>OY754308.1:972816-1568766 GCA_963573325.1 Astragalus glycyphyllos | reverse complement strand
TTTTTCAGAAATAGGTTAGGTTCGGCTAACTATAGGTTCTGCTAATTCATTCCTTCCTTCGATGGATTGGGTTCTAGTTTTACAACCTATTCCTTGCCTGCCCTTTTACCAAACATATTTGGAATTGGCTCGGAGGAGTCCTGAGCCTCTATATTGAAACTTTTTCTTTTCAGAGCATTTTATCCTTGACTTCCCATTGTTGGAGTCATCAATTGAATGACAATGTCTCTGCAGCTATTTTAAATATTTTTTGGGTTATTTGGTATTGCAGGAATCATGCATGATGAGCTTTTTGGAGCTATGTTTGCTATCGAGACTGCTTTCGATAAAGGTTGGATGTCTTTATGGTTAGAATGTAATTCTCAATTAGTTGTTTCGACCTTTAAGAACTGTAATGTTGTTCCTTGGAACATCGCATCAGCTGGAACAATTGTTTATACTTGACTAGACATATGAACTTCGTTTGCACTTACATTTATAGAGAAGGTAATGCTTGTGTTGATAAGCTTGCAGGTCATGGAACTAATTCAAATGGTTTTACTTGGTGGAATCTTTTCCTAGGTTTCATTGCTGAGGACTTTTTCAGGAATAGGTTAGGTTCGGCTAACTATAAGTTCTGCTAATTCATTCCTTCCTTCGATGGATTGGGTTCTTGTTTTGCCTCCTAATTTTGGTGTGCTTCAAATGATAGTTAACGGCTTTGGTGCCAACCTGATTGGGATCAGAGTTGTTATAGTGATGCTTGTGTGCACCTCTATAGGTTTGGTTTTACTTCTTTTCAGTTATTACGATGTTTATGCTCATGGGTATTGGTCTAGTCCCCCCATGTTTATTGTTCATTTTCACTTTTTTATCAATAAAATTTAGGGGGAGTATTCTTTCCTTCCTGTTGCTTTTTCCCTAAGGAGGGTTTTGCAGCAGAAAGTTTTAACGAGGCTCCATATCCCTTTCTTTTGCTATAAAAAAAATAGGGTATCGTAATTTAATAAACAATCTAAGATACAAAACTGTAACTTGGATTAAATGTCTAGAGTATACACTGTATCTGACTTAAATCTTCAATTGAAGACCCCATCAAATAGGGAAATACAACTTCATAAGAATTAAGATACAAAATTTAATCCAAACGACAAGGTGTTTATGTCCTAACAACAAAAAGGAAAAGTTACATAATATTAATCGACCAACTTGGTGTTTCACATCTCCATTACCTATGAAATTAAATCAACAATACCATTACACGAGCTTCTAAATGAACTTCAATCCATACGATAATCAATAGTTGTTTCCCTTGCTTTTGTCGTCAATAGTTTCACCTGGTATCTGAAAGCCACAACATATATAGAGGCTGAGATTATAAAATCTCAGTGAGTTCCTCAGCGATACCTCACTATACATAAACTCACAACGTCTTTTAATCTATTACAGATAACACATCCCCTAAACACCGCAGTTACATTTTTCTAATGCTACAAATGTGTCGATGGGGAGCCCACACTCAACATTTTGTTGAGCAAAACCTCAGAGCCTTGAGCCTAAGCATGAAAAAGTGCATACTTAAAATCTATTTTGTTTTATTTTTGTTTTCACTTTGAAAATATATAAATAATTACAAAAATATCAATAGTTTTCGTCGCAATTTGGGTTTCAAAAAATCTCCTAAACTGTAATGCTGTTATGTTTTTTTGTTTATTCTATTTGGAAAAAGTTTGATAATTTTTATTTTTAATCTACTTTTTTTTATCAATTTTACTATATAAATAATACTGATTTGTACTTTTGCTTTACCTCAGGTAGGATCGGGATAGCAGTAGGTAGAGCTCCTGCTTGAATAGGCCGGGCCTCAGAGTGATCTCGGGTAATTCAAGAGTGATCCCGGGTGGGGTACCTTCGTATCCGCTCCGTGTAACATCCCTAGTTCGTAGTCAACCATAAAAATGCGGAATATTACCTTTTAGTAAAATCAGAGGTGCACAATGCGGAATGGAGAAAACTCATAACAATAAATATATAAATCCACAGTTAGCGATGTCTTAGTCATTCAAAATACCATGAAATTTTGAAAATGTTTTACACATCAGATAAGTCAATAGAAGTACATAGTATCCATAAGTGTACATATCCCTAATACATAAAGTGGTTCGAGACCGATACATGACATGGACAAGACTAAATATAGTCTCCATGATACATAATACTATAACATGAAACTGAACATGTACAACCATGAACTGAGATCCTCAGCTAGCGGAACTTTTGCCCTTGCCTGAATTACCTGAGTCCTTCACCTGTGAATCTGAAAATCAATAACAATGAGGGATGAGATTACTTAATCTCAGTGAGTTCTCGCAACCCCTTACCATAATACTCTCAGTTGTTCAATTTTAATTAATATAGCCTAGGGTGCATCCCTCCTAATGTGATAGACTTACATAATATAAATGCTATCGCATACACAGTGAGGGAATCCGACACTCGGCAATTTAACGAGTAATAGAACCATGAAGACCCCGGGAGTAGTCCATGACACTAACCCCAAGTACACCTTCCATTCTTTAATCATTTTATTTTCCCTTATATATAGGCTACATAGTGGTCTCACCCGTTTAGTAAAAACATACATAATTAGTCCACGAAAATTTTCAGCATTTACACATAAACTTCAACAAATTAATTACCCCATTAAACGATATCGGAATTCAACAAACGACCCCTCTACGGAACGGTAATGAAGTTTAGTTTTTGACTATATTTTTAGAATTTCAAAATGATTGGTCAATAGGTACAGTTTTAGAAAACAAACCAGTATGTCCAGAAAACGGGACTGCAACTGTAACCTAGATTGAAGTCCTTCTAAAATGACCAAAACTTACTCAAATAACCTTGAACTTGAGCCTAAACAGTAGAAAATTAAGTCTAGTTTTCAAAGAAGTAAAAATCATTCAAAAAGGAGCTCAAATGAAACCACCATACCCAAAACACTGACCCTATATCCAGATTGTGCCCTATCTGCTTGCAGCAGAGTGAATTAAACCAGCACTTATTCTTGGACTGCTCTTTTGCTAGGGAGGTCTGGAATCGGGTTTGTAGGTGGGTGGAGGTGCAGGCTTAATATTAATTTGACATATCATTTTTTGTGGCTTGACAAGTTTTGTAAGGGAAATAAGGCAAAGAGAACTAAGTATATGATATGGTTGACAACATGTTAGAGCATATGGTTGGCTAGGAATGCTCTTATTTTCAAGAATCAGGAAGCTAACATTGACTCAACTGTTACTCGCATCAAGAGCTTAACGTGAAGTTGGTTGTTTTGTAGAGTGGGTGGTAACTCTAATTTGACCATTTTTTCTTGGTGGACTAATCTACTTCATTGCCTAAACAAAGTGTAATTTTCTTTTGTTTGGAATTGAGCACCCCTACTTCTCCGTTAATGAAGTATTGTTTATCTATAAAAACTAATAGCCTAAATTACATTAGAGGTCCTTTAAGTTATTTAATTGTAACAAGTTGTTCATTTAAGTTTTTTTATACAAATATTTAAGTTACAAAATATTTACACCGTAAGTCTTTTTTTAATTTTCAATCCAACTTTGTTAAAAAAAGCATATGTGGCAGTTAAATACTTACTTGGCAAGTCCAATATGTATTTTTTAATCTGAATTAAAATTTATATATTTAATATTTTATTAATCACTACACTGCACTTTACAGACTAAACGCATAATACGAACGAAAATGTAGCTCGCCCTTCATTTCCTCTCCCGTCAAGAGAGCAACATTTTTTTTAATAAGCCAAATTATATTATGGAGATACAAGGGGTACCTCAACCCATTTACATATGAATCAAGTATAGCAATGCAATTACAAGGATTTGTACTCCACTCTTCATAGTTAATAACTAATTCCTTCCCTCCCTACTTACAAACCAACTCCAAGTCAATCTTTTAACTTGAGTAATCATCCATATAACCCAAATTACAACATTTCGTTGATTCCATATAACCCAACACTACTACAAAAGATGGCTTTAGCGGCAATAGAAAAAGCTTTTGCCAACAATAGAAAAGGCCACTAAAACATTTACCGGCATTCTCCTAATGGTCAGTGTTTCCAGTGTCGCTAAAAGTTTTTCCGGCCATTAACAAAAAAGCTGGTAAAGACTTGTTTAATTGCCGCTAAAAATACATACTTTTAGGGGCAATTTTTATAGCCCCTAAAGGAAATTTTTTAAATGCCAATCCCTCCAATATAGTGGCAATTATTATGGCCACTAAAAGTTTGATTTTGTTGGCACATTTATCATCCACTTTTCTTATTGTTTATCATCAAACTTTTGGACTAAGAATATTGGATTAACAATTTCAATTAACTTTTTTATAGTTTCATGAGAAAATTGAATTTCATCATTAACAAATGAAAGAAAACAAAGTTTATTAGAAGATGCCAAGGAAAGAATCTGGTGTAAAACCTCCAAGCATACACAATAGAAATCCTGGAATACAAGTTTCATACAATTAATTATTCCTCCTAAATGAACTAGTAGGATCTATATTAATTTCTTCAATTGATGGTTACGCCAAAGAGCCTCAAGCCTCTCCATGACTATCATTATTTTCCGAATGATCTGCACTGGAATCCTTCCAGTATTTGAATCTATAGGACCCTGCAACAAACAAAAACAATCAAAGGTCCAGACATGAAGATAATTCATTATCAGCTTCTAGGGAACATGAAGATATCTGATACTGAAAAAATATGCAAGGTCCTCAAACAACAATAGATGGCATTCTAAACAGATACAGGTACATCAGTATATATCCCTTTTAACAGTTCAATTGTCAGTGTAGCATGGTGAGTATCAAGTTTCTAATATCACTTAAGTAGTTTAAAACAAGATTATAAACATTTCATATAGAATCAAAGTTTAAAAAATAGATTTAAATTACTAATGATCTTCCTGGTCTAGATGAGCGTTCATTCTCAAAAAGATGTTCCACATCCAACTCACCAATATAACAAGAATCTGAACAAAGATTGCAGCCAAATTAGTGAATTGGGTCAAGGCATGCTTCACATAATCTAGATCACCAAAGTGGGCCCTTTCAATTATTTCTTGGGTGTCTACTATAACATAGCCCACAAAACACGAAAAGCCCAATATACAACTGCATAGTAGCAAACAAGATCTTATTAAGATCTCTTATATCATAAGCATATATGACAAAATATATAACAGAATACAAAGATTATCACTAGGTCTCTAGCAGTATACTTGCAATCAACAAACTTCTCACCAGAATTCCCAACCTATAGTACTTCAAACCTAAAAGGATATAATTTTTTTCAATAATATACTTACATGGTCAGTGTATGGAAGTGGTGAGGTTGAAGAAACCCTTGTGAGCAGCAAGCAACAAAGAATGCAGAACACGACAAACTGATTATACAAAATAAACAATCAAGTACCTGTACCAAATAAACAATCAAATTGTTAGGTCCAAACATTGCATCCTTTAATAGTACCTGTACCAAATAAACAATCAAATTGTTAGGTCCAAATCGTTAGGACACATGAATCTTTTTGTATTTTAAGCCCAATCCCTCAACTATCTTTTTGGTCTCATAATAAGAAGGGGGTAACTTTTCTCCCTCAGGAAATGCATCCTTTAATAGTCCAAGCAATGCATTAAAAGACTCATTTGTCCAGTTGAACATAAATTTTATATGGTAAAGATGTAGTAAAAGTGAAAGTTTGCTGAACTTCTTACATCCAGGGTATAACTCTTCATCTGCATCTTTCATTAACTGTTCAAAACTCTCTACAGTTGGACACGATTGATTTGTTGAGAAATGAGTAGTATTGTCTTCCAAGTTTGGTTCCATATCATCGCTTTCACTATTATTGAATTGGGCATAGCTTCCAAAAGCATCATGTATCATTCCAACCATATCATCACCCCTTAAGTCTTCTTCTAAACAAATACTTTCTTCAATAGAAGTAGGCATATTTATGGACTCCCCATGACAAAACCAGTTATCATATGATAGCATAATACCATTAACAACAAGGTGGTTTTTAGCTTCTGCACGATTTACTGGATAGTGTAGCACACAATTCTGACAAGGACATTGAATTGTTTATTCATCATTTTGCAAAAAGGCAAAATTTAAAAACTTCTCTACACCATCCAAGTATTCTTCACCAAGTCTATCACAAGCCATCCATTTTTTGCTACTCTGAGTCTCCATGGTTCAATATTCAATATCAAACTTCTCCTAATTAGAAACTTAGAACTGTCCAATTTGCATCACGCCAACTAACAAGCTATCCCTCTGACTCTAAACACTCAAAAGTAAAAAAACAATGCACTGAAAGTCAAAGACCTATGTTCTTTTCAAAAATATGCAATAATTTTCATGATTGTAGAAGGATCAAACGAGCCATTATTAGACAACCATACAACATAAAGTGATATTATCATAACAGTAACATCATCATGCTGCTTAGTGATATTACCATAAACACAATTTTTATTCCTAAAGTAATATTACTAAAGTATTTCAAAGCACTAAGGTATCATATTACTAAAGTAATATGCAAAATGAGCACCAAAGTTGAAAACTAAATCAGCTAAGACTTACCAACACTCTCCTGCTTTTCTGCTTCCAATTTCTTTATTGAGTAGAGACTGATTTTCTTCTATTAGCAACAGGACTAATCATTTTTAATTCACCTTGTTATAACAAGTCTTAAACCCTGATCAACAAGTGCTTCATCTATAGATAAGTAAACTACTCTCTCTTGTTTGGAAATTTGTCAAGTATAACTAAAGACATAATATAATTAGGAATAAGAAACACTAGCTTCACAAGTTAAAGCAGAAAGAAACTGACTGATTTAAAAAGAATGGAACAACTGAATTTGAAAACTCATCATTTAGTTCAAATGCTTCAACAAACTTGTTATGGTTCCATGTATGTTTGCAAAAACATATATGCATTGGTCCTAAGCATATAAGTACGTGATTCTTTGATATTGGCTACAACCAATCGCTTAAATCATTTGATAATAGCTTTTAGTTGTTCATAACCATACCTCTGTCCTATAGCGTGTATCAGGTGCTGGTATCTTTAGTCTGCCTTCCAATCTTGTGAGCTAGCATAGATAATCAATTGAGGAAGAAATTAGAACAAACCATTTCCTTAAGGAAGAAAAATCATACCAGATTTACTTGGCAATAAAATAATCAAGCAGATGCATAACAGAGCAAACATCAATCCATATCATACTAGATCTATAACAGCAAAGCATTAAGCATTGGTTGTGAACATCAACTCAATTTTACATTTGAGCATAAACATACAACCAAAATCAATGTAATTCTGGTTATGTTAGACAACTTGTTTGGGGAAGCAAAGCATCAGAACCTACAGCCTCATAAAACAGCATCCAGGCATTCAAGTTTACTGTTTAAAATTTAGTTTCAGCAACCATTTATAAACCATAGCAACTTTAGAAACCCTTTTTTTAATGAAAAATGTCCTGAACCCCCTACTGAAATTCCTTATGATAATGAGAACTATGAGACACAATATAATTCAATGATTTTAAACAGGAGAACTGTAACACATGGTATAACTCACAAACCATAAAAATATGTTAAAATTTGAACAAATATACAGTCAGATCACCTCTGGTCTTCAAGTAATTCATGTTGCAATTGCAATTACAATTGAATCAAAATCAAAGAAGCAAATATAAGTTTAGGCAATTATCAGAGATAGTGATTTGATAGAAACGTTGAACTCTAATTTAAACTCTGAGCAAGTAAATTGAACTAAGCTAAAACATAACCTAACAAGAAATTGTGACAATCAAATTGAAATTTGAATCAAGTAAGGAAATCATAATCAGAATATAGTTTGCATCTTAGGTCAAATTGAAATTTGAATAAAGTAAGGAAATCATAGTTACACAAATTAAAATTGAGAAACCTAACCAAATACATAATAGATTGAATGAATTGAAGAAAATTGAAGCAGGGAGAAGACGTTAGGGTTTAACGAAAAAGTTACCAATGGTGAATGTAGAAGCTCTTCGATCTGTGATTGATGTCTTCAACCTGCGATTGAAATCAAGCGAGAGCGAGATAAGAGATCCAACGAGAGTGAGAAGCGTTGAGGACGAGAGAGAGAAGCGTTGAGGACGAGAGTGAAGCATTTTTTTGATCAGTGACCAGTGAAGCGTTGAGGACGAGAGCGAGTTAGCATTTTTTTCTCTAAGATATTAGCATTTTTTCTTTTATTTTCACCGGCTTTTTATATAAATTGCCGTTGCAGAGTAATTAACTTTAATTATATACCGGCAATCAGCTTATAGCCCCTATATAATGGCCACTAAATCTAAATTTTGTTGTAGTGCAAATTACAACCACCCAAATTAAGAATCTCAGCCTTCTATTTCTCCTACCTCCTTGCTTGATACCGAAGCCTGTCATGTGCTCCACTACTCCACATGATGCATGTTGGTGACTATAATACAGAGAGAAAATGAAAGTTCGCCTCTCGCACGTACACTCTCAAATGATATATTTTAATGTAGTTTATTTGTGTAGTGTTATGGTGTTCACTGAATTAGGAACCTTCTTGGTAGCCCTTTCATTATAGTGCACTCTGGGGCACAGTCTTTTCATCTTCTCGTCACATATTTCTCTAACAACGTGTCTTTTTCAAACCCATGAATCTACGTTTCAAACAATTTCTGAATACATTTCTTAGATCTGAAATTTTCCAAAAAAGGTTGAACCATTCACGAATTTTTTTTGGGGATTCTCTTAGTTGATGATCAGCAAATAATATACTTAGAAATCATACATTTTTGTTGCCTAGATTATGAGATCGAATCGGGTATAACTGGGTCTGTTTTGACCCGCGAGGGTAGAATTAAGATGACATTTATCAATCTAAATAAATAAATAAAATAATAACGAGTCATATTAAAAATACATGTTGGACCCGCCACATAAACACTTAACTACCACATAGGTTTTTTTAAGCAGAGTTTGATGGAAAATTAAAAAAAGCTAACGGTGTAAACATTTTGTAACATAAAGGACATAAGTAATAGGGAAAAAACTTAAAAGAACCAACTTATTACAATTAAACAACTTAAAGAACCTCGGGTGTAATTTAGCCTAATTAATATAACATAAAAATATAAAAATGACAACTAAAAAGAAACAAATTTCTTTTAAAAATCAAACAAATAATATGCATTAGTTGGGAAATTTTTGTATTAAATGTTATTGTAAATAATTTCAGTAAATAGAATTTATGACATGTATTTACCATATTAAAAAAATATTAGTTTGACTTCAAAATACAATTAAAAACTTGCAGAATTAAATAAAGGGTAACAAAAATTAAATGTGTTCGTAATAATTTTTTTTTTATTTTTAAGTCAATACTATAAACTTATTGGACGAAATATTAAGTAATGTAAATAAATTTCTTATTTTTGACTGGAATATAAGTAAATTTATTCTTTTCAATGATTAAATGCTTTTATTGGATTTATCTATATAATCACTGGCCAAAAATAATTCAGTATGTTCAAATGACTGAATAGAATAATTTAAATTATTTTCCCGTTGAAAATAATATTAAGTTTATTTCTATTAAACATTTCATCCAATAAATTTATAGTATTGACTTAAAAATAAATATTGAAGCATTCTCTATTGGAAATACGAAAAGAAAGTTTACCCAATATGAACCAGCAATTCTAAGTCATTAAATAATTGAACCCAAAAATTTAATATTCATTAAATAATTGAACCCAAAAATTTAATATTCATTAAATATTGTTTTGATTATTTATTCACCTTTTGAAATTTGTATTAAATAGAGTCAACATATAGATTGGACCAAAAAAAGTCAACATATAGATATTTTAATCAAAATTACCGGTATCACATGAAAACACCTGGCCTATTCACCCTATATATTTGCACAATGTTATGCTTGGTATGCACTATACACTCCACATATCCTACTGAGATCTTCATCTACATTGAAAACTCTTGACTCCAATTCATTTCTTTGTAAGATAATCTCCATGGATGCTAGAGAGTCGAGTTTGGTTGTGTACACAAACTCACCAGACCAGGAGCAGAACAATGCTGAATTGGTGGATGAACAAAACTTATTTGAGCAAGAGCTTAGAAACTATAATGTGGAGAATATGCCAGATTTCACAGTGGAACCCATACCAGCTCAACCTTTGAACACTTTTGGGAATGACAATTTGGTTAAACAAATTAAAGATTCTCTGAAACGCCAGATAAATGTAAGTAACTCTAATTTTTCATTATTCTTGTTCCTAAGGCAATACAAGATGCTCTTCGTTAACAAATTAATTTTTATATGACCAGGATTATATCAAGGATTTGCAAAAATTAGAAAAGGCTGAGGACCCTGATGAGCAAGCACTAGTATTGCACAAAGTAAGTTCTCTTACAAATTTGCTTTGCTTTTTATTTAATTTCTTTCTTGCGTGAAAAATCATGTATATTTTAATATTTTTGAGCGTATAGTGAGTTTCACTATATCAGTCAACCATTCCGCAAAAAAAAAAAATCTTATTGTGTAACTTATATATGGAAGTTTCTCTTACAGGGTGGGAAGAAACGAGGGCGAAAGGCAGTAAATGAGATTGTTGGACCCATTTACGCCACCTTTGAACTTCCGGAAGTTTGCTTCCAGAACAATAATGACATAGAAACAGTACGTGGTATTGGCTAGGTTTATCCATCTAAAAAATTTCTCTCTAAAAATAACTTTTCTAGTAGTGAACTTAGTAAAATGGTCTGTTGCAAATTTGACATAATCTATAAGTTAGAAACCATTTTACTAAGTTCACTACTAGAAAAGTTGTTTTTAGAGAGATTTTTGATATGGATAAACCTAGCCAATACCACGTACCGTTTCTATGTCAATATTGTTCTGGAAGCAAACTTCCGAAAGTTCAAAGGTGGCGCAAATGGGTCCAACAATCTCATTTACTGCCTTTCGCCCTCGTTTCTTCCCACCCCTTGTAAGAGAAACTTCCATACATAAGTTGCACAATAGGATTTTTTTTTTGCGGAATGGTTGATTGATAGGGTGATTGATATAGTGAAACTCACTATATGCTCAGAAATATTAAAATATACATGTTTTTTCAAGCAAGAAAAAAACTAAATAAAAAACAAAGCAAATTTGTAAGAGAACTTACTTTGTGCATTACTAGTGCTTGCTCATCAGGGTCCTCAGCCTTTTCTAATTTTTGCTCCTTGATATATTCCTGGTCATATAAAATTTAATTTGTTAACGAAGAGCATCTTGTATTGCCTTAGGAACAAGAATAATGAATAATTAGAGTTACTTACATTTATCTGGCGTATCAAAGAATCTTTAATTTGTTTAACCAAACTGTCATTCCCAAAAGTGTTCAAAGGTTGAGCTAGTATGGTTTCCACTGTGAAATCTGGCATATTCTCATCATTATAGTTTCTATGCTCTTGCTCAAATAAGTTTGGTTCATCCACCATTTCAGCATTGTTCTGCTCCTGGTTTGGTGAGTTTGTGTACACAACCAAACTCGACTCTCTAGCAGATTATCTCACAAAGAAATGAATTGGGTTCAAATGAATTTGGTGTAGAATACAAGATTGGGCTGCAGAATATACTAGAGTGAAAACCATTGTGTAGAAGTGCCAGAAAATCGACGAGGGATTTTATTTTCACCTGTATCAGTAGAAGGGCCAGAAAATTGCGGGTTACTTAATCCAAACACCTGAGAACGGCTAAGTACATCTCCCACATACTATAACTAAGGTTGATACAGTTACATGTCTGAAAAATTAATGAGTCCATCGTTACAGATGTGGTGGTTTTTTTTGTGCTCACATCCGCTCCATTAGGGCTCTACACATCTTGGTCCTGAATTCTATTTACTTCTTTATGTTTCATTTTGTATCATACAAATTCAACTTCATAACCCTAAAAATTTCATTTTTGCATCAAAAAGTGTAGCCACACCCTGTTTCCTAGGAGGTCTCTGTAGAACGGACATCGACACCGACACTTTAATTACTTGTATTTTTCTAAATAAAACTTGCGTTTAGGTGTCCGTGTCTGTGTTGTGTCTGGTGTACGCGTCGTTGCTTCATAGCAGAAGGTAGAATTTCAAATTCAGTTTCTGAACTTACTTTTATAACAAATTGGTATGTATAAGATTCAAATTTATTACAGAGAACAATTCATTGGTACATCATGAAAATAAAGCGTTGCTTTCAGCCTCTATGATATTTTGTTCATTGGCTTTAATGTTTTCCTTCCATATGAATACTTATTTTCAGTCTGATTGGAGTTTTCCTCTGATTGGAGTTTCCTCTGGTTATGATTATGTAGAATTTTTTTGATGAATGGTGACTACTATTTTGAATCGGAAAAAACTTATATTCAATACTTTAGATACTGGTGGTGCTGTTCTAAAAGAAAAAGTATAAAAATTGTTGCTAACTATTGGACAGACATTTAGTCTGCTTTATAGAAGTACCAAACAAATCGTTAGACAGTTTGTTCCACTCGATTCAGATATAATGGCTGCAGCTGACACAAACAAAACTTAGTCGAAGGAAGTTAATATCTAGGTTCAGCAGGTTTGTTAATAGACCCTTAATTTTTAGGATTTAATTGATATACTGTATTGCTTTAAACTCGTTTACACCATGAACTAATAAAATTTAGGAACCGTTTTTCCTAGACATCGGAGCGGGGTCAAAGACCTCTAAACCAAAAAAAGACTTACTTTGCTAATTGATAAAATAAGAATGTACTCTGCTAAAAGTTGTAAGATGTTTCATGTAGTGGTGGATCTAGGACCTTGGATTAAGATGGTGCAATTTTTTTTTTTACACACATATCGCTAAAAATGTAATAAAAATAAAATTTTAGTATATTCAAATACATAAACTACACACTTTATAATTGTCTTCCACATGATTTTATGTACCATCCTAAATTTTACTCGACAATAAAATCTAGGGTATCGCAATCTAGGCTGCCGTTTAGGGTTCCACCTAAAATTCCCTGACGGCGTTGCTCAATTAGCAGCCAATGGAAAAACAGGCCACTGACTTGCTTCAGGTGCTATCAGTGGGCCCTGCCTGCGTCCCTTCTCTCTCTCGGTCTCAAACCAATGCAGCTGCTGCCCCTATTTCACGCGAATTGCCCCCCACACGCGGACACGGCTCTGACGCGATGACGGCGACAGAACACTGCAGCGTGTCTCGTCCCGCGTGCTCATCTGCTCTGCCCACGAAAGCGTCAGATTGCCATCACATCTTGTTTCCCGAATTGAATATGGTGGGGCCCGCGAAGACTTTACCATTAACCACTCATCATGACTCCCATACATTGAATGTTGTTGCGGTTGGGGCTGCAGTACGCAGTGGTTCCACGGGTAACCCTAAACCTTCTAATGTTGGTTTTGCAAAACCTTCTAATGTTGGTTTTGTAAAACCTTTTTTAGAAGCTTTTAAAAATAATAAGCATACATCTGGCCCTGCATTCTTTGATACATCTATGAGTCAATTACCAAAGCCATGTCTCAAAGGGGATGTTCTTGCTATAAAATTCTCAGAGGATGAATATCAGGCAGGTGTTGCTGAAAGTAGAAATATTTTAATCGGGAGGCTTATTTTGTCAAACAGTTATAAGCCTTATAAGGCCAAAGGTTTGCAGTCAAAGATTTCTAGAATTTGGAATCTCACAGTCAATTGGTTCATGATTTCTCTTGGAAAAGTTTTTTACGAATTCTACTTCCCATCTATCGTTGATCTTAGGAGTGTTTTGTCTTAGGAGTCCTTTAATTTGCATCCGGGTGTGTTACGTCTCTCGGCTTGGACGCCTGATTTTGACCCTTACTCCTCCAAACAATCTACTGCTCACTGTTGGGTTCGATTGCATGGTCTATCTCGTGATTACTGGAGACCAAAAATTTTGTTTGAAATTAGTCGGAACCTAGGCATGCCTATTGCTCTAGATGAAGCAACTACTAAGAGATCCTTTGGTCATTTTACCAGAATTCTGATAGATATAAACTTAAATGCGCCTCTCCGTGATCAATTGTTAGTAGAAAGAGAGGGATATGCCTTTTTTAATGGTGTTGAATATGAACATGTGCCTTCGTTCTGCAAATCAAGTAATTGCCTTGGTCACTCGACTCAAAACTGTAGGCACAGAAATATAGCGGAACAGGTTGTCAACTGAGCTGATGTTGCTATGACAAAAAATAAGTGAGAAAGGAGGTCTCACAAAACAAAATCCCCCACGCCCTTTGACTCAGTACGTTCTTAAGACTGATAGAGGGAAATCCATTGTTGTGAATGAAAATGAGGCGATTGCTGGGCCTTTTATAGTTGTGTGTCAGTCAAAGTCGGTACAGGTCCTAGATATCGTTATATCAGTGGAGGAAGATAATGATTGTAACCGATTTCGGGGTATCAACAACATTGTTATGTCTCCTCAAGAGGTGAAGCAGACCCAAATCCTTTATTGGGTAGGGTGACAGACATGGCTAGGAACGGGGTGGATACTAACCCATTAATGGGATTTACAGAACTAGTTAAGGCTCAAGAAGTTTTACATATGAGTGCAAAACAAGGGGAAGCCTCTTTCAATGAGGAAACAAATTTGATCCAAATTATCCCAGACTCACTTGCTTCAGACAAGGGTGTACATCAGCCTGCTCAAAATAACTATTTAGATAGAAGACATTTCTGATACCATTAGTGGTTGTAACATAGATGCTCCTATTTTTCATGCTAATGCAAATGTTGTTAATGCTATGCATATTGCTAGTCGTTTTTGGGATGATTCGGTTGGTGAGTCTGAAGATGAGCATATTTTTGAAAAAAGTGCTTCCAAGGGTATGTCATCTAAGTATTTGGTGGAATCTAATAGTGATAATTTTACATAGGTTCAGTGTAAATCCCAAAAGAAAAAATTGCGCAAGTAGCAATTGCAAATTCAGTAGAAAGCAAGCTATATGACCCCATCAAAGGGTAGTCTCCAACACTCATCTCAATGCTAAAAATCCTTTATTGGAATGTCAGGGGCATTGGTAATCCTAATACAAAAGTGGTGCTAAAAAAGTTTTGCAAAATGCATAAGTCGGATTTTATATTTATTTCCGAACCTTGGGTTGGAATTGATCAGATTCCTGGTAATTTTTTTCTAAGTTGCATTTGAGGTTGTTTGCTGAGGAAAATAGAGGATCGATCATCGGCTTCTAATCTCTGGTGTTTTTGTGCTGATGCTTATACTCCTACAGTTATTTCTACTAGCCAGCAGGTGGCTTTCTCTATAGTTGTAGAAAATCAGACCCTTTCTTTCTCTGCTGTGTATGCAGCGTCCGATACTCACATTGCTAGGCAGCAACTATGGAGTGATTTGACTAAATTGCAGTGGAATCACTCTGCTCCTTGGGGTATTATTGGTGATTTTAATGCAGTTTTGGGTGCTCACGAGCAGAGACGTAAGGGGCTTCCTTTAGCTATTTCTTGTGATGACTTCTCATCTTGTACCGATTCGAATCATTTAATCCATATTCCTACACGGGGATCTCAATTTACTTGGTCTAATGGTAGACTTGGAAATCGTTATACAGAGAAGAGACTTGATAGATCCATATGTAACGAGGATTGGCTCAATTGTTGGGATAGTGTTGATTGTTGCACTCTTACAAGAAGTAAGTCAGATCATTTTCCGCTTCTCCTCTTGATGAAAAAGGAGTCTTTATAGAAACACTCTTCTTTTAAGTTTATGAAAATGTGGGCGCAACACCGTGATTGTAAGATGATTGCCTCTAAGGTTTGGCAAAGCCCTGTTGTTGGCTGCCACATGGACATCTTATCGCAGAAGTTGAAATACTTGAAAGCAAAGCTGAAGGACTGGAATACTACAGTTTTTTGTAATGTTTTCACTAATGTTAAAGAGGCATTAGCCAAACTTGATAATATCCAGGATCAGATTAATAATCAAGGTGGTTCCGATGCTTTTTCTTTCTTGAGAAGGAGGCTCAGACTAATTTGCAATATGCGTTAAATTATGAAGAAGCCTATTGGAAGGAAAAATATAGAGTTAACTGGCATAACTTTGGGGATAGAAACACTGTCTTTTTTCATAAAATGACAAAAATTAAAAATGCTACCAAGAGGATTTCTGTTATGACGGATGGAGATATTATTCTTACCAACGCTGTTGATATTGAGAACGATATTTTGAATTACTATCAGAATTTATTTTCGGTGAACAACGACTGTCGCGCCAATGATCTTTTTCGGGAAGTTATCCCTTCTTTAGTTTCGGATAAGACAATATTATGCTTACTAAGTTACCTTCTCTGGATGAGGTTAGAACTGCAGGTTTTTCTCTCAATGGTGACGGCGCCCATGGTCCTGATGGATTTGGCGGTTTCTTCTTTTAGCACTACTGGGATATTGTTGCTCAAGATGTTTATAATGCTGTGCTGCAACTTTTTCAACAAGGTCGGTTGCTCCCTAACTTTAATTCTAACATTGTTGCTTTGATTTTAAAAGTTGATGAAGCAGATAGAATAGAGTATTATATACCTATAGCTCTAGCTAATTTTAAATTTAAAATTACTACTAAAGTTATAGCTAAAAGACTTTCTCTAGTTGCTCCTGCCATTATTTCTCATAATCAACGAGGATTTGTGAACGGTAGAAACATCTCTTATTGCAGCTACACAACCTTTGAATCTATCAATCTGCTTCCGAAAAAGTATTTTGGCGGTCAATTAGCCATGAAAATTGACATCAAAAAAACTTTTGATACTATTGACTGGAATCCCTTACTTCAAGTTCTGGCTGCTTTTGGTTTCAATGAGAAGTTTTGTTCTTGAATTAATACTATTATTTGCTCAGCTAAGCTCTCTTTTTCTGTTAATGGCTCTGCTGTTGGTTTCTTTGGTTGCAAGAGGGGAGTTAGACAAAGAAATCCCTTGTCCCCTCTTCTCTTTTGGTTATTTGAAGATGTTCTTAGTCGAGGCATTTCCAAACTTGTGAAAGATGGTAAGCTTCAGCTCATGGTAGGCCCACGTGATTTCTGTGTGCCAAGTCATGTGTTATATGCTGATGATATAATGATCTTCTGTAGACCCACTAAAAAGAGTATTTCTAGTTTGCTGGATCTCTTTTCCTCTTATGAACAAGCCTCTGGCCAGGTTATTAGTAAAGAGAAGTCTAAGTTTTTCACTGGCAACATATCCTTTTCTCGTATTAACGCCATCGCAGTTTTGCCCGGGTTCTCTAAATATCTCTCCCTTTTACTTATCTTGGTATTCCTTTATTCGATGGAAAGCCTCGGAGAATTCATTTGTTACATAATGCAGATAGAATTAAGGCTAAATTATCATCTTGGAAAGGCTCGTTATTATCTATTATGGGTAGAGTTCAACTGGTAAACTCTGTCATTCTGAGCATGTTGGTTTATAGCTTTCCCATTTATGCTTGGCCTGCTAATCTCCTTAATAATGTTGACACATGGGTTAGAAATTTTGTGTGGTCCGGAGAAGTTACTTCTTAGAAAATTGTTATTGTTGCTTGGCATAAGGTGTGCAAACCCTTTCAAGAAGGTGGTATAGGTCCTAGATCTATTAAAACAACTAATAGGGATGGTATGTTAAAGCTAGGTTGGAATATCATCTCTACCAACTTACAATGGGTTTTACTTTTGAAAGCTAGGGTCTATAAAAACAATAAGCCGGTGAGCTATCATGTCTCTTCTTCTATTTGGCTTGGTTTTAAATCCTGTATTTCTGTGATTCTCGAGCACTCAACTTGGAAGCTTGGAAATGATATTAGAATAAATTTTTGGACAGACTCTTGGCTCTCTAGGCCTATTGTGGATATCATCGGTATACCTTCTCATTTGAACAAGGATCTTAAAGCTACTCTTAGTGATTTTATAGTAAACGGCAAATGGTCTATCCCTACAGATTTCATTAATCACTTCCCCCGACTTTACTTTGAAATTCAAAAAATTATTATCCCAAATATTTCGGTGGAAGATCAATTGATGTGGGATTGCTCTAATTATGGAGATCTGACTTTCAGAGATTCTTTTCTTTTTCACGCTCCCGCGGGGGCAGGTAATTCTGTAACAGCCTAGGCCCTTTTCTTTCTTAGTAGGCTACCCCAGAACTGCACATCATGACCTTCTCTACCCCCTATGTAGAGTTTTTACCTTTCTTAGAAGCTCAATTGGTAGTGGGAATGCATTGAACATGTACTTGAGCCCCATAGTACATTGTTCGATTCCCACGGAAGGAAAAACTCTACATGGGGGGGGGGGGGGGGGTAGAGCAGGTCATGATGTGCAGTTCTTGGGTTTTCTACTGAGAAAGAAGAGGGCCCAAGCTGTTACAAAAAAATAGCTCAATTGGTAGTGGGAATGCATTGAGCATGTACTTGAGCCCCAGGGTATATGGTTCGATTCCCAAGGAAGGCAAAAACTCTACATGGGGGGTAGAGAAGATCATGATGTACAGTGCTGGGTAGCTTACTCAATTGGTAGTGGGAATGCATTGAGCATGTACTTAAACCCCCAGGGCACATGGCTCGATTACCACAGAAGGCAAAAACTCTACATGAGGGGAACAGAAGATCATGAGTGCAGTGTTGGGTAGCCTACTAAGTAAGAAAAGGACCAGGGCTGTTACAAGTTCCATGGACCAAGACAGTTTGGAAGAATTTTATTCCTCCTTCCAAATCATTTATTCTTTGGAGGGCTTTTCATAATAAAATGCCAACAGATGACCAACTTTGGATTAGAGATTGCACTGTAGTTTCGGTTTGTAGCATTTGTGGTAGGGATTCAAAGACCTCTTACCACCTATTCCTTGCCCGCCCTTTTACTAAACATATTTGGAATTGGCTCAGAGGAGTCCTAAGCCTCCATAGTGACACTTCTTCTTTTCAGAGCATTTTATCCTTGACTTCCCATGGTTGGAGTCCTCAATTGAACGACATTGTCTCTGCAACTATTGTAAACATTTTTTGGGTTATTTTGTATTGCTGGAATCATGCTAGATTTGATAATCACGTGATCCCCTTACATACTACTATTAATTTAATTATTTCCAATGTGACTTTAGCAGGAAATGCCTCTAAATCTACAACGTCCTCCTCCATTGTTGAATTTACGATTATAAAAGCCTTTAATGTCATTGGTAATTACAGAAATTCCTCAACCATCAAAGAGGTTATTTGGACCCCTCTCGCTCCTTACATGATCAAGTGCAATACAGATGGTGCTGCTAAAGGATGCCCTGGTCCAGCTGCTTGTAGCGGTATTTTTAGAGACAATAGTGCTGCTGTCCTTGGGCGTTTTTCCTGCTTCGATAGGTAGCAGTTATGCTCTGCATGCTGAGGTTTTTGGAGCTATGTTTGCTAACGAGACTACTTTTGATAAAGGTTGGATGTCTTTATGGTTAGAATGTGATTCTCAATTATTTGTTTCGACCTTTAAGAACTGTAATGTTGTTCCTTGGAACATCGCAACAGATGGAAAAATTGTTTATATTTGACTAGACATATGAACTTCGTTTGAACTTACATTTATAGAGAAGGTAATGCTTGTGTTGATAAGCTTGCAGGTCATGGAACTAATTCAAATGGTTTTACTTGGTGGAATCTCATCCTAGGCTTCATTGCTAAAAACTTTTTCAGGAATAGATTAGGTTCGGCTAACTACAGGTTCTGCTAATTCATTCCTTCCTTCGATGGATTGGGTTCTAGTTTTACCACCTATTCCTTGCCTGCCCTTTTACCAAACATATTTGGAATTGGCTCGGAGGAGTCCTGAGCCTCTATATTGAAACTTTTTCTTTTCAGAGCATTTTATCCTTGACTTCTCATTGTTGGAGTCCTCAATTGAATGACATTGTCTCTGCAGCTATTTTAAATATTTTTTGGGTTATTTGGTATTGCAGGAATCATGCATGATGAGCTTTTTGGAGCTATATTTGCTATCGAGACTGCTTTTGATAAAGGTTGGATGTCTTTATGGTTAGAATGTGATTCTCAATTAGTTGTTTCGACCTTTAAGAACTGTAATGTTGTTCCTTGGAACATCGCAACAGCTGGAACAATTGTTTATACTTGACTAGACATATGAACTTCGTTTGCACTTTCATTTATAGAGAAGGTAATGCTTGTGTTGATATGCTTGCAGGTCATGGAACTAATTCAAATGGTTTTACTTGCTAGAATCTCATCCTAGGTTTCATTGCTGAGGACTTTTTCAGGAATAGGTTAGCTTCGGCTAACTACAGGTTCTGCTAATTCATTCCTTCCTTCGATGGATTGGGTTCTTGTTTTGCCTCCTAATTTTGGTGTGCTTCAAATGATAGTTAACGGCTTTGGTGCCAACCTGATTGGGATCAGAGTTGTTATAGTGATGCTTGTGTGCACCTCTATAGGTTTGGTTTTACTTCTTTTCAGTTATTACGATGTTTATGCTCATGGGTATTGGTCTAGTTCCCCCATGTTTATTGTTCATTTTCTCTTTTTTATCAATAAAATTTAGGGGGAGTATTCTTTCCTTCCTGTTGCTTTTTCCCAGGTTTTGCAGCAGAAAGTTTTAACGAGGCTCCATATCCCTTTCTTTTGCTTTATAAAAAATAGGGTATCGCAATTTAATAATCAATCTAAGATACAAAACTGTAACTTGGATTAAATGTCTAGAGTATACACTGTATCTGACTTAAATCTTCAATTGAAAACCCCGTCAAATAGGGAAATACAACTTCATAAGAATTAAGATACAAAATTTAATGCAAACGACAAGGTGTTTATGTCCTAACAACAAAAAGGAAAAGTTACATAATATTAATCGACCAACTTGGTGTTTCACATCTCCATTACCTATGAATTTAAATCAACAACACCATTACACGAGCTTCTAAATGAACTTCAATCCATACGATAATCAATAGTTGTTTCCCTTGCTTTTGTCGTCAATAGTTTCACCTGGTATCTGAAAGCCACAACATATATAGAGGGTGAGATTATAAAATCTCAGTGAGTTCCTCAGCTATACCTCACTATACATAAACTCACAACGTCTTTTAATCTATTACAGATAACACATCCCCTAAACACCGCAGTTACATTTTTCTAATGCTACAAATGTGTCGATGGGGAGCCCACACTCAACATTTTGTTGAGCAAAACCTTAGAGCCTTGAGCCTAAGCATGACTAAGTGCATACTTAAAATCTATTTTGTTTTATTTTTGTTTTTACTTTGAAAATATATAAATAATTACAAAAATATCAATAGTTTTCGTCGCTATTTGGGTTTCAAATATTCTCCTAAACTGTAATGCTGTTATGTTTTTTTGTTTATTCTATTTGGAAAAAGTTTGGTAATTTTTATTTTTAATCTACTTTTTTTTATCAATTTTACTATATAAATAATACTGATTTGTACTTTTGCTTTACCTCGGGTAAGATCGGGATAGCAGTAGGTAAAGCTCCTGCTTGAATAGGCCGGGCCTCAGAGTGATCTCGGGTAATTCAAGAGTGATCCCGGGTGGAGTACCTACATATCCGCTCCGTGTAACATCCCTAGTTCGTAGTCAACCATACAAACGCGGAATATTACCTTTTAGCAAAATCAGAGGTGCACAATGCGGAATGGATAAAACTCATAACAATAAATATATAAATCCACAGTTAGCGATGTCTTAGTCATTCAAAATAGCATGAAATTTAGAAATTTTTTTACACATCAGATAAGTCAATAGAAGTACATAGTATCCATAAGTGCACATATCCCTAATACATAAAGCGGTTCGAGACTGATACATGACATGGACAAGACTAAATATAGTCTTCATGATACATAATACTATAACATGAAACTGAACATGATAGCCATGAACTGAGATCCTCAGCTAACGGAACTTTTGCCCTTGCCTGAATTACCTGAGTCCTTCACCTGTGAATCTGAAAATCAACAACAATGAGGGATGAGATTACTTAATCTCAGTGAGTTCTCGCAACCCCTTACCATAATACTCTCAGTTGTTCAATTTTAATTAATATAGCCTAGGGTGCATCCCTCCTAACGTGATAGACTTACATAATATAAATGCTATCGCGTACACAGTGAGGGAATCCGACACTCGGCAATTTAACGAGTAATAGAACCATGAAGACCCCGGGAGTAGTCCATCACACTAACCCCAAGTACACCCTCCATTCTTTAATCAATTTGTTTTCCCTTATATATAGGATACATAGTGGTCTCACCCGTTTAGTAAAAACATACATAATTAGTCCACGAAAATTTTCAGCATTTACACATAAACTTCAACAAATTAATTACCCTATTAAACGATATCGGAATTCAACAAACGACCCCTCTACGGAATGGTAATGAAGTTTAGTTTTTGACTATATTTTTAGAATTTCAAAATGATTGGTCAATAGGTACAGTTTTATAAGACAAACCAGTATGTCTAGAAAACGGGACTGCAACTGTAGCCTAGATTGAAGTCCTTCTAAAATGACCAAAACTTACTCAAATAACTTGGAACTTGATCCTAAACAGTAGAAAATTAAGTCTAGTTTTCAAAGAAGTAAAAATCATTCAAAAAGGAGCTCAAATGAAAACACCATGCCCAAAACACCCTGTATCCAGATTGTGCCCAGAATTTTACCCTAACTTGAACTATACAACTCCAATTGCTACCAAACCAGAGGCAACATAACGCAAATTCAATCTAGTTTCTAAAATAAAAAGCCACATAATTTTCCAATCAGTAAAACAGTCCCAGTCAGCGAAAAACTGAACCTACCCCTGAATCTCTCTAAATAGTGAACTTGACAACACAATAAGCATCAAACAAGCACCAAATTCAACAATTAAGACATATTATCATCAAGGAACAGAAACACACATATTTTTAGAGAATCAAAACACGATAAGACGTAGAACTCACCTTGAGTGCAAAGTCAAATGCACAACACAAATAGCTTCACAAAAATCGGTTTTTATGGCTTCCAAATCAACAAACTCGACCCTAACCCTCTAGGACCAGCTTCTATACTCTGAGTTTCTCCTCCTAGCACCTTATTTGACCCCAAAACAGTAGCAACCATGTTTTAAACACTCTCTTTCACCTCCAAAACAAAGTTGCCATGGATGGATTCAAGCTTTCTCTTCTTTCTCTCTCTAGGGCTAAATTTGGGGGTTTGAGAAAGGGGGAATTTTTGCTGTTGAAATTGGTTTGGTTTTGTAGAGAATCACACAAGGAATGCAATGGAACAATAATGGAGGACATGCATTGAAAGGGTCAAGAATTCTCTCCTCTTCTTCCTAGTTGCATTCTCTCTCTCTCCAAGCTCTCATCTTTCTCTCTTTTTTTTTTTCTGTTTTATCGAATAAGGGAAGGGAAGGGGAATGGTTTTGCTGATTGTCTTTTCTAGAGATAAGGTGTAATGTTTAATGAAGGGTATATGGGTCTTTTCCCCACCTATTTTGCTTAAAAACCCCTTAACTCTCATTCTAACTCTTAATAACCCCCCAACTAACCAAAATTAATCTTATACAATCATATATTTTAAAAATAGAATTTAGCAAACAATTATATTAAAACAACTAATATCTAAGTAACTCAATTAAATTAAAGAATAATTAATAAATCATGAAATGGACTATGGGTGTTACACTCCGATGCTCAAGTTAGTATTGAGAAATGTAGAGACACTAGTGTAGAAAAGACATTTAGCATCGGTTGTTTTGGACATTTAGCATCGGTTATCCGAGGATGCTAAATCCCCAGACGCTAAAAGTAGGACATTTAGCATCGATTATTTAACCGATGCTAAAAGTCACCTTTAGCATCGGTCTTTTAAATAACCGATGCTAAATGTGTTTCATCACTGTCTAATATAGCCTCACAACAAACATTTAGCATCGGTTGTATAGGATAACCGATGCTAAATGCCTCCTACAGGCACATTTAGCATCGGTTGTATAGAATAACCGATGCTAAATGTCTCTAACAGGCACATTTAGCATCAGTTGTATGGAATAACCGATGCTAAATGTCTCTAACATGCACATTTAGCATCGGTTGTATGGAATAACCGATGCTAAATGTCTCTTACAAGCACATTTAGCATCGGTTGTATAGAATACCCGATGCTAAATGTCTCTAAAATAGACATTTAGCATCGGTTGTTTAAACAACCGATGTTAAATGTCTATTTTTTAAAAAATTGGCACTAGTAATAGATATCAATTGACCAATTTATAAAATCCTAATATACAAAATTATTTCCAAACAGCAACACATAATAAATTCATTAAAATTCTTCAAATTTCATTGAATTTAATATCTTACAATACAATTCATGAAACTTAAAATTTCTACAAGTTTCTTACACAAACTTGAACAAAATGTTTCTAAAACACAAATGTCAAACTAAGGTAAGGTAAGGTCTTAACAGAAGGTTTCTGACTTCCAGATTGAAAACTCAGTGTCTGTAGTGTAAATGTAGTTTCATAATTAGCTAATAGGTGGCATAGGTAGTGTATCACCAGATCAGTGTTTTGCTCTACCAAATCAGTGTAAATGTGCCGTCATTTATAGTTGACTTGAGTTGAAATCGTTTCATTATTGTAAAATGGAGAAGGCATTATGTGGACCTAAAAAAGAAGCCAAAAAACTTGAATAAGAACATCTTATAAGCATCAGCAATATCATATAAAGAACAAAACATGCAACATTTTATAAGCAACCAGACAGTAAATAGCACTTGTTATCTCATATCTGCATAAAAAAGCATAAGAATTAGTCGCAATTTCAAGGCACATGCTATCCACAAATAGCCACGAATGCCAAGCATCCGTTTAGTTTCAACATCTCATGCCAAGCATTTTTGTGAGGTTCACATTTAAAACAATACAGACATGCATACAAAATCTTGTTGCATAGCCCACTAGAGAGATGATTAAACAAGTCTTAGACAACCAAATCTTTCCTTAGATAAACTAACTTAATTAGCACATATCATATCAATGAGTATGATAAACTTGAGAATTATCACACTTAAGTATTTTCTAATTATATAAGTTATAAACCTAAATAATAGACTAAAGTAGATGAAGTTTTTCTCCAACAAATTTAGTAGCACTTACAACTTCAAAATACTAGCATCCTCTGCAAACCCTTGAAGGTCTCTTGAACTTTTAGCAAATGGAACTTCAACTAGATCCAGATTGCTCCTATTCTGTTGTAACAAGGCCAAAGATGTATCATATATCATCAATTGAATTGGACACATACTAAAAGAATGGATAACTACTATGAACTAAAAGAAACAACTTAATTGTAATGACTAATTAAAATATTCAGCACTTGGTGAACTCACAAAATCTGGTAAAGAAATACAACTCAACTAACATATCACAAAGTTGCACACTTCATATTCTTAGGGGCCTGAAAAGGAAATTCTTAAAAGTCAGTCAATTAAATAAGAAAACTGACAAACTAATAACTTAAATAAGAAAAATAACAAGAACTTTTAACAAAGGAAGTTGAATGTCTTCATTTCAAAAACATTCAATTTTATTAAGTGCCTTTGCAATCCCCAAGTTTTGAACACCATGAACAATTATACACTGGTGATTATACAATATATGATAGAATGGGAAAGATGACCTGTTCCAAAACATAACCTCGAATCAGAGTTAAAAAAAGAGAACATATATATTACTATTCGACTCCAGTACATTCCAAAAGTTCATGAAACTAACAGTTTGAGAAAAAAGTAATTTTAAGTTTTAATGGTTATGGAAACTACAAGATGTACCAAGCCACTAGAAATACAATCAAGTGACTTACCCATATCACATTACAAGCATTAATATAGCTTCACTTCCAGCTACAGAAGAAATTGGCCATACCAAATTGATCCAATTTCTCATGATAGCAAATTGGCCACCTAAGGTCTTTTGAAGTCGTCTAGCCTATAAAGTTATCAACAATAACGAATCCAGCTGGAGCACCCAAACCTTTGGATAGGTGATAAGTCTTATTTTACTATGTTTTTAGCATTTGAATTAAATAAAAATTATAGAATTTTAGTTTCACTTTGGAGCTATTTTACTACAAAATGTTGGTTTCTATTTTCAGGATCAAATAATGAAGGAATGGAAGAAATTCACGTGATTAAAGGCAAAGAATAAAAGTTCAAGGACCAAGGAGCAAAATCAAGCAAATGAAGCCAAGAATTAAGTGTTCACTTCTATATTTCTTTTCTTTTCTTTTTCACTTCTATATTTCTTTTTTCTTTCTTTGGAGGAGAAATGGTAATACAACCAGTTTGTGCCCATGAGATATATGATATGGCATGTAGGACAAAAACTGCAAATTCAATAGTTGCTCCAATCCGATTCCAAAGTTTACCAAAAACAAAAGAAAATTCATTTCTGGGTGCCAAAGGAATAAAAATATAGGCTCAAAAGGGGCAACTAGAGGGAAATTTTTTAGCAAACACTAATTCTGAGGCTTGAAGAAAAAAATTCCTAAAATCCCTTGATTCTTTCGCATGTTGCAAATCATTTTTCGCTTCAAAACGGTCAACAAACAAATTCTGGAATGATACCACTTGAGAAACATACACTCAGCAAAGAAAAGGGGTACAAAATATATAATTTCAGTAACATCCCCTTGTGAAGGCTCTATATCTCACATTTTAGTAGTTGGTTCGCACAGAAAATATAAAACAGGTACAATGCTAATTTTCAGTTTCCAGCACAACAACCTCACAGTCATATTTAAGCACTGGTCTGTCATACAAATTGGTTTTGTGGTCCTAAAAAGACTAAACTTTATTATTTTTTTTCTTTTTAAATGCAATTATTAATAAGTGCTAAAAAGCTTTTATCTCAATAAAACAGCAACAATACAAAGCATGGGAAAGAAATCCAATCGCAACACTTATAAGAAAACAAAATGACAGAAATTAAATAACAAAGGGTAAAGTACCCCCCCCCCCCCCCCCCCCCCCCCCCCCCCAAAACTCTTCCAATTCTTTCATTATGGCTTGTAATTCGAATTTAATCCTTTGTCTACTGATCCTAGGCTATAAATAGGACCGACCTCATTTCAGCTGTAATGGTACCTTATCATACTTGTAATCTCACTCCAAAGTTTAATCTAAGTTCTTGCAATTTTCTTAAGCTTTTGCTCTTTTATTTTCATGTTCTTTACTTTCTTGCAATTTTAATTTCTGTTCTTTACATTTCCAGCACTTTACATTTCAGTTCTTTATCGCTTTGTTTATATTCTTGTCATTTACATTCTGTTATTTATCTTTATGTCATTTTCTTTTATGTCATTCTCCTCTACTCCCTTGTCTACTATGATCATGTGTGAGTAGACTTCTTTAGTCTTGGGATTGTGGGACACAATCAAATGATGGGTCCCTAAACAAATCCAAGACTAAACTCTATCTTATTTAGAACTTGAATTTTAATCTAATTCCATAGAATTGAATTTTATAAAACAAATATCAAACGAAGTACCGAGAGGTGAAGTTTGATATTGGAACAAATGGAATTAGAAAAGGCAAAGCAAAGCATGAGAATAGCATTGCTAGCCTTGGGACAATAAGGTTGTGCTTAATGGGTCTCTGCGATGATCAACCATGAGAATAGGTTTGATCATTGTTTCGAAACACATTCTTGCATTCCGAAAGGAAGCTTGAATTACACCAAAAGAATACCTTGTCCTTAAAACAATTTCAAATTAAGATGGAGAATAGTTAAGGGGTTGTTTATTTCCATCATTGTGATGTAACCATGATTCCAAGGCGTCTTTTATTTTGAATTTTACAAAACAAAAATACTCTTTTTATTAAAATCATTCCTTTCAGCTAATCAACATCAAAAGTTAGATTAGTAATCGCAAAATACTCCCTGTGGATCGATACTTTTTATTACGCGATAGAACCGTGCACTTGCGGCCTATCAATAGGTAAACCTAGTTCATATATATTCAAAAGAATATCAAGTTGGTAAGACTTATGTTAGAAGAGCCTTTTCATGAATCTTGTCGAATAAAATAAAAGGAAAAAGAAGAAACACACTGATACTAAATCAGCTGCTTGAACAAGCCTATCCACGGGAACACCAAGTGCCTGAAAAACAAATTTTTTTTTTCCAATATTGCTTATATATACATGATGGCAGAAAGGATAAACATGATCAAGGCATTTCATTATGAAACAAAAGAACTGAAAGATAGATTTCATTATGAATCAATGATCAAAGTAAACTAAGACATCTCATTATCTTTCAAATTTGAAATTGACAAATCACCAAACCAATTACAATCATATGGATATTCATAATGCAAATATACAAACCTTGGAATGCCTTTGCAAGGATAGGATAGGACAAGTCCAGAAAAGCAAATCCACATGGAATAATCACTAATACTACCTCAAGGTTTGCTATAGTTTTAATGAAATAATCACTAATACTGCCTCAAGTTCAACCCAAGCTAAACAAGCAAGAAGCTACATTCTAATGAAATTTCTATATTCCATCTTTTTACAAGAAGAGTTCAGAACAATATACGTTTAAAAAATAATGTTACCAATCATATGTGATAAATGGTAAAAACTAAAAAGCAAAACATTAATAGAAAGGGGAAATAATAAAGTCAGCTACAACGATTCTAATGCATTTTACATGCCCATTGACAGCTACAAAGTGAAAAGTTGTCCTCCCACTGAGATAATCAACTTTCATAAACTGTTATTGAATCTAGTTATTCTCAAACAGAAACTTTAACCATGTAACTAGGAGAATATACTTAAAGTGAAGCTCAATGATTCGATTCCAACAGAACACGTAGTTTCAACTATAAGGCTCAGAAAGAAGAAAAAAAGGATGACAGACCTCACATTGCATCTGCAGAGCAGAAGGGTCTGTACAACTTCCTAATGACCATATCTACAAGCTTGCATCAAAGGCGTCTACAAATCAATGATCAAAGTAAACTAAAACATCACATTATCTTGCCGACATCTACTGAACAAGCACCAGATTCATTTTCTGTCAAGTGTGTCAACCAAACGAAACCCTTGGCATGAAGGTCTTTCTTCTAATTGGCATTATTAACACAAACATACATTCCTCTTACATCAAATTGATATTGAAAAAACCAAAGATGACAGCTAATAATTAAAAATAGATACAATTAATTCCTAACAATTATGAAACAAAACCATTCATTCAGAGCTATTGATTTAAAAACAAATACTCACAAGATAGATAGATACAATACAATACAACTAGTAAACTTGATAAACAAAAGAGAGTCATCCAAAATCATAACAAACTAAATCATATCACCGCATTCTAAGCCCAATTCAGCATCAAAAAAAGAGAAAAATAAAATCAAAAGAACCAAAAAAAAAACAAGAAAGAGGAGAACCTTTAGTTTTTATTCAAATCGTTATGTTTGGTTACTCTCTGGTGAAGACGACTTTTAGTTCTGCCGCTGAGTAAACACCATGGCTATGAATGTAACTGTGAATCACCTGCTAGGGTTTCAGAATTTGAAGCAATGACAAAGACAAAAACTTAGGGTTTCAAAGTTTTGTTTGCACTGAATCGTGATGTCTGGTTACCTAAGATTTTGAAGATTACTCTCTAATGAATCGTGATGTGATTACCTAAGATTTCAGAGATTAGAACTTAGTTTGCGAGAGCTAGAGCGAGAGCGCGAGAGAGCAAGGCTACGGCGTGAGCGAGAGCAAGGCGACAGTGATGGTTGGCTAGAAGGAAGTGGAGGTTCAGATCGAGAGTGAGAACGTGTTCAAAGTGAGATATACAGCAACAAGCTCACGATGAACGAAAACGAACTTAGGGTTTCAAGCGGTGAAAACGAAAACGAAGGGAGAGGAAGAAAGAGTAAAGATGCTTACCATTTGAAAATGAAAACGACTTCTGAACGAAAACGAAGATTGAAGATTTCTGGACTAAGCTTGAAGATTCTGAATGAAAACGAAGCTTCTGAACAAAAACGAAGCTTGAAAACGAAAACAAAGTGACTTCAATGATGAGTTTGTCGTAGATCCTTCAAAAATGGAGCATCGCTTGTGTGAGGAAGAGAAGGGTTTGTGTGAGGAAGTGTGAGGAAGAGAAGGGCTTGTGTGCATCGCGTAAACGGGTTCTGTTTTGTGTGAGAATTGAAACTGGGTTTTGACATTTAGCATCGGTTCTTTTAACAGCCGATGCTAAATGTACTTGCCTCGGACATTTAGCATCGGTTGTTTAAGTACATTTAGCATCGGCTGTTAAAAGAACCGATGCTAAAAGTCTAACGTGAACTTAAACTTTTGCTCGTAATTTCAAAAATACCACCGGTTACACATTTAGCATCGGCTGTTCGAACAACCGATGCTAAATGGTGCTTTCTAAAGTCATTTTTGCACTAGTGAGTAGAATAGCAAGGATTGGGAATGTACCTATTTTTGACAATGTGTGTCAGTATTTCTAGGGATCCGTGCTAGCTCTGAGTCTTTTGATCAATCAGGAGGGTTGATTTAGGTTTTTTTTTGTACCCCCACAATCTTCCAAAATACCCCGACATCCCCTACGAAAAGACCAAAATACCCTTAAAAATTTTACAAAATTACAAAAACATCTACCATTTGTAACTTACATATGTTTGACCACCAAAAAAATCAGAGAAAATTGTATATACATCATCTGACATATATACGATTTGGGCAAGAAGTTCGCATCGTATATACCTCCTTCTTGACATATATACGACTTTCGAAAACAAGTAAGTCGTATATACCTCTTCCTTTACATATATACGATTTCCCTTCGTATATATGTATATACGATTTCTAATCGAATTTAAATATATACGATTTCCATGCGTATATATGTAAATACGACTTGTGTTTTTAATTTTTTTTAATTTTTTTGTTTGTTTCAGTGTCTCATAGGTATCGACCGGAGTCTTCGGCGTCGTCGGCTTGGCCGAATCAGGAGCAGGCCTCGTCGTCCTCTGCTCCGTCTACACGTACCCGCCACAAGACTACGGGACATGCGTCCACGAGGCGTAGGCGCACAGAGAGACAGCAGCCGGTGGAGGAGGCCCCGGAGTTTGAGTAAGAGGAGGGCTAGCAGCCGCACCCATATTATGATGACCAGCAGCAGTCTATGTCTGAGGACCATTATATGCGTGAGCACCATCAGCCGCCTCAGCCTCATTACTATCAGGAGGAGCACCATCAAGAGCTTCAGGAGCATCATGAGCACCATCAGGATCAGGCGGCTCCTCTATTCACTGGTTTAGATTCTCATGTTTGTTATCGTGTACAGAGAGACCCGGTAAGTTGAATTTATTTACATATTGTTATTAGTTTAATTTATTCCATTACGTAACCTTATTTTGTTAATTTTTTTTAATTCAGACATATCAGCGTACTCTCAAAGTTTGGAACCATGGCAACAAGATCACTACGAGACTATTTCAGTATTGCCAGAACCCCCATATTTTCTCCTACATCAGAGGTTCCAGATTATCCCCCCTAGTCTACACCGGACATGCCACGGTAGACCATGAGCTGATTTCCGCCTTCGTTGAGAGATGGCACTCGGAGATGTCATCACTTCACTTACCATTTGGTGAGATGACGATTACTCTAGACGATGTGTCCTGCTTGCTTCATCTTCCCATTCAGGGAAATTATTTCAAAGCTCCACCCACTTCTGTGACCACGGAGCAAGCCATCCAGCTAGCACATGTTTATCTGGGTGTGGATATCGATGAGGCTCGTAGGGGGCTTGGAACAGTTTCTGGTCATATTTTCGTTATGACTGGCTCCATGAGATAGTTAGAGTTAATTCCATGGAGGGGGGGAACATGTCTGCTGCTGTCAGGGCCTATATCCTTTTACTTTTAAGCTACAACATCTTCACTTGCAAGACTGGAGACAGGGCTGAGGCTAAGTGGCTGCTCCTACTTGCGGACATCAGTGCAGATGTTGTTGGAGGGTTTGCATGGGGGGCAGGAGGACTGGCATACATGTTTGACTCGCTGAGCTACTCCAGTTTCGACTCTTTGCAGTAGTTAGGAGGGTATGCGAGCCTATTGCAGGTATAAATTTTAAATTAATTTCTTCTTTTTTTCCAGTTTTTTGTTAAATATTTTTTATGTAACCATTTTGTTTGTTTACTTTTGCATTTCAGAGCTGGATTTTATGGTATTTTCCTACCCTAGTTGCGAGGAGGCGGGGTGATGTGCAGGAGGGACCATTAGCTGGGCGCTGGAGGAAGAAGAAGACAGATGAGCTGAAGGTAGCTGATTATAGGCGGATGATCGATGCCCTGAGCTCAGATGATGTCTGTTGGCGACCCTTTGAGGAGCACCGGGGGGATAAAGCCTTTGACCGGATCTCATTGTACAGGGGCTTCATTAGCTGGAGCGACATCAGAGTTCCCTACCTTCCTGATAGGTGTCTGCGGCAGTTTGGGTATGTGCAGGGCATCCCACGTGCCCCTCTTGCTGGTCGTCCGGCCCATGCAGACGTGATCTTTCAGATTTCCCACTATATGCCGAGTGTGCAGGACGTTCTGCGGATTACCTGTCCTACTGAGGAGTTGGGTCAGGTTGCTCCGGGGTACTTACAGTGGTATGTGAATGCATCTATTCCGAGACTCTTACGAGCTGCATCACCATCACCAGTACAGGCAGCAGCACCACTACCACCACCACCATAGGACCAGCGATATGATGCTGAGTGGGTACATGCTATGGTAGATGAGGTTAGGACGGGGTTTCGGAGAGGCCACATCCGTATGGGCAGTCAGACGTACATTCGCCTCACACGGTTGTTGGAGATGCTACCCAGGCAGGACTAGGGGATTTTTTTTGTATTTTTACTTTTATGTTTGTATTTTGTTGGAGATGTTGTTTAAACTATTTTTATAGCACTTGGTTATTACTATTTCTTACCAGTTTACTTAATATTTCGATTTCATTGATTCGATTAAACAAAGTTACATAAAACAAAGTTACATAAAAGATAAAACATAACAAACTAAACCCTAATATTCCGGTGCTCGCAGACGATGTAAAATCTCATTCACGCTCCGTTGTGTTTCCACGTACAGCTCCAACGTCTTATACCCCTGAAGCGTGTCATTGATGTTGAACATGTTCACCACATCTTCGTCGGTCTTGTTAGACATCGACGAGAAGGAAATGCTGCCATGATCTCCACGACCGGGTTTACGATAAGTGATACCAGTGACGTCACGGTCGTCGCCGGTTTCTTGAACTTTTGACCACACTTTATCCTTCAAACCCTTCAAACCCCATCGCGCGGTGGATTTTGCATAACACCAGCTTCAGACTTCAAAAGTATACACCATCTTCTCTCATGGTGATGATGCCCCCATGATGTATACCGCAGAGCCTATTCTCGTCCGACCGTTGTGTTAGGCAGATCTGCATTCTGGATGTGTGAAATAAGTAACTGAGAGTGAAATTTTTGTGTGAAAATAATGAGGTGGGAGTGGGTATTTATAGATTTCGTCAATGGTTATCAACCGTTGATATTGTCGATGCAATCAACACTGTTGATCAACGTTGGAAGTCAAATCGTAACTGTTAAAATTGATACAAATCTTATTATCCAAAAAAAAATTATTACAAGTCGTATATACCTATGGGTGGGGTATATACGACTTGTTAAATTTCAGCTCGTATGTACCGCCAGACATACGTATATACGATTTGTATTTTAACAAATCGTATATACATCACCAAAAGGTATATACGATTTATATTTTTTAAACAAATCGTATTTAAATAAATTAACATATATACGATTTATATTTTTAATAAGTCATATATATCTATGGTTAGATATATACGATTTTGGTCAAATATTTTATGGGTATTTTCGTGAAAAAAAATATTGTGGGGGTACATGGGAAGATTGTGGGCGTACAAAAAAAACCCGTTGATTTATTGTGGATTTGGACCCTAGTTATCGGGCTGATCCAAACCTATTATTGGAGTTGGGCCTCGTGTCCCAGTCTGAAACAAAAACTATTTGCATCACTCTCATGTTATTATCATCTATTTTTATTTATTATAGTGGTGAATACACAATTAATAGAGTTTTTTTGAACCATATTATCAATAAAGTTATTTTTTTAAAATTTATTTTTTAATTGTTTCATTTACAATTTTTTTAATATGTGTGAAATATAAAGTGTGACACTTAATTTGGGACAAAAAGAGGATGAGAAACACAATCTTATTTTCAACAATCTAGTTATTAACAAATTATTAAACAAAATTAAAGAAAAAGTATGAAGATACTCCAAATGATGTTGTTGGAAAAAAATTAGAATTATACCAGTAGAAATGAAAAAATGTACACATCGATGCAATTTCTTGATTTTGATAATTTCAATTTTTATTTCTTTCTTATAAATAGGGATTTCAATTTATTGTGGATTTGGACCCTAGTTATCGGGCTGATCCAAGCCTATTATTGGAGTTGGGCCTCGTGTCCCAGTCTGAAACAAAAACTATTTGCATCACTCTCATGTTATTATCATCTATTTTTATTTATTATAGTGGTGAATACACAAGTTATTACTAGAGTTTTTTTGAACCATATTATCAATAAAGTTATTTTTTTTAAATTTATTTTTTAATTGTTTCATTTACAATTTTTTTAATATGTGTGAAATATAAAGTGTGACACTTAATTTGGGACAAAAAGAGGATGAGAAACACAATCTTATTTTCAACAATCTAGTTATTAACAAATTATTAAACAAAATTAAAGAAAAAGTATGAAGATACTCCAAATGATGTTGTTGGAAAAAAATTAGAATTATACCAGTAGAAATGAAAAAATGTACACATCGATGCAATTTCTTGATTTTGATAATTTCAATTTTTATTTCTTTCTTATAAATAGGGATTTCTGTAGTCTTTTTATTATATAAAAGAATTAAATTAATTCGCTAACCTTTTTAATTAGTGTGTAATTAGTTATTTTTACCAATATTTGAGTCCGGAGGAAGTATACTCTTCGTGTTTAAGGTTATTTTGTACAAACTAATGAAATCAATAGGTTTTGTGGTCATTTATTATTAATTTTCCCCATATGATGCGCTTAATTGATTGTTTCTTATCACACTTATTTCCCTCTCAACAATAAATAATTAAGAATGTAATTGAAAAACAAATAATTAATATAACCTAAAACTATTCCCTCCATCACCAACATGTATTGGTCCGAATGGTAGCTTGGTTCGGAAGCCACCCCAAGGTCGTGAGTTTGAAAATTCCTCTTTTCCACATAAAATTAGAGTAGAAGTATTTGTCCGAACGGTAGCTTGGTTCGGAACAAGTATTGGTCCATACAAAATAACAATAAATGCAATAAATATTTTTATAAATTTTATATGCGTCATTCTCTCTTCTACATGACACAACAAGTACTTGAGGGATCCAAACTCACAAAATTTAAGATATTTCTTAATTTGTGTAAAATGACTAAAGTGACAAGTTATATGGGACAAAAGTAGTATTAAACTAACAACTATAGAGAAACAATATTTTTAAATCCAATAAATAATATAAAACAAAGAGAGTAATTGAGAACCTTTTATATTTAATGTTGTTGTAAATAAATTAAATAGAATTTATGATATGTGTTTACCATAATAAATCTGTTTAACTAAAAGACACTCAATAACCTCTGGAATTAAATAATGGGTAAGGACAATTAAATGCATTTTTTTGACCAAATAATTAAATGCATTTACAATACCAATTTTGAATATTTTTTTGGTAAATCAAGGTAACCCATGTGCGCAACTGCAGAGACTAATTTCACGAGGTACTCAGATCCATTTAAGAGGCTCGCCTCTCCCATCAGATATTTTTCCATACACATCGATCATGAATTGGATCGATGACCAAATGGTTAAGGATCCCAAGTATCTACTACTTGTGTTATATTTTGTTTTATTATATTTAATGATGAAACCCATAAATTCAATTCATTAAATAATGTTTTGTTTTTTACTACCTTATCACCCTATATATTTTGTACAATATCATGCTTGTTATGCACCATACACTAGCTCCGTATATCCTGGTGAGATCTTCAACTACATCTAAAATTCTTGAACCCACTTCATCTCTTCGCGAGATAACCTCCATGGATGCTATAGAGTTGAACAATGCTGATATGGTAGAGACAGAGATGGGAAATGAGGCGAAGCAGTTTAGAAACTATAATGGGGATGAGATCCAAGCTTTCGGAGAGGTGCCAATACCAACTCAACCTCTAAAGTTTTTTAGGAACAAGAATTTGGTTAATCAAATTGAAGATTCCTTGAAAGACCAGCTAAATGTAAGTGACTCTAATCGTCCATTCTCCTTGTCCACAAACTAATACAAGATCCTCATTGTTAACAAATTACTTTTTCTGTGACCAGGAATATATGTGGGTAATGGAAAAATTAGAAAGGGCAGAAGATGTTGAGCAGACATTATCTATGGTAGTGTATGATGTAAGGTCACTTAATTCTACAAATTGTCTTTGTTTTATTTAAATTTTTATTTCTTTGTTGGGTGAAAAATGATGTAGATTTCAAAAATGTTGAGCGTATATATTGTGAGTTTCATAATATCAATCAACCTATAATAAGACTATCCCAAAAATAGAAAAATTCATAACTTATAATATTTGTGAACTTTCTCATAGGATCGCAAGAAAAGAGGGCAAAAGCCAAAAAATAAGATTGTTGGACCAATTTCTGCTAGCTTTGAACTTCATCATGTTTGCTTCGAATACAATGTTGACATTGAAGTGGTCCGTGGCTTTGGTTAGGTTTCACAACCTGATCAATTTTGATATTTCTTTCCCCACTTGCACATTTTCAAGTTCCATGATTTCGATAACTTAATAAAATGGTTTCTGACTTATAAATTATGCAAAATTTGCAACAAGTGCTTGCAAACGAACATCCAGGACACCCTAAAAAATATTCAATCGTTGACAGAGTAAAGAATTGGAAACTAGAATATAGAAGGCGACGTGATGGAATCACGAAAGATCATGTAAGATAAAACCATATACAAATGATTTAATTAATATAATGGGATGAAATTAGTGATGTTTAATTTATTTAACTTTTGTTATCATTTGTGACAGAAATGTCCTACAATAATTAATCATCTCTTATAATTTTTTGTACAGTATTACTATCACTTGCCATCAAATCTAAGGTTTCGTGGCCAGAAGGAAATGATAAGTTATATTTTGTATGAAGTTCCACATAAAGAACGTGAGGAAGAGAAAAGGAAGAAAAGGAAGTTGGATAACAATGTACGTTATGTATAATATTCAAAGAACAAATAACTTTATATATGTGTCAAGCATTACAATAACATTTAGACAAATAACTCATGTACGTTTGTTTGTTTCTGTTTTGCTAGGATCTGGGTTCAACAGCCAGTGCATCAAGAAATTAGATATGGTCACAAAAGAGAAGGTCATGTAATATATGGAGGTCAATTTAAATGGCCATTTGTACTCTATAAAAACAAATGACAATTTTTTTTTGCATGTTGTGTTGCTGTTATTTAATTTCTTCAAAGTTGTTGAAAACAATATTCAAGGTCTCTTTAGCTCTTGTGATACACCTTTGAGAACTGGTTTTGGCTTGTTCATATATATATACACGTACTATAATGTCAATTTTTAATTATTAATGAAATTGAGTAGGAAAATATCAAATAGTACATTATAATTTTTAAAACGGGATATAGCCATATAGGGGAAATTATTCTTGGCTAAAGTCGCACTAATAATCATTTTATAATTGTCCGGAGATTTGAACTCCATTCCTTAGGTTACAATTTACAAAATCAAATTATTACCATTGAATTGACACTTCATAGACTACTTTTAAACTTTACTAATAAAATTAAATTTAAGAAACTACTTTTCATTTAAGCACAAATGAAATTCCTAATTTTTTAAAGCTAGACTGTTATAGATCTCTTACTATTTCGGCCAGTTCTCTTAAGAATTTTTCTCTTGATTGGGGGATTGTGCACTATTATAGATCTCTTATTATCTCGATCGACTCATTGTCTTAAGAATTGAGTAACCTTCTACAATGATGCTCATCCTAGGAGCTGTACTCTCGGCCAGAACAGAGCTGTTGCTGCAACAGATGTGCAGCTGGCTGAGAACCATGTTTATGTTGATGCTGGCTGTTTCAGCGAAGGAAGCACCGGTTGGGGCCTAGCTGTTACAGATTGTAACGGCCTGCTGACCTTCTGCGCGTGCAAGAGGGACTCAATTGTGGTTAGCCCTTTGATGGCAGAGGCATATGGGATTAGATGGGCTCTTGAGATGATTGAAGGCCTTGGGATAAATGTATGCACCATTGCAACTGATGCTGAATTGTTTGTAAAATGCCTCAACGGATCCTCTATCATTGCTGAATTGGATCCAATGTAATTGATTGTAATGACATGTTATGTAGGAATCCTCAAATTACTGTAGCTTATGTCAACAGGCATTGTAATGCTGTAGCTCATGATTTAGCCACCTTAGCTAGGCGTTGTGGATCCAGGTCTTTGATTGATAGCACGTTAAATGATTGGGGACTACAAGTGTCCTTTAGTGAAAGATCATGTTTAGTCCCTACAGGTGACCATCATATGGAAATTGATCATAACGTGACACACAATGTTGGGAAAGGTGATTATCATGAGCAGATAAGGAAGAGAAATTCCTTCACAGCCTTAGAGATATTGGAAGGACTAACTAAAAGCAGAAAAGCAACTATTCTTCTCCAGTCCGTTCTCTTGAACATGTATTGTCTCCTTCCTTTTTCATATTTTGGCCTCCATGGTTTTGTCTTGAAAGATTAGTTCAGTATTTTATAATTAGTTGCTTTTCAATCCGTTTATATTATTATCTCTAACATGTTTACCATGCTGATAATAATCTATTGCTGAAATAATCTTTTAGTTCAATTCATTGATTTCCAAAATTTACAGCTCTGAGTTTCATCATTGGCTCACAGTATAGTGCAGTAACAATGATTCACGGAGATTGTAAATTTTACACTCTATACGATCTTATACTACTATAAGACTTATCTCGTTTGATTATTCTACCGTGTGGCATAATATGGTTATAATTGTGCTAGTTAAAGCAATCACCTTTTCAAAATGTTGTGTCGTCGTGTGGACACTGATCCGACACCGACACTTCTTGGACATGTGACAATATGTGAGAGAAAGCATCTTTAGGAGCAATTTCCTGGTTTTGTGAGTCTGCTAATGCGAAAGTTTTTTTTGGTCTACTGCTAATGCTAAAGTTGACCGACCTATAAGAGTGCAAAATCCATGTCTAAGAAAAGATGAGGAAGAAGTACCAGCTTATGTGATAAATCATTCCATATTCCGTATGCCTTTTCAGTGGTGTGTTTCCCTCGTTTTAATGAAATATATCGTACGTTCAAAAAAAAAAACTTCCCATGTTGAGTAATCACCCTCATAACTACTTCGCTCGACTTCTTTAAAATAGGAGAGTAAGGACTTTGATGCTCACCCAAAAACACTAGGAGTAGTAGTGAAATCTTGCATACAGATAAGGTCGATATTCATTATTCAATTGATCCACTTGATGCATGGGTATTTCGTAATTGTTAATGGAATCTTTTAAGAATTTTATTATCACTAATCACAGGGATTGTCCTTTTTCTGTTCATGTGAACCTTCATCTTCAAAAGCTTGTCCCTACGGGAAAAATTAAAAAAACAGAAATTGTTAAACTTTTTGTCATTCCTAATGTATATACACTTATTAATTAATAAAAAAAATTGACAAATAAACTTAATTAAATAAAGGCTAAATTATAGTTTACATATTAATGAGTTTATTTGTCAAATTTTGTTAGGTATAGTTACATATCGTCTTGCAGGTCATCAATGGAGATTCCACCTTGCAGTCACACAAGGATTCGTTCTTGATGAACCTGTAAATCGTGAATGCGTAGACAAACTAGAAGCTTCGATGGAGGCACCCATGTAGAAGTCGCATGAATCTTTTTGTTTCATGAGAGAAAAGGAGAAGAATCGACCAAGAAGAGGAGAAAATGGAGGCGGAGATGATATGGAGAAGAGGAATGAGAGAAGAAGAAGTTTGACGATGAGAGAAGAGAAGAAGAACGATGACTTTTGGAAATTTAGGGTTCTTTGATTTCATTTTTCAGTTATCTGTTTTATTTGAAATGTTTATTATTTAATTTGTTATTAGTTATTGTAAATACTATATCTGACGTGGCAACTTATGTGGCATCATTAAATGATGTGGCAAAAACTGTGTCAGTTGCCATGTCATTTAATGAGTGCCACGTCAACATTTTTCTAATTGAATGCCAAATTAGCCAAAAAAACCTGAGAAATCACTCTTTGGACTAAATGTCTTTAATATTTTAAAATTGGGGGACTAAATGTCCGAGTTTTAAAATAGGGGGACCAAATGTTTGAGTTTTTGAAAACAGGGGGACCAAAACTATAATTTAGCCTTAAAGAAAGAAATAAAAAATTTTATATAACTTTTAATCTACATTTATAAGCAACTCTTAACTTTTACATATATAGTTGTAGAGGGTTTGGAAGATATATATGTAACGCCCTAATATCTTTAACTAGTAGACATATTAGAACACACAGTTTAGCATACATCAAAGAGATAATTCCTGCTTAGATATTTGAACACCACTAAAAATTTTCCGATAATATAATAGTATCGAATGGTCATAAACAGTCATAGCTTAAAATTAAAGCTGTATCGGTTCCATGCATACTTCTATATCCTACAATTTGGTGTTCAATATCATCACAAGGAAAGAGCGGAAATGGTTTATTCAACTTATCATAGATACAAGTTACATAACCGAGATACAGAGTCAACAAGGAAAATCGTAAAACATAGACAATGACGCTATGTCTCCAATAGCTCCTTAAGCACATTACCTACTCGTGCCGCTTAGCCTTCTTCTTTCCTTGTTTCTCTGTAAAAACATCAACAACATAACGCGTGAGATACAATCTCAGTGAGTTTTACCGTGACCCCTAACCACTCTCTCAGTTCAACTATGAAACCTTTTCACCGCGTAGTTCAATTTATGAACTACGTGCCTTTAAAACTAATCACAACACTGATTGTCGTAACACTAACCCCGGTAATTGTGCCTTTTAATTTTGCGAAACACTGACTGCCTACAAGTGCTAATCCCGGTGAATCGTGAAACTTCTTTTAATTTGGCAAAACACAAACTGCCTACAAGTGCTAATCTCGGTGAATCGCACATCTTACTCTAGCATAACACCGACTGCCTACAGGTGCTAATCCTGGTAAACCCCGATCCACTAGTCCATACGATAGTGCTATAAAAGGGGCCTAGGTTAAGGGCTCATGACCTTCCATTCCTAGTATGCTATAACTTAGGGTCGTCACCCTAGACTCAATATAATTTATATATCCACCCGCAGTGGGTCATCATCTATACTCGATATAATATATATATATATATATATATATATATATATATCGTGAATCCTAGACCGGTTTAGATGAATAAATAATAAACATCTCGAGTCATTTATACAATACCAAGTAGGACTTATAGTCCGTTTTATTTTTGAAAATACTTGTCCTCACACGTGTTCTAATATTCGATTTTTCGAAACATTTGTATGCTCAAAATATGTCATTCCAAAACCATCATGAAAGTGTTTAAAACCATGTTTTTATCAACCATATTTCATCACAAATGGTTGGAAAGAAGACTGGAAGAGGTTTGGAATCGAAAGGAGCGATGAAACAAAGTTTTGGCAACCAGATACTGCAAGAAACATGGCTACCTGCCAGTGTTTCAAAACACTACTGCCGGTGTTTTAAAACATGGCCATGTTTTTTGCAGTTTTTGAAACTTCGTTCGTTTGTTTCGTTTCGCTTCTACGATCGCGTCCAATCCGTAATCCAATTTATTTCCAACGTACAAAAAAAGAATATCACGTAATATTCCAGTCCAAACAATATCAATCAGAACTCAAAGCATCGAGTAATTCATTTCCATATTTAAATGGACGCAATCAAACATTTCACACACAACATAGGAGCAGAATTTTGGTGCAGTAGTACATCTACTTCGTCGATTTATTTAAAATAGCAAACGACATCGAATTTGTATAAATGACCACTCATTGGAAATCTCTATGAGTTTAGTTTTTGAATATGATTTTTATTTTGCAAAATAAGCCTCCAGTTGGTACATGTTTTCAAAATACGACACTGAGGTACAAAAATTAGACAGAAATTTTTGGTAAACTTGCAACCCAGTTTTCTTCCTCATTTATTGATGTAATTTAGTGAAACCAGTGGCTATTTCGTAGGAAATTAAGTCTACTTTCCAACGAAACAAAAACCAACTCAAAACATTATCTGTACGGAAAGTTATGGATAATTTACCAAGAGTACTGTCATACAAGTTTAACAATGGTTCATAAAAATTTATAGTTTTCATATAATTCAATCAATAATTCACATAAATCATATGATCTAACAATTAAACATTGCTTCCGCGACAAATTAGGTTGACTTAGGTAGAGGATGGGGAAAGAACTCACGTCGAACGTAAGCGGATAAAAAGTATTTCAGTAATGAGCAGGTGAAAATGCACGGTCCGACTCTAGACAACGAATCGGGCTTTTTCATCCGTTTTCTAAAACTTTGGTTTTAGTCAAAATTGGTTCCCGATCAATCCTTTACTCAATTCAGCCTAAGTACGAGACCTCAATTTCTACATAAGTAGCACTAACACCATTTCGACGATGTCCCTTATATATCGTGAATCCTAGACCGAGTCATTTATACAACACCAAGAAGGACTTATAGTCCGTTTTTTTTTTTAAAAAAGATTTGTCCTCACACGTGTTCTAATATTCGGTTTTTTGAAACATATATATGCTCAAAACATTTCATTCCAAAACCATCATGAAAGTGTTTAAAACCATGTTTTTATCAACCATATTTCATCACAAATGGTTGGAAAGAAGATTGGAAGAGGTTTGGAATTGAAAGGAGCGACGAAACGAAGTTTTGGCAACCGGGTACAGTAAGACACACGGCTACCCATTTTTTAAAACAATGCCAGTGTTTTAAAACATGGCCATGTTTTCTGCAGTTTTCGAAACTTCGTTTGTTTGTTTCGTTTCGCTTCTCCTTTCGCGTCCAATCCGTAATCCAATCTATTTTCGACGTACAAACAGAGAATATCACATTATATTCTAGTCCAAACAATATCAATCAGAACTCAAAGCATCGAGTAATTCGTTCCAAGATTAATATGGACGCAATCAAACATTTCACACACAACATAGATGCAGTAGTACATCTACTTCGTCGAATTATTTAAAATAGCAAACGACATCGGATTTGTATAAGCGACCACTCATTAGAAATCTCTCTGAGTCTAGTTTCTGAATATGATATTTATTTTTCAAAATAAGCCTCCAGTTGGTACAGGTTTTCAAAATACAACACTGAGGTACAAAAATTAGACAGAATTTTTTGGTAAACTTGCAACCCAATTTTCTTCCTCATTTATTAATGTAATTTAGTGAAATCAGTGGCTATTTCGTAGGAAATTAAGACTACTTTCCAATGAAACAAAAACAAACTCAAAACATTATCTGTACAGAAAGTTGTGGACTATTTACCAATAGTACTGTCATAAGAGTTTAACAATGGTTCATAAAAATTTACGGTTTTCGACTTAAAATCTTTCGAACCGAATAATCTTGACGCCACCAGTAGCAACAACATCCATTTCAGAAATGAAATAAAACCTAAACGTGGGTAAAACTCACCAATCGTGATGAAAATCACGTAAAACCTAGACTTCCGAAGCTCAACGATTTCGAAACTTCCAGAACTTGCTCCGAACTCGTCCAAACACTTTCGAAATCGAACCCAACTACTCTGAACTCAAAACCAGCAACTGAATCAATCCAAATTCTTCTCCAATCAACAATGTAGATTCAGCTTCACCCTCACCCTCACTCTCACTCTTCTTATCAAAAAAAAAAAAGCTTCACCCTCACTCTAGTTCCAATTGAACATGTAAAGCTTCAAGAAGTTCAAAATTTCATTTTTTTAGTGTTTGAGCTTGAAAGTTTCAAGAATGGTGAAATGGAGTATATGGAGAGATAGTTAAAAAAAATGGTATCAATGCATAGAGCAAGAAAAATGGGGAAGAAGGATGAGAAGATAACTTAAAAGTACTAAGATTTGAGGGTGTGACCTTCTCTTCTTTTTCCTCCCTCACTCTCGTGCCCTCCTCTCTCTCTCTCAACCCTCTCTTTCTAATTGTTCGGTATCGAAGTACGGGTTTAAGGTGGCTGAGCTCCATGCGCAACCGGGCCCTGGGCACAAGAGTTGTATACGTGCTTCTGGTAGAAATGCCTCATCGGGATGAAGTTGGAGCTTGGTGGACTGAAGCGAGAGTTTGGATTGTCCGGGGTAATCCTCTGTCCACGTTGGGTGGGGGTACCTGCAAGACACTCCGACACCCAAGTCAGTAACGAAAGAGAGAAGTAATAAGTAAGGGAAAAGCGTTGAGTTCTCTAGAAATGTAGTGATGTTTTTGCAGTCGTCGTACTTGGAAATGGAGGTTGGAACCTCCATTTATAGACAATGCGTAGTACATGAGCTGTTGGATGCCTGGGAGAGATCTTGACCGTTGAGTACGGGTCAAACGTGGATGCGGGTATCTAGAAGCACGAGAATGGGCAAGACCCAAGCGAGGGAAGGTTTGGCCCAGTCCGGAACAGTGGCCCCCCAAGTCGAGGACGGGGGCAGCATGAGGTCGGCCTCGACTTGTTCTCTTCTTGCACTTGAGGTGGTGATTTGCTGAGCTATGTACCTTCAAAGATGTGACGTTTGATGAGCTCGAGAGTCTTCGTGTAGAGTTGAAGAGGCGTGCATTGAATCATTGTGACGTTTCTTATCTCGCGTCTATAAAAGGCGGGATGGAGATCTCATCTGATCACTTTTGCACTATTTGATATCATGAGCTCTGCGAAGCGAATTCTTTTGACCACCGCGCGAGATCAACGTTGTTATTGTTTTCTGGGTTTGTCTTCTGTCGAGATCAAGATTCAATCCGAAAGCCAAGCCTTCCTGCACAGAGGTCAGTTTCATTCTATAAAATTTTAAATGCTTTAGTATGCTTTTTTGACAGCGCCCGACATTGTCGCTTCCGCGACTGTCGCTGCTCACTCCAGGGCGAGGAGGTAGTCTGGCCTTGGCAAGACCGAGGCCGGGACACATACCGCTTAAGCTTTAGATAGAAGCCAGATATAAGATAGAATTAGCTAGTGATGGTGCAATCCTCCCCTTGCAGATAATGGTGCGAACCAAGAGCGAGGAAAGGCCGGCTTCTGGTAAGCCACGGGTAAACAAATCTTAAGGAACTCGGCCACCGGAGAGCTGATGCGGGTCCCCAGGGGTGCTCCATCTCTGATGTCTTCAACATATGTTCCTTCTCCTGCGGCGTCGGGAGCTTCGACTAGGGAGTTCGTTCGTCAGACCTCGGAGTGTACCGTTGAGGAGGACGTTGAAGGAGGGCAAACCGAGGTTGGATCTCGGGCCTAGGAACCTGAAGCCGAGGCAGATGAAGTGGAAGTGGCAGCTGAGGACCTGTACAATTGGGTTTCCAAGAAAATTTGTAATACCGCTGCAAGGTTGAAGCCGGACAAGCCCGTGTCCCATTATGAGAAATACATCGAGGCCCCTGCTGAACAAAGATGGAAGCTGATGGAGGCCGAGAATTTTCCGGTGTGCACCATCACGATGGACTGGGTTTCTTTTTCAATGAAGCCGATCTGGAAACTATGGGAGTTTGGATCCCAGTTAGCAATTTTCAGAAGGGCGTGCTAGAATACTTACATGTGGCCCCATCACAACTGCATCCAAACGGCTGGGGGTTCATCTGGGGTTTTGAAATGGTTACGGAGCACCTTAGGAGAGTCCCTACCGCGGACGTCTTTTTCTGCTTCTTCAATGTGTTCCGTTCTCCTGAGCCCCGGTCGGATGGCAAAAGGCGAGGGCACGTTGGACTTCAGTGCATTGCCAGTCGTTCTTTCTTTTTTCAGGCCAGTGATTCAAATCTGGACTTCAAACTCATCTTTTTCTTTGTCCGAGCATCGAGCAGTGCTGCGAAGCTTTCTATTGGGGACTTCATGGAAGGAAAGTTAATGAGGGCACGCTTCCCGTGGTCGTGGAGTCATGAGCACTTCGTCCGGGATGGGGTTGGGATCGTGAACCAATCTTATATGATAAGACCGACCTGAGGTTTCACTGCGGCTCTATGATTGACGCCGTGGCCGAGTCTTAGGCCAAGCTGGATAGATATTTTGATTCTTGTACTTGTCTTTTCATTTACTCTTTTCTATTTGATATGAATTATGTTGACTTCGGCTTTTTACCGTTGTTGATTGCTTTCTCTTATGTTCTTGTTGCAGGTAGAATGGAGGAAGTAGATCTTGATGCTGTTTTCCCTGAGACCGGGCTTAATACAACTGCTCGTGTAGATAAAGCACTTGTGAAGAATGTCACAAAAGAGAAATTCTGGGTCGACGTCGAGAACCGGCCCTTCATCAGATAAGCAAGCAGGCAAGTCCCATTCTGGGGGCACACCTACCCTTGAAAAACAAAAACCACAATCATTAACTCCAATTAAATCTGCAGTAATCAGGCCCTCCTCCACCTTGAAGCCGAGCTCGGAGTCTGCCAGCAAGGAGACTCGTAAGCGAGGCAATGTTGAGGCAATTGCTGACGATCTTGCTGCCCTGAAGAAACAAAAGCAAATGCAGGAAGAAAACAGAATGGAGAAGGGGAAAGGCAAGGCTTCCGTGGCCGATTTCAAGGCTTGCATCCGGGTTGGCCAAACCGGTGCCGGGATCATCAAAGAGCTGCAAGAGCTGGTGGTCGGAAAGAAGACTGAGCGCCTACGAGGTAAGATCTCTACCCTTGAAGATGAAAATAGAAACTTACACGACAACTTAATTCATACATGTCGCGAGTTGAACATTTACCGAGACCATAATTTGGCAGCTTATTCTGTGGACAACCAAAGTCTGAGAGAGGAACTCGACAAGCTGAAAGGATTCCAGCGATAACTTGAAGAGGCTAACGCCAAGGTCAGCCAGCACGCGAAGGTTGTTGATGAGGTGCCAACGTTGGAAGCCAATATCAAAGCCGTTCTGGAAAGGTTGGCCGCCAACTCAACAGGGCCGGGATCCTGGAGCCTTCATTGAACGTCGAGCTGCTTGATGCCAAGTACAAAGCTGATAACGGGAAGATTGTTTAACAAGGCAAGGTGATCTACGATCCGTCTTCTGCCTTGAATGACTTGTATGTTTTGATTGAATGGTTGTGGTAGAGTAGAACTCCGATGCCGAGATGAGAATAAAATTTGTAGAACGACCAGATTCTGGCGTAGGTGAAAATAATAGAACTCCGACGTAGATAATAGAAGTCCGGAAACCTGTGAGATTCCGGAAATTAAATAAGATTCATAGGAAAGCCGCTGCGGGTATCTGATCTTCATAGATGGGAATGCCGCTGCGGGCCCCCCTCTCCGTAGTAAGACAACATGAGAGTCGCTGAAGGCCTTAGTCTTCATAGATGAGAAAGCCGCTGCGGGCTCCTCTCTCCAAAGATTCCTCCAACGGAGGTAGCTGTGGACCGCAGCCCTTCTGCCTCCGATGGAGTGCGGAGCTTGGAGATCAGAGGTGCTGCAGGCTCGCACAAGGTGAAATTGAGAAGACCTCGGCCTCTGATGGAGCTCGTCAGCTCGGAGATCAGAGGGAGGTTGGCTCGCATGAGGCGAAATTGGGAACCCTTCTGCCTATGATGGAGCTTGTTAGCTCTGACATCAGAAGGAAGGTCGAACTCTCTGATGGAGCACGGAGCTCGGAGATCAGAGAGCTATTGGAGTTGCTGCGGGCTATTTGGTAAGAGCCTGGAGCAGGATATGGACCCGAGGTCGCTCAGTGAAACCAGCAAAGAAATCCTCTCGAGCTAGGGATTGGATGAAGATCCAATTCAAGATAGCAGTTCGAGATCAGATGTAAGAACTCCAAGAGGAAATCTGTTCTGATGAATAGAGAGATCCGAGATAGGATGAAAGCTCAAGCCATGCTTGGGACGCGAGCAAAGTCTTGTGAGGATCCGAGATCAGAAATCTAGAATAAGGGTTCCCAGAAAGGTGAGCTCAAGCCATGTTAAGAGGCGAGCGGAGATCTGGGAGAAATCCAGAGAGATTCAGTCTGGTTGAAATAGAGAAATCTGTGCTCAGTCGGAGCATGTTCTAAACAGATGAATGTTCGAGATAAGCTGATAATCATTGTTGTCTTCATCACGGGGAGGAGCTTAAGCCGTATTTGAGGCGAGCGAGACCTGTGTAAAGGAGGATCGTAGAAAATGCAGTGACGTGAAAATCAGGACTTACCTCGGGAGGGTGAATCAGGTCGGGCGGAGCCGATATCTCTGTATATGTATACAGAGTTCTTGCAATAGTGGAGAGGTAGGGAGATCTAGTAGAATCCAGAAGCCAATGACTATCCTCCCTTTGTGGTCGCCGACGTTCGGTACTAGAGTACGGGTTTAAGGTGCCCGAGCTCCATGCGCATCCGGGCCCTGGGCACAAGAGTTGTAAACGTGCTTCTGGTAGAAGTGCCTCATCGGGATGAAGCTTGAGCTTGGTGGATTGAAGCGACAGTTCAGATTGCCCGGGGAAATCCTTTGTCCACGTTAAGTGGGGGTACCTACAAGACACTCCGACGCCCAAGTCAGTAAAGAAAGAGAGAAGTAAGAAGTAAGGGAAAAGCGTTGAGTTCTGTGGAAGTGTAGTGATGTTATTGCCGTCGTCGTACTTGGAAATGGAGGGCGGAACCTCTATTTATAGACAGTGCGCCGTAACTGAGCCGTTGGATGCGTGGGAGAGATCCCGACCGTTGAGTACAGGTCAAACGTGGATGCGGGTATCCAGAAGCACGGGAATGGGCCAGGCCCAAGCGAGGGAAGGTTTGGCCCAGTCTGGAACACTAATTTTTCTAAGTTTCAGCACAATAGGGAAAGTGAGGTGATGTTGAGCTGAGGGAATTTTAAATGATTGTAAAAGGTTTAAAATACCCCTACTATCTAATTTTCACATAAACTCATTTCCACTCAAACAATCACACCATTATTCATGTAATTCAATCAATAAGTACATAAATCATATGATCTAACAATTAAATATTGCTTCCAAGACTCGTCTTATTATTTACTCAAATAATAAATCACTAGTTAATTTTGTAAATCGAAATTAATGGAACTAGGGATGTTACAATCACCCCAACTTGAAAAATTTTGTCCTCAAAATGGATCAAGTTTCCTTTCATTACTCAGCATTATCTTGGCGATTCGCCGATCTTTCGACTACGCGCAGATTTCCAATCCAAACATAGGTAATCATGCGCCTGTATATATATTATTCAATGAGCTTCAATCTTTAAGCATCATTTGTCCACTTAGCCTCATACCTATTTGCCGTCTATCGGATTGAGTTAACTGGGGTTTTAGTTACTCGGGGCGAGTAAAAACCACTAAACGGCTTTTTGTTTTAACCTTTCATGAAGTCTTTGTAAAATATTTCCAAATTTTCAATAATGGTTTTGTGATCCTTACTCGATCTAAGTTTTATATTTCACCCCAACTTAATTCAATCCTACTCGACTTACAACTTCTCAATGAAATGTGAAGCCATATTAGGGTTTAATTAAATTAGGTTGACTTAGGGAGAGGATGGGGAAAGAACTCACGTCGAACGTAAGCGGATAAGAAGTATTTCTGTAATGAGCAGGTGAAAATGCACGGTCCGGCTCTAGACACACGGATCGGGCTTTTTCATTAGTTTTCTAAAAACTTTGATTTTTGTCAAATTTTGTTACTCCGTTCGATCCGATTACTTTCCCGATCAATCCTTTACTCAATTCTGCCTAATTACGAGACCTCAAATTCTAAATAAGTAGCACTAACACCATTTCGACGATGTCCCTTGGCACACTTAGTACATTGTTGGACTATATGATAACCTTAGAATGGGGTGAATAAGGTTATATGCTAAAAATGAAATCTTTTTTATTTTCGAGAATTAAAGATGCTAGTTTAAATCGAATGTGGAAAAGAGGATTTAAACTATATGCAACAACTATGCACTGTTGAGTTCAGATCCTTTTGGATATATGGTTTTAATGATAACAAACCTTATGAACTAAATCTTAAGTATTCTGAATGGTGTTCTACTAATGGGTGCTCTTGAGTTTGTTGAAAGAACAGGTTTCCTATAAGTGGACATGCTAGAAGCAAATTAGATCAATCCAATGCATGTCATCATCAACAATTGAAGAATCAAAGTAGAACCAACAAATTACAAGAATAGTAATGCAAGCTTCATGAAGACATATTATCTTTACTATTAAATTACAACGGTGTTGGACAAGGAAATTCACAAAGAGAAAAGAGAAGACATTAGGCAATAAAGAGAAAGTTCATATCATCTAAGTGAATTCCTATCAAGAGGAGTCCTAAGAACCTAATGACTACATTGATCAAAGGAGTATACAAGTCCTTGCATAGAAGATTCTCATAGTCATTAATTGGGTTATATTCTACCAATGCTCTCTTACTCAAATGATCAAAAGCTTATCTAGAAGCATATCAAAGAGCATGACCAAAACATGCAAGAAGTCAGGGTAGAAATAACATAAGAAGGTTCATCAATGAGAAGGTTTGACTAAGTAAACAAAAGGTTTGCCAAGTCAATGAGAAGGTTTGACCAAGTCAATAGAAGGATTGACCAAGTCAAGAGAAGGTTTAACCAAGCCAAGACTTCAACATGAGAAGGATAAATATGATACCATTGTTGGAATGAAAACTTAGCAAGACACTAAGTTTTCTACTTAATGTTTATCCAACATGTTTATTTCATGTGTGAAGAACAAGCCTCAAAGAATAGCAAAATGCGAAACTACCTTGAACTGAAAAGATCATAGAAATATGAAGGTAGAAAAGAGTTGTGAAGGTTGAAAGATGTGAAGGTTAAAGTCATGTGAAGGTTGATACATGTGAAGGTTGACCAAAAGTCAACTGTGAAGGTTGACCAAAAGTCAACGTAAAAAGTCAACTCAAAGGGATGACCAAGTCAACGCAACATTGACCAGAACTCAAAAGAGGTGTGGTCCCACATTTATCATGAAGATCCAGAAATGTGACGGTTAAAGATAAAGTTGAAGAACATATTGAAGAACATGATATGAAGATCATATCATTCAAGCTTCTCAATATGACAAACATGTTAGCTCTCATTTATTGAAAATTAGAGAGTAGCTCCTGCTGGAATCTTGCAATAAATGAAGGAGGAACTCCTTGATTATTCCTAGGCCAAACATATCAAAACGGTTTTTAAGTAAGAACGTATCATCTATGTTTTAAACTCAAGATACAACCAACATATCTCTTACCAGCTGTTATTCATAACTATCCCTCACCATTAAGAAGTTAGTATTCTATACTGATTATCTATTTTTACTAACCTTCTTCATTAAGAAGTTAGTATTCTATAATGATTATCTATTGTTACTAACCTACTCATGTATTTTATGCATAAATCATGTACTGTTTTAAAGCATTTGATTAATCTTAAGAAGCTTAAATCTGAAATGATTTCATCCTCATAAGCTTCTCTTCATTAAAGAGTTTATCCTTCACATATGTATTTCTTGATAATATGTTCCACAAGTTATCAAACACTAAATGACCATGTTCAACAAAGGATAAATCTCATATGATGCACAAAATGTTTTTATGCATATATACAACACAAGACTCATTATGTATTGAACTTATTAACAAGAGAAGGTTCAATGCATGGAACCTACTTAAGTAAAGGAATTTCACAGTGTGGAACCCACTCATCCCAGAGAAGGTTAAACACTTTGAACATACTTAACTAAAGAGGGTTCACTGCTTCGAACCTACTCAACTTGGGAAGGTTCACTATGTGGAACCTACTCAACATAGAGAAGGTTTAATCCATGGAACCTACTCAAGAAGAGAATGTCTTGTGAAATTGTTGGATGCTAACTATCTCATCTCCAAGTATAAACTTGAGAGGTCATCTTCTAGATTGCAGGATATAAATTTTCAAAGTGTCACAATTCAACCCCTCCCCTTCTTGTGACTCTATATGCCACTTCAATTGGTATCATAGCACAGGCTCTTAGGGTTGTAGCCACTTAACAGTGTGAAGAGATGAAGATTCTGGAAGAAGTGATGACCAACAGTGGCGATAAAGAACATGTCTCAGAAGGTTGATTTACAAAGAGATTTGAGATATGCAGAAAATAATATTGATGAGGAAGAAGGCGAGAAAGATGGAAAATGAATATACGCCATGCTCAACAAGTAAGCTTGTTTTAAATTTACTTTAAATGTTTTATCCTTATTAAAACAAGTCAGTAAGCCACTAGTTTCAAAAGCCATAATAAATCCGTTTTACTCTCACAAGCAAAACAGAAAATGCCACAAGGTAATATCTTATAGGCTACTTTTCAAAATCTCACAATATCCATCCTTGACACTTAGAATGAAGAATGTGAAAATCAAAATGATGTGCTATCTTGTTTGCTCTAACATACAAAGTGTTGAACCACATGCTTTACATCTAGATAGAGTACTAGAAGGTACTCGTTGCATGCTAGTCAAAACTAAATGTAGGAACACTTATTGTGTATAACAACCCACTTTTATGAATTCTTCCAACTTATGTTTTTAATTCTTTCCTTGAGCCTTATATACTGAAAAGAATGGAGAATATAAATCCTCGTTCTTCTGAGTTTTTATAAAGCGACTTATCATGATAAAAAGTGGATGATGAGAGTTGCGCTTTGCAAGAATCTGAAATCTTGTATTATACTATCAAACATATGAAAAATATTTTGGAATGAAACTGGTCAAATCTTTGAAATTTGGTGAAGCTTAAACTCATTGTGCTCTCAAGAAAATCATTTCTCTTTGGCTTCCAAATTTTATTTCATTCATTCACAACTCTGAGCATAGCTTGACAAGACAAGACAACAAGAGTATATTGAAAAGAGATCACACAAAGCATCAGGAAAAGGTTGCAACCACTGTATAAAAGAGATGTCACAAGTAACCTTCATGACAGACTGAATGAAGTTTTGCGTACAAAATGAAAAATTCATGGAAGACCCATATGGATTGAGTTATGTGTCAAAGTTAGAACCAATGCACTCAAAATCTTGGAAAGCCCGTGCTCTACAAAGTATGTCAATTATGATGCTTGCCAAAACCATGGAGTTGCAAAAATGTGGTAAGTTCCATGACAGCGTGATAGTTAGTAAGGTAAGAACATGAGAATTTTTCATGAAAATTCAAATGTCTATTATTTTACTCATTGGCTGGTTTTACATGTTTTATTCTTATGCCAAGAAAACATCATGATGTCTAAGGGCTAGATATATGTGATTTATGTTATATGCCCCACACTAACTGTTTCTGGAAAAATATCATTCATGTGTATCATCCTTTTTTTCGGAAACTTGGTAAAAACTTACTAGCTAACCACATTTATCTCTTGTTTACAAAGCAACAAATCTTGTGCTTATTTCTTACATGATTAAAATGTTTTTCATATGAACATTAACTAAAGTTCATGATGCGTCAATATTTCAGTACATCATTGAAAATCATAATTAGATATTGATATGCATGTGTTCTTGAAAAATGGTTCATTCATAAATAAGAAAATTCTCTTTACACTCATGCATAATGTTATCTTAAAAATTATGTTTTTTAAGATACCAACTCCTTCTTTTAAAAAGGAAATTGAATTTTGGGAATACAAGAAGATGAGTTGAGTGTCAATTTGAAAGTTTTTGGCAAATGATCTTTAGGCATAAAAGGGTTTTTAAACTGGTTATAATGGGTGATAAGTGCTAAGACAAAAGGAGAAAATGCACACATACTTTCCTATAGTATTTTTCACAATCATTTGTCAATGATGTATGTTCAAATTGAAATATCTTGGTTGAGACCTTATTATATTACCACGTGAGTAAAAATAGCAAGAAAAGCTATACTAACCCATAAGGACCAAAAAAGAATGGGTACCAAAATCATTCTTGTTTTGTGATGTAGGAATATTCGTTGGATGATAAAAGGAGAAGAAAATACCTCCTAGGAGTTGATGATAAAGAGATAAAGACCAACTCATACAACTCAAAAGATGCTCAGAAGTTTAATTTGAAACTTCATGGTAGTACACACATTGTGAGATGATGAAGGATGAATCTGAGATAAGCATGTTGGAAGGACTGAAATCCTTCCATGGGCTTCAATATGAGAGGATCCAAGAAGCTGGGAAAATTCATAAGAAAATATCGGAATCATCTAAGGGGGAGCATGGTGATAATCTCATATGAAAAGGATCAGCAAGATAATGTTATGTTCTATAACAAAGAACCCTTTTCTGATGAGAAAGTTGCTGACTCAGTTGAGAAAAATCTGGAAGCTACTCAACAACAACCTTCTCCAAAGCCTGTTGTAGATCAATCCTCTCAAGAAGTTGATATGATCTCTGCTGAAGCTTCTCAACTAAATAAACAAGTGGTAGTTGAAGAGAGAGAGACTTGAATGTGGACCCCTCCACTATCAAGATCAATGAGAAAAATAAGCTGAAACAACCATCTTCATCCATCAGTCAGCTTTTCACAAGTACTATAATGATAAATGAATGAGCATAAATTCATACTACAAATTCCTTGAGGATGCTCTTATCATGAGGAGTCTTAAGAAAGGAAGTCATTAAAGGAGGTACACTCAATCTCATCATAACTTCATTTGGATAAATCTGAATTATGCGTGAATATATGATATGATAAGATTGATTGTTTGGCCTTGAAATTATGAATGCATGCTAAAATGATTTATGCAATATATGATCTCAAAAACTTAATTGTATGTATCACTATTTACATTAAACTTGAGTGTGCATGTGCCTAGTTCTACATAACATATGTTTGCACAATCTCTAGTTCTAAGTATTCTCATACTAATATGGTGATCATAATCAAGTTTGCAATTTGGTTGATAATTGATAATTATTGCATGATGCTTTAAGCTTTTCGAACACATGTTAAAAGTCGATTTAAAATGAAGTGTTCTTCAAATGTGTTAGATAAGATGTTGCATTGTCAAGTGTCATTCTTTGCAGAAATGTAGACTCACATACTATGTTAATTTCTATGATGTGGTGCTAAATGCTAGGGAAGGCGTACCCGTGCGGAGCGAGTATGAGGGTCGCGTTGGGCCTCTCCCGCACCCTGTGATGGAGCACGTGAGCTCGGGATCACGGAGGACGTTCTTTGACGGCGTCGCCTCATACTGTTGTCTGTCGAGTGGCCACCTCGAATCGGACTCAAGTGACAGGGGCGTTGCTATGCACTGGAGAACCTGCGAGTTAGACAAATATATTCTAGGTAGTAGTGTTAAGCAATGGAGCGTATTTCTGCAATCTTTTATTATTGAAAGACAGTTATAGTACATCATGATGTTACATTGCTTTGTGTCGGTCTTCCACTCGATGCCGTGGCTGCTCTATTATTTCGGACTGGTTCCCTTTTTGCGAGGGCTTGCTACTTTTTCTCTCGGCGCTCTCACTTGAGGCCTAGACACTGACACCTTCTTGCCTTGTTGAGGTTTACCGGGATCATCTCCACATCGTCCTGATCTGACAGGAACGTCATTTGAGGTGCACTGTGGAGGCGACCGCCTCGAGCTTGCCTAATGTGGGGCGGCCAACGATGCACTGGTATGGGGACGGGCCTGGTAGCACCAGGAATCTCGTCTTGATGGTCTTTCAGCGTGCGTCTTCCCTGTAAGTGACCCGCAATTTGACGTATCCCAACGGTTTGGTTCGAGAGCCGTTGAAACCCACCAGGTCTGAACCGTTGTAAGTAGAGACCTCGGCCTCAGACATCATGAGTCTGGGCAGTAACTCCAAGAACAGAATATCTACAGATATTCCTTGGTCGAGAAGAATCCTTTTTACGTCGACCCCTGCCAGAACAGCCGAAATGATAAGCGGAATGTGCTCATTTGGCTTTCCTTTGGGGAGGTCAGCGTCGGTGAACGAGAGTGGTGGCTGGCCTAACTTGGTTGGAACAAGGATTGAGTTTTCAACCCTTAAGATTTCTCGCCAGTGACGTTTCATCGAGTGCTTTGTCTGCCCGGTCTCTATGGAGTAACCTCCTATGATCACCATAGCCATGGGTCGCTGGCGTTGCGACCTCGGGGCCTCCTCTGTTGAGTCGTTACTATCATCCGTCGGGGTCTTGGTTACCTCATTGACCACGGCTTTTGCCTTCCGTGGTGAACGCAGGGGGGAGCGCTCCCTTTTCTTCTCGTCAGACTTCAAATATTGTTTCAGTTTCCCTCGCTGGATCATGTCCTCTTTGCCATCCCTCAACACTCTGCAGGCATCTGTGTCATAGCCGTGACTCCTATGGTATTTGCAGTAGGTCCTCTTGTTAGTGTTATCGCGCTGGGGGATCGGCGCCGACCACTTGACGTCACTAAACTCCGTATTTGCGCATTCGGCCGAAATCTGTTCCCTTGGGGCATTCAAGTCGGATTATTCCGTGTACTGAAGCTCTTTTGGGTGGACGGGATTCGAAAAGAGGATGAATCGGAGGAGGAGTTGCCTGAGTTATTCGTGGATTCTGACCTCGGCAGAGACGATGGAGTCGGAGGCCTTTTGCGGCGCTTCTCCCAGCGTATTGGGGAGGTGTCGTGCTGGACTTCTTTTTGTCGTGGTGGACTTCAGTTTTGCCGAGATATGGCCGTCTGAGCAGGAGAGGGAGGATGCTGGTGTCATACCCTAATTTTGTCCGCCTAGGTTTAAAACCCTAATTTTCCGCAAAAATAAATAAATTGAGAAGTGTGGTTTTATTTTGAAGAGTGAAGAGCATTGTGCATGCATTTTTGGGTTTTAAAAGTCATTCTAGGACTTTTAAATTCATTGATAGAGTGGAAATGCATTTGTTGTAAAAAAACAAGGTTTTTAGGGCAAAAGGGTATTTTGGTCATTGTCAAAAATAAGATAATTTCTCATCAAGAATCATTGTGCAATTTTAGAGAAATTTATTTGAGGCAAAACATTTTTGGTCATGTATGTATGTATGCGCATGCATGCATACATTGTGCACAAAATTTCAAAAAAGGATCAAAAGGGAATATTCTACAAAAAGTTCCAAGATGTGATTTTTATGACATTTTGGTCATGGTGATCACATAAAATGGCATATTCCTAAGATTCCTAGTATGTGGCCTAAATTGGGTGTATTTTTGTACAATTATCCTAAGAAGAATAATCAAAAATGAAGGGATAATGGAATGGTCATATAATAGTACAATAGTACAAGATGACAACTAGCAAAACTTGGTCACCAAGGACCCCTCCCAATGTTTATGCGCCACCCCCTCTCTATTCTCTCATTTTGTGTTTTCTCAATGTCCTCAATCCATGTGAGCCTCAATCCTAGCCTTTGATTCAAAATTAAAATCAAATCCTAGAGCACAACTAGTGCACAATGACCTAACTACCCTTAAACCTAATTGCTTTCTATATATACCCTATTAACCTCACCTCACAAAAAAAAAAAAAGCTTTTGGCCTCACCATTCACTCATAAACCCTAGCACACAACTCCCTCCTCACCTTCTCTCCATTTTATGCGCCACCCCCTCTCCCTTCTCTCTAACTCACTTCTTCATTTCTCATCTACCCACACACATTCAATCCATCTTCCAAGCCTAAACACTAATTTTCAACCATCAATCCTTCATAAAATCACACAAAAGTTCAAGATCAATGGTCATTTTTTGGAGATTGGAGACCAAGCTTGAAGATAAGTTGATTTGGTTGATTGTTTCTTCATCTATTGTGTTTATTTGGAGCTCATCTTAAGGTATGTGATTCCTAGACCCCTTCTCTTGTAAATCCTTGCATAAAGTCATCATTTCTTGCATATTTGTGAGATTTCCACTTCCAAAAATGTAGATCCTCTCTTTTAACTTCATTTTTATGCTTATACATATGTTAATCTCATGAATCTTTGTTTTGATGCTTTGATTTTGGGGTTATATGCATGATTTTGTTGTTTTAATTGAAATAAAATGTTATTTGCTTTGATGATAATTTCGCATGCTTCAAATAAATATGTGTTTTATGATTTTTGTTGATTCTCATGGTTGAATCTTGTGAATAAATGCATCTATGTTTGGTTATGTCACTCGCTTGCTTGATTTGGTTGACTTGTTGAAATAAATTGATGATTGGCCATTAAACTTGCAAATATTCAAACCTATGTTGTTAATTGTGAAATTTGTGATTTGAGAAAAATGAATTTGGGTTTTGGTTCATTTATGATCCACAAAGGATCTTGGGTTATGCTAAGTTGGCAAGGGATAGGTTACTTCAACCTTGATGCCTATGCTTGTAAGCATTTAAAAATTCAATTCCCATTTGATGTGCTTGTGAAATGTGAGCAAAAAGGGGTCTATAAACCATTGAATTTGCGCACATGATTGGTCTCCAATGACCTTGATGCATCCTCAAGTTTAATCATGCTTTCTTTGCTCTTTGAGTTTAATGTAAATTGTTGTTTGAAGTTTGTGAAGTTTTGGCAAAGGATAGGCCACTTAGAGCCTTGATGCACCATTGCATTGTCTTAATAAATTGCAAAGGAGAGACTACTTGGAGTCTTGATGCACTTTCCATTTCTCAATCGGCAAAGGATAGGTTCATTTAACCTTGATGCACATGCATTTTGCCTACTCATGTATTCTTGAATTGAAGCTTGGTACTCAATGCTTGATATACTTGTTTATGTGCTTGTAGTGCATTAAAATGTTGAATTGGTGTTCACAATTTGCTTGTTTTGATTTCCACCAATTGTTACTCGTTAGTAACTCTCCAAAACTTCAAAACCATGTTGCATACAAAGAACAACTTGTTACTCGTTAGTAACGTTCCAACTTCAAAACATTTTTTTGCATTTACATAATCATTGACAAACAACTTCACTTCTTCTCAAAACAATTTCAAACTATTTTTCACAAATCAAACTTTGTTGAGGATAATGCGAAGCCTTTGCTTGCACGATTGTCAACAATGGGGTGCTAGTGGTGATCACTTGGAGTCTTTGCTCAATTGATTATCATGAACACTCATTTTTCAAAAGAACTCTCATTTCACAAACTAAAAACTTTGTTGAGGATAATGCGAAGCCTTTGCTTGCACGATTGTCAACAATGGGGTGCTAGTGGTGATCACTTGGAGTCTTTGCTCAATTGATTATCATGAACACTCATTTTTCAAAAGAACTCTCATTTCACAAATTAAAAACTTTGTTGAGGATAATGCGAAGCCTTTGCTTGCACGATCGTCAATAATGGGATGCTAGTGGTGATCACTCGAAACCTTTGTTGTTTGATCACTGTGAACATTCAATTTTAACAATTAAACAACTAAAAAATAAAAACCTTTTCTCGACAATCGAGAACTACGTAAGCTTTGAATTCTCCATCGCACTGGGAGATACGTAGGAGCGGGTCACATTCCCGTCAAGCACGAAAAATGAAAACCATTTTCTTTTCAAAAAAACAAACCCTTTTCCAAAACAAGGCAATTTCTAAAAACAAAACCATTTTCGAAAACAAGAACTACGTTGCTTTGATTCCCTCCCCGGGATACGTAGGCACGGTGCCCTCCCGTCAAGCGCAAAAGATTAAATTTTCCTTAAGTTTTTCCATAAAGTAAGGAGAGATAAAGAGAGATAAAAACAAAGCATTTCTTAAATCAACCTTTTAAATCACACGTCAAATCGAGGTTCCCTTTCAGTAGAAAGGATGTGTGGGGTGCTCGTACCTTCCCCATGCATAACCGACCCCCGAACTCAAATCTCGTGGTTCCAATGACCATTGTCTTTCAAGAAAGGTTTTTTTCAATGTTTTACCTCTAAAAAAATATTGGTGGTGACTCCAATTCATGTTGTGCGAAGAGAAATCCCTCCAAAGGATTTTTCGGGGTGCAACAACCACACCTCCACCTAAACCATCCTTTCACCCAAAACACCTTCTCCACCACAAAAGCCCACTTCTCACAGTTACAACCCTTCATTATTTACCCTTCATCCACAACCACCTCAAACCAAACAATTAATCCTTATTCCAAAACCATCCCCTCCACCCAAAACAATCCATTCCACAAGTCTCTATCAACCAAACAACCTCCCTCGGGATCACGGAGGACGTTCTTTGACGGCGTCGCCTCATACCGTTGTCTGTCGAGTGGCCACCTCGAATCGGACTCAAGTGACAGGGGCGTTGCTATGCACTGGAGAACCTGCGAGTTAGACAAATATATTCTAGGTAGTAGTGTTAAGCAATGGAGCGTATTTCTGCAATCTTTTATTATTGAAAGACAGTTATAGTACATCATGATGTTACATTGCTTTGTGTCGGTCTTCCACTCGATGCCGTGGCTGCTCTATTATTTCGGACTGGTTCCCTTTTTGGATATTGCGAGGGCTTGCTACTTTTTCTCTCGGCGCTCTCACTTGAGGCCTAGACACTGACACCTTCTTGCCTTGTTGAGGTTTACCGGGATCATCTCCACATCGTCCTGATCTGATAGGAACGTCATTTGAGGTGCACTGTGGAGGCGACCGCCTCGAGCTTGCCTAATGTGGGGCGGCCAACGATGCACTGGTATGGGGACGGGCCTGGTAGCACCAGGAATCTCGTCTTGATGGTCTTTCAGCGCACGTCTTCCCTGTAAGTGACCCGCAATTTCACGTATCCCAACGGTTTGGTTCGAGAGCCGTTGAAACCCACCAGGTCTGAACCGTTGTAAGTAGAGACCTCGGCCTCAGACATCATGAGTTTGGGCAGTAACTCCAAGAACAGAATATCTACAGATATTCCTTGGTCGAGAAGAATCCTTTTTACGTCGACCCCTGCCAGAACAGCCGAAATGATAAGCGGAATGTGCTCATTTGGCTTTCCTTTGGGGAGGTCAGCGTCGGTGAACGAGAGTGGTGGCTGGTCTAACTTGGTTGGAACGAGGATTGAGTTTTCAACCCTTAAGATTTCTCGCCAGTGACGTTTCATCGAGTGCTTTGTCTGCCCGGTCTCTATGGAGTAACCTCCTATGATCACCATAGCCATGGGTCGCTGGCGTTGCGACCTCGGGGCCTCCTCTGTTGAGTCGTTACTATCATCCGTCGGGGTCTTGGTTACCTCATTGACCACGGCTTTTTCCTTCCGTGGTGAACGCAGGGGGGAGCGCTCCCTTTTCTTCTCGTCAGACTTCAAATATTGTTTCAGTTTCCCTCGCTGGATCATGTCCTCTTTGCCATCCCTCAACACTCTGCAGGCATCTGTGTCACAGCCGTGACTCCTATGGTATTTGCAGTAGGTCCTCTTGTTAGTGTTATCGCGCTGGGGGATCGGCGCCGACCACTTGACGTCACTAAACTCCGTATTTGCGCATTCGGCCGAAATCTGTTCCCTTGGGGCGTTCAAGTCGGAGTATTCCGTGTACTGAAGCTCTTTTGGGTGGACGGGATTCGAAAAGAGGATGAATCGGAGGAGGAGTTGCCTGAGTCATTCGTGGATTCTGACCTCGGCAGAGACGATGGAGTCGGAGGCCTTTTGCGGCGCTTCTCCCAGCGTATTGGGGAGGTGTCGTGCTGGACTTCTTTTTGTCGTGGTGGACTTCAGTTTTGCCGAGATATGGCCGTCTGAGCAGGAGAGGGAGGATGTTGGCCCGCGGGATGAGGAGCGACCGCTTTGGTAACGGCAAGGATCTTTGGTTGGGTCTGCTCGTGTTGGATCAAGTCCCAGCTTCGACGTTCCAACATGTCGAGGAGGTGGCTGACAGCCTGGTTCTGAACGGGAATGGGCTCACTAGGTGGAAACGGAACCAGCGGCGGAAGTCGGCCCGAGGTTGGGATGACAGATGCTTCTTTGTATGGTAGAGTTTGAATGTGGCATTCGGGCATTTCCGCGGCTTGGAGGGGAGCTGGAGTGCTCGCTGCTTGAGCCCAAGATTGAGCTCGGGTTGGTGGACACCCACGAGGAGCCATGAGTCAAGCTATATCGAAGACTGCGTACAGAGATAGAGAGGTTTTGGAAGCAAGTGATTATACTTCCATTATGGTCGCAGTGGTTCAGTACTCGGACTCGGATATGATTATGCCCGGGGTACAAGTCGATGTGCTTTGGATAGATCTGAGAGATGGACTTCGGATGGATTAAGATTGGCCTCGGAGGGTCCGAGATAACTCAATCACGCACGCCGGGGGTGGTACCTCCAAACACTCTGATGCTTAAGTCAGCAAGGGAAGAGAAGAGGTGTGCAGGGAATGAGAACATATCTGAAAATAGAGTGGTGCATCATTATTTATATACGAAAGTGTCGTACCTGAGCCGTCAGATACAGATGTTTCAGATCATGACCGTCGGTCATGGATGCTAGTTGGTGGAGTGTGGACCGGATCTTATTAAGTGCGGAATTGGGCCAGGCCCAATTTGTGTGGGGTTTGGCCCAGTCCGGAAGAAAAATAATTATATTAATACGTTTTTATGAGCAAAAGGTTCAACTAAAATTTGGCATATGAATATTGTTTATTATTAAAATTTTCTTACAAGGTCCTTAATCAGCATGGAGTTTTTGGAAGCGTGAGTCATCATGAAAAACTCGAAAAATTTTAGATAAGAATTTAATATTTTTACAAAATATTATAATTAAATTATAAAAGGATCTCATTTTGAAGTTCGCTTTAAGCCTCGTTTAGTGTTGGGCCGGCCCTGTAAATAACTCCTCGAGTGACTTCTTTGAATCATCAAGTCAGCAAGTCCTTCAACATGCATTTATTCTTGCATTATGATCCACAATTTAAGTAACGTATAGTTCCACAAATGAATTTATCACTTAATATACTATATAGTTGGTGCATTTACCGGTTCAATGTTCGGTCCTGTTTAAACACGGTTGAATCGTTACTCGTTAAACCGTCCGGTTCGGTCCGATTTCCTAAACACTGGTTTTTTTCTGATATATTGTACAGGAATATATAAAATAATTACCATAGTTACTTAAATTGTGGATCATAATACAAGAATAAATGCATGTTGAAGGACTTGGTGTCTTGATGATGCAAAGAAGTCACTCAAGGAGTTACTTACAAGTTATTAGTAGTTTATTTATTATTTAAAATAAGACAATTGTAAGTCATAAATTAGAGAACGTACTCAAAGAGACACTTGTCATGATCTATATGATTAGGAAGTTTCTTTGCTTTGCCTATATATACTTGTAAAATCTGTAATAAGTGTTGTCTCTCACGGATAAACGAGTTAGTGTAATACTCCAAACCATTTCAATTCTAATTTTTTCTTTTACATTTTTAGTTTACTTTTATTTTCTTTATCTTTATTCATTTAAAAAGATTCATGATGTTCTCTCCTTCTTATGTTTGATTCTCATGTTTCTTTTAAGCCCATTTTTACTACGAATTCAGTTCATTTTATCGATCTTGAGTCTGTTTTCGATTTGAGTGATGATATGATAGAATTCTTCGCTTGATCAGCGTTACCTATTTACTGAGGGAGTTCTGTTTTTGTTTGATTTTAATTTTGTGTTGATGGGTGCCTCGACCATGGAGTGACTCAGTGGATTAGAGTGTGGCCGAGGATGGTAATATCATGCAGGCGAGCGGACCCACCCCCGACAAAAGGTCTGTCCCTCAAGGAGAAAAGAAGTTGGCAAGGGTAACGATGGAGCAACGTCTGCTCTCTGTACACATCACTGTCATGAGTGACAAGGAGCTAAGGGTCACCAGAACGGTAAGACCTCCCTCGGACGTACCCTAGGTCAATGGATGTCAAAGAGTTGAAGGCTGAGCTAGGGATGTCCGAGATAGCTCTAATGTCCACGTCGTGTGGGGGGTACCTGCAAAACACTCCGACGCCCAAGTCAGTAAGAGAGAGAGAGAGAGGTTAATGGAAAGAGAGCGACGCAAATGAGTAAGTTATGTTCAAGGGTTACTATTATTGGAGGGCGGAACCTCTATTTATAGGCAATTGGCCGTACCTGAAGCGTTGGATGCGGGCACATGGATCTTGACCGTTGGATGTGAGTACCACTGATCTGAGTTCATGCTAGATTACCTGGAGTACAGAAATGGGCCAAGCCCAACTCTCTTGAGGTTTGGCCCAGTCCAAAACAGTGGCCCCCTAAGTCAGGGACGAGAGAAGTATGAGGTTGGCCTCGGCTTGATTCGACCGTTGCTCTGAGGTAGTGATTGCCACGTGTCATCCACGGAGAGGGGAGCAGGAATGCGACATTTGGTGAGATCGATGGTGACTTATGGTGCATCATTGAAAGGACGCATTGATGTGACGCGACGCTTCGCATCTCGCCATTATATAAGGCAAGTTGAGGGTTCATTTGCGCACTTTTGCATTTTCTGAGAGATTGAACTCTGCAATCTAAGATTTTTCCGACCACCGTCCGAGATCAAAGCCGCCGTTTACCGCCGTCGATTTTTGGGCTTTCGACGAGACGAGATCAAAATTCAAGCCGATATCAGAAAGTTCCTGCACAAAGGTTAGTTTTTCCTTCCTGCATGGTTTAAAAGCTTTAGTATATTATGTTTTCCGACCGCGACGAACGTCGTCTTTCTGGCGACCCCCGCTGCCTGCCTCAACGAGAGGAGGTGAACCAGCATTGGAGTATCTGAGACCGAGTTCAATACCTCTTTAGCCTTAATCGTTAGATAGATGAATCGGTTTAGATGACCAGAATTAGATAGTAATAGTGCCGTCCTCCCTTTGCAGATAATGGTCTGATCCAAGAGTGAGGGAACAAAGCCCTTTATACCACCTAATAAACCGATCTTAAGGAGGTCGGCTACTGGAGATCCAATATCGGCCCCCAGGGGAGCTCCGTCTCTGGTTTTTTCTACTTACGTAGATTCTCCTGCAATCTCGAGCGCTTCGGCTAAGGAGATCGCCGAGCAGGCTTCAGAAGGCACTGTTGAAGAGATCGCTGTAGAAGAGAATGTCGAGGTTGGTTCTCAAGTTCAGGATCCCGAGGTCATTGCGGAGGAAGATGAGAAGATGGTTGAAGAAGTATACGACTGGGTGTCTAAGAGGATTTGCGAAATCTACCCAAAGTTGAAGCCGGACAAACTGTTGCCCTACTACGAACGTTTCATTGTTGCTCCAACCGACCAGAGGTGGAAGCTGATGGCGGCTGATGGATGCTGGTGTGCACTGAGCATGACGGAATGGGGTTTTTATTCTATGGAGCCGTGTTGGAAATCATGGAGGTTCGGATTCACCCAGAAGGACATGCTCGATTACCTGCACGTGGCTCCTTCCCAGCTGCACCCAAATGGTTGGGATTTATGCGTCGATTTGAGCTGGTTATGGAGCACCTTGGGAGGGTTCCCTCAGCGAAGGTCTTCTTCTGCTTCTTCAACGTATTCCACTCGCCGGAGCCGGGTTCAGGTGGCAGGAGACAAGGACTCCAACAAGGACTTCATGCAGAACTTCTTCTTTGTTAAGGCTTCGAATAATGCTGCCAAACTTTCCATTGCTGATTATAAGGAGAATGTTCTGTCTAGAGTGCATTTTCCGTTATCGTGGAACCCGGAGCATTTTGTTCGTGACGGGGAAGAGATTGAGACAGAGTCCTACATCGTGAAGTCGAACTTGCTGACCAGGGAGGACGCTGAGTCGTATAAGTTGATTAACGAACGGGGGAAAGAGCTAGCCAAGAAAGGCTTGAAATTCCACGGCGGCTCTATGATCGATGCCGTGGCCGATTCTGAGGCCAAGCTGAAGAGATTCTTCGCTACCTGTACTTACCTTTTAATTTTACTGCTTTGTTGTTGTGTCGAGCTCGGGAATTTTCTAATGTTGATTCTGACCATCATTATTCTTTTTCAGGTAAAATGGACGACCTTGACAACATCTTCGAGAACGCCAACGTCGACACTTCCATGCAAATAGAGGTGCCCAAGAGGCATCCTGAAAAGAAAACATCCAAGAAGAAACAGACAGGTCCGGGAACAGGATTCGGCCCCTCGCTTGAAAAGCTGGCAAGCAAATCCCAATCCTCTGCGGGCATGCCAGCTACTGAAAAACAAAAGTCTCAAATAACCTCTCCTCCTGCTGTTGTCAAGTCTTCTTTGAAGGTGGGTTCGACGACAATCAGTAAGGAGGGTCACAAAAGAGGTCCCGGTGAGGGAGTTCATGCTGACCCTGCTGCCCTGAATAGACAACAAAAACAATGCCAGGAGGAAAGTAGAGCAGAGAAGAGAGGGAAAGAAAAAGCTACAATGGCCGACTTTAAGGCCTGCGCCCGAGTTGGCAGGATGGGTGCAGAGGCCTTCAAAGAATTGGAAGAGCTGATAGCGGAGAAAACAATTACCCGCCTCCGAGGTAAGATATCTATCTTTAAGGCTCACAATAGATAGTTAGATGGTGAGTTAATTTGCACTTCCCGCGACTTAAGAACTTATTGAGATTGTAATTTGGTAGCTTATTCCGAGGAGAACCGAAGTCTATAGGCTGAGCTGAACAAGCTGGCTGATGTTCAGAAGAAGCTTGATGAAGCCAACTCCAGGGCCGGGGAGCAGGCGAAGAAAATTGCAGAGATCCCAACTCTACAAGCTGACCTTCAGAAGCTTCGGGAGAAGTTGGACGCAGCGCCGAGAAGAAGAGAAGTGCTAAGGAGATAGAGAACTTGAAGAAAGATAAAGCAAGCCTTACCGACAAGGTCCCTACTGGGGTCATGGCCGACTTCAAGAGCTACTTGCAAATGACCCTTTTTCTCAAGCTTACCCTGGACACTAGTCTTCTCCAAGTTGCTAACAAGGAAGAGGACGGGAAGATTGTCCGTAAAGGTCAAGTGTTGTATGATCCTGCCTCAACCTCTTCCCCGGCGAAAAATCAAGTCGGTCTTGATACTGAAGTTGTTGAAGGCGTAGGGGACCCAGCTGCTGCCAACCCAAACGCTGCCGGAGTGGAAGGAGAAAAGAATGTAGAGAATTTGGATTGATTTTTTTCTCTTCCTTTTTTGCCATCTTTTGTAGTTGGTCTCGGGCATGTCCGGGGCCAACTCTTAATTTGTAAAGTACAATGGGTGCCGTCCCTTTTCCGGTTTTAATTACTATGCCAACTTCTTTACCTTTAATTTTGCATGTCCTTCTTTGAATGCCTGTGTTGTCGCATGTTTAATTTATTGATTGGATACCGAGTTTAGAAAAAATTAGCCCGACGCTGAGATGATAAAATTCCGTAGTAATTGTAATGACATAATATTGATGCGGAAGTGACATAATAATGATCCCATGAGAGGTACAATGGTAGCAATCCGGTGTTGAGAAACCGTAGATGGGAAGGCCGCTGCGGCCCCCCTCTCCAGAATGGCTAAGTGCCAGAGATAGATTGGCCTCGGTCTTCAGAGATGGGAAGGCCGCTGTGGGCCCCCCTCTCCAATGTTTCCTCCAAAGGAGGTCGCTGTGGACCCCCGCCCTTCTGCCTCTGATGGAGGGCAAAGCTCGGGGATCAGAGGTTGGCTCGCACGAGGCGAAATTGGGATACCTTCGACCTCTTATGGAGCTCGTCAGCTCGGAGATCAAAGGGAAGGTGGGCTCGCATGGGGCGAAATTGGGATACCTTCGACCTCTGATGGAGCTTGTCAGCTCGGAGATCAGAGGGAATGTGGGCTCGCACGGGGCAAAATTTGGAGGAAGTCGTCGTAGACTTCTTAATCCGGACCCTCGGATGGAGCCGAAGCTCAGAGATCAGAGGGCTGTTGTAGCCGAAGCTCAGCTCTAGGATGAAGTCATGAGATCAGATGGGCTCAAGCCGTTTTTGAGGCGAGCTATGAAATTCTGAGATAAGCGGAAGGCTCAGGACGGAGATCCGAGATCAAAAGAGTCAAGCCGTTTTCGGAGGCGAGCTGAACCTGCAGATGACGTGAAGCAGCAGTAATTGACTTAATGAGTGGAAGTCAAGGCTTACCTCGGGAAGGAGAAGCGTATCGGGAAGAATTCTTATAGTACTAGAGATCTGAAAATAGAGAGTTGATGAAGTCCGGAAGCTAGCTGTTTTGCTCCCATTGTGGTCGCCATTGTTCGGTACCTAGGCTCCCAGCACGGGTGAGCTCGGGGTACAAGGTGAAGTAGATGTGCTTCCAAGAGTTCAAGGTTGAGCTCGAGATGTCCGAGATAGCTCTCACGTCCATATCGGGTGGGGGGGTACCTGCAAAACACACTGACGCCCAAGTCAGTAAGAGAGAAAGAGGTTAATGGAAAGAGAGCGATGCAAATGAGTAAGTTATGTTCAAGGGTTACCGTTATTGGAGGGCGGAACCTCTATTTATAGGCAATAGGCCGTACCTGAAGCGTTGGATGCGGGCGCATGGATCTTGATCGTTGGATGTGAGTACCACGGATATGAGTTCATGCTATATTACCTGGGGTACGAAAATGGGTCAGGCCCAATTCTCTTGAGGTTTGGCCCAGTCCGGAATACTTTGCGAATTCTCAATATCCGTGGCAAAAGAAGCAACTAGGAATGTTTGTACAAATTTTATAAGTGGATGACGGAAGATGAACACGATCACAAGGGACTCATTGAACATTATCCAGGAGAATCCCTCTTGACCCGACAAGTGCTTGCTTACTCTCATCAACAAGTATTATGTTATTGAGATTCATAGGGATTCCTCTGGATCACAGGTTCCCGGTGTTTATAATGACGCAGATCATATTGTTCAACCTGTCGGATGCGCCAAAAGGGTTCTTAAAGGCTGTTGGGATGGTAGATCATGCGACACTTTTGGAGAAGAGAATGGATAGACCAATGTATTACGTTGAAATATGGGTTCAATTGACAGTCGTCGTCCAAGTTATCCTCATAGTGCGCCTTCTATTATGCAGTGGAAATGCACAACGCAAAATTAACAAACAATGTAGTAAAAGATAAGTTCTGGAAGACAAATCTCAGTAAAAGTTGATTTTCTATTTTTAGAATTTGTTTTGTAGTAAATCGTTTTATGTTGCTTTATGGTTGATTTGTTGATCTTTATGTTACTTTTCTCCTGATGTGGAGAATTGAATTGAATAATAATTTGAGATGATTTTTTACTGAATTTGCATAATTTGCTGAACTTTATGTTACTTTTCTCCTAAGAGTTGTAATGATTATCACGAAACTCACAGTGAAGATACTTTGTTGTCATTGCAACTAAGATAAGGTCCGAAGGGATGAGAGAGAAGCGACATATGCATAGTGATATTAGTTTTGTTTTTAGGTGCCATATGATATTAGTTTTGCTTTTAAGTACTTGCCTCGCTGATTAGTTTGAGACAAGTATTTAAAAACTAAAGTAATACCATATAACACCTAAAAACAAAAAAAAAAACAAAAAACATCAATATGCATTTAACGCTTCTCTCTCATCCCCCTACCCTTATCTTAGTTGCAATGGCAAAAAAGTATACTCGTTGTGAGGGTCGTGATAAGCATTGTAAGTCTTGGGAGAAAAGTAACATAATGTTCAGCAAATTATGTAAAATTAGTCAAAATCATCTTAAATTATTAATCTATTCGATTCTCCACATCAAGAGAAAAGTAGCATAAAGTTCGCCAAATCAACCATAAAGCATCGTAAAACCGATTTAGTACAAAAAAAATTCTAAAAATTAAAAATCAACTTCTACTTGTCTTTCACAACTTCTTTTTTACTACGTTGTATGCGCATTTTGCGTAGAGAATTTCCATTACAGAGTAGAACGTGTACTGTGAGGATAACAAGGACGACGAATGTCAATCAAAACCATATTTCAACGTACTACATTGGTCCATCCATTCCCTTTTCCAATATTGCTGCCGAATCCGTCATCTCAACAGCCATTAAGAACACTAATTAGGCGTGTTCGACAAGGTGAACAATATGATCTGTGTCATTATAAACACCAAGAACCTGTGATCTAGAGGAATCCCTATGAACCCGTGAACAATACTTGACGATGAGAGTAAATAAGCACCTGGCGGGTCAAGAAAATGGTCGAACTCATCTTTGTTTGTGATTCCAAGGGATTCTCTTGGACAATGTTTATTAAAATTCACTTCCAAAAACCTGCATCTTGCATCCTCGATAACCGTGGTCGAAGTTGTATTCTCAAGAGAAACCTCTCCTCCAGGTGGATTGAAGTTCACTTGCAAACTTATTCCCATTAGAATACAAGCCACGATAATTGAGAAGACTCTCTTTCTTTCCAAAATGTGTTCCTTGTAATCGTGTTCATCGTTCGTCATCCACTTACAGAATTTGTTACAAACATTCTTAGTTGCTACTTTTGCCACAGATATTGAAATTTTGCAAAGGGTTTCTAAAATATCAGACTCATCGCTCTTAATAGAAGTAGACGAGTTAAGGCTATTGAGGTTTATAGGGGTATGGCTAGAAGATTCAGATTAGTTAGCACTTTTGAAAGTAGAAGAAAATGTAATCTTCGAGGTTCAAGAGATTTTAAACTTTAAGAAAATGAAAGGGAAATTCTGGTCCACTCGCGCTCGAGCCACCCAGGTCACGTTCCATTCCTGGGCGTGAGGGGGTGTATTAAGAGTCCCAAATCGGATAAGATTTGGTCTAAAAAAGAGTTTATAAGTGTCTCTCTCACCTTAGAAGTCAACTTTGTGGAGTAGAGTTAGGCCAAACTCACATTTTAAGAATATCTCATATACTTAATAGGTATTTTCTTGACCTTGATCTTTAATGATATAGTTACTGATTGTAAATGGCTATTTCGTGGGGTTATTTGTAGGTTCATCTTAATGTTGGTATTGATCTTTCCGTTGTAACAGACTATCACAGATTGTATCGCCCTCTTAATTTTTACATCTTAGTGCTGGTATTAATTATTTTAGCTTTTAAAAAATTAATGTAAAATTTTATTATATAATTTTAGTTGTTATCTTAGAGTGGGAGGCATAATTTTACAGATTCATTTTACCAATTGAGCGCTTATCTATACAAATTCAAATACTAATACAGTATGGAGGCGATAGAACAAAATACAAATCCAAACTAACCGGGCTTTCTTTCCTTTTCAATTTCAATCTCAACCAAGAATCACAAACTTACCAATGCTATTGATACCAATTGTTGAGTTGAATACCCAATTAGGGATTCAACTTTGATTACCTGAAACAATGGAAACAACAACTCACAGCACCTAATTCGAAAGAGACCAATTTAGAATTGTCTTAAATGTACACTAATCCTAATTCAAACAATAAATCAATTTGCAATTCGAAGAACATAAACATAAAACGAAATTGAAGAAATAAAGAACGGGATAAAGGCAATAGTAGAACACTGGAAATTTGGTAACCCAGTTCGGATTTCTCTTACATCTAAGGGTCAGAATCCGAGCAAATAATCCACTATGATGATGAACAATTACAACGAATCAGCCTTCTTCTTCTCTTCTGGGTAACTCACGCACACACTCACTGTTTTTCGTTTCTCTCTATTTTCTTTCTTGTTACAGAACTGTGTGAAGAAGAAGAGATTACAAGGAATGAAAGTTACTACTTTTTTCGGTTTACATCAGCTTATATATGTGAGTTGAGTGTGAGAAAGAAGTAGTAACTTTCATTCCTTGTAAACTCTTCTTCTTCACACAGTTCTGTACCTAGGGAGAAAATAGGGAGAAACGAAAAATAGTGAGTGTGTGCGTGAGTTACCGAGAAGAGAAGAAGAAGGATGATTCGTTGTAATTGTTCATCATCATAATGGATTATTTGCTCGGATTCAGACCCCCATATGTAGGAGAAATCCGAACTGGGTTACCAAATTTCCGGTGTTCTCCTATTCCTTTTATCCCGTTCTTTATTTCTTCAATTTTGTTTTATGTTTATGTTCTTCGAATTGCAAATTGATTTACTGTTTGAATTAGGATTAGTCTACATTTAAGACAATTCTAAATTGGTCTCTTTCGAATTAGGTGTTGTGAGTTGTTGTTTCCATTATTGTTTCAGGTAATCAAAGCTGAATCCCTAATTGGGTATTCAACAACACTTGGTATCAGTAGCATTGGGAAGTTTGCAATCAAGAAACAATGGTTTCAAAAAAGAATGAAATCGAGAAGTTCAATGGGAAGAACGACTTCGGGCTTTGGCGTATCAAGATGAAAGCCATGCTAGGACAACAAGGCCTCGTGGGTGCGCTAGTTGGAAAAAACGGCTTGTCGACGAAGATGTCCGCGGAAGAAAAGGCGGAGGCACTAGAGAAAGCTCACAGTGCTCTCATTTTGAGTCTTGGTAACAAGCCTCTCCGGGAAGTGGTAAAGGAAACCACTGTTGCAGTTATTTGGAAGCAATTGGAAGACTTGTACATGGTAAAATCAATTGCAAATCGTCTGTATTTGAAGCAAATGATGTACACGTTCAAGATGCAGCCAGAAAAGACCGTGGAAGAGCACATTGACGAGTTCTACAAAGTCATTCTTGACCTCGAAAACATTGATGTCAAGATTGATGATGAATTAAATTATTTTGGATTAGGGTGATATTTGCAGGGGCATAACTGGATTATAGTGATATTTGCAGGGGCAGAACATATATTTAAACCTTATTTATATTATTTTTTTGGATGGGAAGCTGACCGAGGGGCATAACCGTAAGCGATTTATATTTGCAAGGGTAATTTTAAAGTTTTTATTTTTACAGGGGTATAACTGGATTATGGTGATATTTGCAGGGGCAGAATACATATTTAAGCCTACAAAATATGATATGAAAAGGCTAAAAACATATGTCTAAAAGATTATGCAAAAATAAGTTCCAAAAATTATTTTTCGAAAACTAATTTAGACAAAGTATTTTCAAAACAAGAATTTTTCAAAAATAAAAAAGATTGAAAATGAATCTATGATTTGGATGTTACATTCATTCGGTTCTTTCATTTTATTAGCCTCGCTTGTCGTAATTAACTATGTTATGTGTGGAAATTGCTAGTTTTTCTTTTTCTTTAGGAGTTCAAGACTTAACTACGACTATACAAGTTCTTTGGACGCGATTAACAAGACAAAATCAACGCAATACATAAAATGCGAGAAAACAACTATCTAAATATGGGATACTCACTAATTTAAGCCAAACAAAGGAAAAGATAAAGTAAACTAAGAACAAAGAAAGGAAATTGAAAGAGCAATCTAAGGACTGAGCATCGATATGGTACAGATAACTATTATGGTAATAAAAGAGTTAAACGTGAAAACTAAACTGACCTGTGTGACGCGTGTTGCTGTTGACATTATTCGTATTTCCAGCGCCGCAACTCAGCGCTACAATTCTTGTCGCCATATTTTCTTTCTTTTCCCTTTTTTTAGTAAAATGAGTTGCTAATAAAACAAAATATTTTAATGTTAAAAATTTAGTACATGATAGGTTAGCTTAAGAAAAATATCTTACTAGATAATGAAATGTAGAGCATAAACTAACATGCATGTTCCTTGGCAGAGATACTAACATAGTTTAACACAGTTTTTTAAAACATAAACTAATATGCATTACATTGATTCAGTCAATCCTGTATCAGTAAACTCAGGGTGAATGAATTACTACAAAGTATAAAAGATCAATATCATGTAACCTTAAAGTTTTAAACATATTTTGTACGTACGCAACAGAGAAGTGATAATAAAACAGAATTATAATTTTTTTTCTAAAAGACCAAATAAAACAAGAGTGCACAACGGCAATTAAGACAGATTTGAAACAAAATTTGTTTGTGCAGGCAAAGCGCTACAATTAATAATGTCCTTGTTATCTAGAAGAAGAACAAAGTAATACCTGAAAAAAGTGAATGGATGGGACCCAAAACAGATTCTAGAGTTGGATGTAACCTTACGCTCTACTTAAGAATTAAAGTTGCTCAATGTCCTCATATTCATGCAAAGAATTTATCAGCACCTGCATAAGTGTTTTAAGTAAAACAATTCATCATACGCCTTCTGGGCAGCCTCCAAACCCATTTTACTCTAATATATGATATAAAAATAGAGTAGGTTAACAAGGTGAGAAATTAAACTTACTAAAGACCCATTTCATATTAGAAGTGAAAATACTAATTTTTGACGCAGCAAGATAAAAGATGGGTAAGCTTGACAAATGGTTGTGAAAACAAAAACAAAGAAATTGAACAAACGGCAACAAGAAAGAGATTTCATAGATCATAGAATCCAAAAAGGGGTATCGAGTGGAATCCTCACCTAAACAAGATCAATGGTTTTTTATCAACTTCTTGATATCCAAGAAAGGTGCCTAGCCATTCGAATTTCAAGAATTCATTTTTTCCTCCAAGAAAACAAGACACAAGTATGGATTTGTTTCCTCTAGTCTCACAACATTGTGGTTGGGATCAAAAGTGACTTTGTTATCTGTAATCTCGGATGTGAATGAATTGAATTCTCGGTATATAGATTTGTGAAGAGATCAACAGAGAGATGTTGCAAAAGACAAATGTTATAGGCTACTATACCCTACCTGGTTATCGAAAAAACAAAAAGAAAAGGAAAGTCAATAATGTAAAGTAATAATGTACATTTTTTATTTATTTATGTACAACATTTTCTTATTTATGTACATTTTCCAGAAGCAAAATATGTTATAAAATTTATTTCTCATAAAACTTAGTCAAGACTTATTGTTTTTCAAATAAGAGTTTAAAAAAAAAAGATTCAAAAAGGCTCTATAAACTAGGTTTCAAAAAAAATATGTTCAAAATAGGATATAAAAGAACATTCAAAGAAATGTCTAAGAAAGTTTGCAAAAATAAGATTCCGAATTGATTTCACCACACTATAGTCTCGGCATAGAGTTTTCGAAATAGAGTTTCCAAAAATAAAAAAGATTGAAAATGAGAGTTTTCAAAAATTAAATTTCAAATTTATTTCTGAAAAACGAAATCTAGACATAGTAATTTCCATATAAGATTTTTCAAAACAAATAGATTGAAAAATGCACTATGAACAAGATTTTAGAAAAATATGTTTTCCAAATAGGATGTGAAGAAGGTTCCAAAGACACGTCCAAAAAAGTATGCAAAAATAAATTTCTCCAAATTGATTTCTCCAAAATATAGTCTCAACATAGAGTTTTCGAAATAAGAGTTATCAAGATATAGTTTAGGCTCTATGAACAAGTTTTTTGAGAAAATATGTTTTCAAAATAGAATATGAAGAAGCTACAACGTAACATTTTAAATTGTCTCAATAACTTAATCATACACCCCTCTCTAAAGGCAACGTCAAACATAGAAAAATTAATTCAACGCAATTTCCTAAACTCTAGCTTCACCGCTTCACCAAGCTAAATTGCAAACTGTTGCATATCATCAAAACTCTAGAGATTAAAAAATCATTCATTTAAGAACACACAAAAGGAAAAAGCATTCCTCAATGTTTTGAAATCAAGGATATTGTGAGAAAATATGCTTTCAAAATAGGATATGACGAATGTTTCAAAGACATGTCCAAAACATATGCAAAAATAAGTTTCCGAATTGATTTCTCCAAAATATAGTCTAGGCATAGAGTTTTTTAAAAAAATAGATTGAAAAAGAATCCGTGGATAAGGTTTTTGAGAAAATACTTTTTCAAAATATAATATAAAAAAAAATCAAGGACATGTCAAAAACAGTATGCGTAAAGAAAGTTAACATAGTGTTTTCCAAATAATAGTTTTCAAAAAAAAAAAAGATTCAAAAACAAGGCTTTTAACAAAATATGTTTTCAAAATGCAATATGAAGAAAGTTTCAAAGCCATGTTCACAAGAGTATGCAAATATAAGTTTGCAAATTTGTTTCTCAAAAACCTAACCTAGACATGCTGTTTTCGAACTAAGATTTTAAAAATAAAAGATTGAAATAGGCTCTATGAACAAGGTTTTTGGGAAAATTATGTTTCAAAAATGCAATGTGAAAAAAGTTTCAGAGACATGTTCAAAAAAGTATGCAAAAAAAAGTCTCCAAATTTATTTCTTAAAAATCTAGTCTCTGCATAGGGTTTTCGAAAAAAGAGTCTTCAAAAAATAGATAAAAAAGACTCTCTAAACAAGATTTTTTGGGAAAATATGTTTTCAAAATTCAATATGAAGAAAGTTTCAAAGGCATTTTGAAAAAGTATTCCAAAATAAGTTCCAAATTTAATTCTCAAAAATCTAGTCTCTACATGGAGTTTTCGAGATAAGAGTTTTCGAAAGGCAAAAAAATTAAAAAAGAATCTTCAGACAAGGTTCTTCAAAAAATATGTTTTTAAAATATGATATAAAAAAACTTCAATAACATGTGGAAAAAGTATGCAAAAATAAGTTTCAAAAATAACTTTTCCAAAACATAAACTAGATAAAGTGTTTTCAAAATAAGATAGAGCAAAACAAATGAAAAGATAAAGCAAACTAAACACAACGAAAGGAAATTGAAAAAACAAACTAAGGACTGAGAATTGATATGTTATAAAAAACAAAAATGGTAATAAAAGAATTAAAAGAGAAAACTAAACTGACCTGTGTGAAAAGTATTGCTGTTGACATTCTTCGTATTTTCAGTGCTTCAACACAACTCCTACGATTCTTGTCGCCCCATTTTTTCTTTTCCCTTTTTAATAAAATATGTTACTGGTAAAACAAAATATTTTAATGTTAAACTTTTTGATACTGCAGCGTAGAGCATAAACTAACATAGTTTTTTAAAACATATATTTGAATCTTGGACAATGCACTATAGTGATTCAGTCAATCCTATACTAGTGAGATTCCAACTTATGGTGAATAAATTACTACAAAATATCAAAAATCAATATCATGTAACCTAAAACTCTTAAACATATTTCGTACGTATGCATCGGAGAAGTGATAACAAAACAAGAATTGATTTTTTTATTTTTTTCTAAATGATCGAATAAAACAAGAGTGCAAAACTTCAATTAAGACAAGATTTGAAACAAAATTTGTCAGTGCATCATAAGCATTGCGATTAATAATATCCTTGTTATCTAGAAGAAGAATAAAGTAGTTCATAAACAAAGTAAAGAGATGGACCCAAAACAGATTCTGGAGTTGGATGTAACTTTACGCTCTACTTAAGAATTAAAGTTGATTAATGTCCTCAAATACATGCAACTATCCTCACAAGCGTTTTGAGTAATAATTCATCATACACTTTTTGGGCCCGGCTCGAAACCATTGTACTCTATATATGATATAAACACAAACATACTTGTTCTTCATTAGTATAGATATAGTGGCCCAGTGTTGAATTCCTCTTCTTTATTCTTCCTTGTCTGTAACAACAGAGCATGTTAACAAGATGAGTTATTCAATCTTATTAAACACCCATTTCATATTAAAAGTGAAAATGGTGGCATTAGAAATTTAATTTTTGATGCAAAAACATAAAAGATGGGTAAGCTTGACAAATGGTTGGGTAATTAACAGATTATTATTATTATTATTATTATTATTATTATTATTATTGTTAAAATTCAATTTAATGATTGATAACAAAAAAAAGAATGGAGTCATTGAATGTAGAAAACAAGATTAATTTGTGATCTTAGTCTTCTTGACATCATCAATCAACAAGAAAATTTATGTTTATGAAAACACAAAAAAAGAAATTTAACTCACAGCAACAACAACAAAGGGATTGCAGAGATCATAGAATCGAAAAAAGGATGTCGAGTGGAATCCTCAACTCAACAAGAGTAATGGTTTCTTGATCAGCTTCTTGATATCCAAGAAAGATGCCTAGCCAAATTAGATTAATGGAGATACAAATAACACAATCAAGCTGAATATGAATACAATAATGCACATAAACACCATTTAACGATTATGTTGAGAATCGAGCCACATAGCAGCGTAGAAAACGAAATTAGGGTTGAACAAAAGATGTTCAAAGTACTAACCTGAATGAATTGTTGGAACATGGGTTGTGAATTAAAAAGTCCCACATTGCTTGGACTAGGCACTTGAAGAGTGCTTATAAGTGGTGACTTCACACCTTTGGGTTGAGGCCCAAAGGGTACCCAATTTTGTAAACGGGCAAGCACGCACACCATCTGACCACCGCGCTGCCGCCGTCCGGCCGGCTCTGCTCGGCCGGGCCGAGCTTGGGCTTGGCTTGTGAGGTGTAAATAAATTTTTTGCGAAAATAATTAATAATTAATTTATTTTTTGGTGCGTTGCGTCCAGATTCGTTGAACCGTCTGGATACGATGAACTAACCGTTGTGTACAGATTCGTTGAACTGGAGCTACTTGGAGCGCAAGTAGCTCCGTCCTTATCCAACAAGACTTGCGCAGCAAGCCGGTTAGACGCCTATAAATAGGCCCCTCCCTCAGTTCATTCTTCACACCGCTTGACGTTAAATCATACCTCAAGCTCTCTCTCCTCTCTCGGAATTTCTTCTTTTCTACTCTGGCCTACCAGCCATTCTTTTAGAGTGATCTACGGATCATATTTCAGAGTGATCTACGGATCATAATTCAGAGTGATCTACGGATCATATTGAGGTGTATTTCTAGAGCGATTATACACTGTGCAGTGATAATCGTACAGGGCTGTTTTATCCTGGGGACGGCGTGGTTGATAGTCTGCTTGCACCTTGAGCAGTGCCGCGAAACGTCTTAAAGAGAGCGACCTAGTCCGCGACTCAACCCGGTAATTTCTTCGGTATATTTTTCTAAAAACTTCGCAACAACAATTTTAAGACGATTAGCGTAGCCCTGAAGTGCTTGCTAAGTGAGACGATCTAAGAGTAGCCCTAAAGAGACGCTCGGTCAGATATTTGCGAAATCAACCATGACTACCGAAGAGATTACTGGACCCAATGTTTCTGACTACAACAAGCCTTTTCGGTTTGAGGGATCTCATTTCAAGCGTTGGCAACAAAAGATGGAATTTTTCTTGACTATGAAGAAAGTTGCTAATGTCTTGACCGATGAGATTCCAGTGGAAGATGAAACTGCTGAACAGGAAGTACGAATTAAAACAGCCAAAGAAATACTACTTTGGAATGTGTATGACTATCTTTGTAAGAATTTCATTCTCAATGGACTAAGTGATGATCTTTATGATTATTACAGCACCTGCAAGTCCGCCAAAGAAGTCTGGAATGCTCTGAAAAAGAAATATGACACTGAGGAAGCAGGTACTAAAAAATATGCTGTGAGCCGCTACCTCAACTACAATATGACAGATGAAAAATCTGTAGAGACTCAGTCACATGAGTTACAGAAAATAGCTCATGAAATTATCTCTGAAGGCATGGCCTTAGATGAACAATTTCAAGTAGCTGTTATTATTGACAAACTTCCTCCTGCCTGGAAGGAATTCAAGAATTCTCTCAGGCACAAGACCAAAGAATTCTCTTTGGAAAGTTTGATTACTCGACTCCGGACTGAGGAGGAATCTCGGAAGCAAGATCAAAAAGAAGAAGTATTGTTTCTTCCAAACAAGAAATCAGGAGCGGTTCTGAAGCCAACTGGCAAACCTTTCAAGAATCAGAACCGTAACCAGATTCAAAAGAACCGCAACAACAAGAATGGGAACCCTCCAAAGGTCCCAAATGCTAAGACTCCACCACCACCACCACCACCACCTAAGAATGATGCTGCTCCCTTCGTTTGTTTCAAATGTGGGAAACCAGGTCATATGGCACGCAAGTGTAGGAACGGGCCAAGCCCTGCTCCGCAGGCTAACCTGACTGAAGAGCATTTCACTGCTATGATCACTGAAATCAACATGGTTGGTGGATCTGATGACTGGTGGAATGATACTGGATCCTCTCGCCACGTATGCAATAACCGTGCTATGTTTAAAACATACAAGGCAGTTGAGGATAAGAAAGTGTTGTTCGGCGATGCTCACACCACTATTGTTGCAGGTATTGGAGATGTTGAGCTGAAGTTCACCTCTGGAAAGACTCTAATCTTGAAAGACGTGATGCACACTCCAGAGATAAGGAAGAATCTGGTTTCAGGCTTCCTTCTGAATAAGGCAGGGTTTACTCAGACTATTGAAGGGGATTTGTATACCTTGACTAAAAATGGGATTTTTGTTGGGAAAGGGTACGCCACTGATGGCATGTTCAAATTGAATGTTGAAATTAATAAAGTTTTTCCTTCTGCTTATATGTTGTGTGATTTTAATATTTGGCACTCTCGTTTATGTCATGTCAATAAGCACGTTATTTCGAATATGAGCAATTTAGGATTAATTCCGAAAGTATCGTTAAATGATTTTCATAAATGCGAATTTTGTAGTCAAGCCAAAATTACGAAAGCGTCACACAAAGGCGTTATAAGAGAATCAGAGCTGTTAGATTTGATACACTCTGATATTTGCGAACTAGACGGAATATTGACCAGAAATGGTAAACGCTATTTTATCACTTTTATTGACGATTGCTCAGACTATACCTTTGTATATCTTATGAAAAATAAAAGTGAAGCGCTTGACATGTTCAAAATCTTTCTAAAAGAAATTGAAAATCAATTTGAGAAAAAGATAAAGCGTTTTCGAAGTGATAGAGGAACTGAGTATTATTCCCAATTATTTAATGACTTTTATAAGTTGAATGGGATCATACATGAAACGACTGCACCATATTCACCTGAAATGAATGGTAAAGCAGAAATAAAAAATAGAACCCTTACTGAATTGACGGTTGCCATTATGCTCAACTCTGGAGCTGCAACTCACTGGTGGGGGGAAATTTTACTAACTGTATGTTATGTACTAAACAGAGTTCCTAAGTCTAGGAATAAAATTTCTCCTTATGAAATAATAAAGAAAAGACAACCAAATGTGTCTTATTTTCGAACATGGGGCTGTCTAGCCTATGTAAGAATCCAGACCCTAAGAGAGTTAAACTTGCCAGTAGAGCCTATGAATGTATATTCATTGGTTATGCAGTAAATAGCAAAGCATACATGTTTTATGACCTTAATGCAAAACTGATCATAGAGTCAAATGATGTTGACTTCTATGAAAGTGAATTTCCCTTTAAATCAAGAAATAGTGGGGGCACCGGAACTGGTCAAGTTTCAGTGCCTAGGAACGTTGAAAACAACGAAGAAAGGGAAATAGAGCCTCGAAGAGGTAAGAGAGCACGTGTTGCTAAAGACTATGAGGTCTATACATTAGAGGAGGATCCTACGAGCCTTCAAGAAGCTCTGTCTTCATTGGATGCTGATTTGTGGCAAGAAGCCATAAATGATGAGATGGATTCTCTAGAGTCTAACAAGACATGGAACTTAGTGGACTTGCCTCCTGGTTGCAAACCCATTGGTTGTAAATGGATATTGAAAAAGAAACTAAAACCCAATGGCACTGTTGATAAATACAAGGCTCGCCTTGTAGCCAAAGGTTTTAGACAAAGAGAGAATATAGATTTCTTCGACACATACTCGCCCGTTACAAGAATTACATCTATAAGGGTACTAATTTCGATGGCCGCTATTTATAACTTAGAAGTACACCAAATGGATGTAAAAACTGCTTTTTAAATGGCGAACTAGAAGAAGAAATCTATATGGAGCAACCTGAAGGGTTTGTAGTTCATGGGCAAGAACACAAGGTCTGCAAGTTGGATAAGTCTCTCTATGGTCTAAAACAAGCTCCTAAGCAATGGCACGAGAAGTTTGATGATTTGATCATATCGAATGGGTTTAAAGTGAATGAAAGTGACAAATGCATTTATTACCAAACCGAGAATGACATTTGCACTATCATATGTCTCTATGTAGACGACCTACTCATATTTGGATCAAACATTCATGCTATTGATAAAGTGAAATCATTGTTGTGCAACAACTTTGATATGAAAGACCTCGGAGAAGCCAGTGTGATACTTGGCATTAAGATCACTAGGTCCGAGAAGGGAATTTCTTTGGATTAATCTCATCACATTGAGAAGATCTTAAAGAAATATAATTACTTTGATTGTAAACATGCGTGTACACCATATGATCCGAGTGTCAAGCTCTTTAAGAACACTGGTGACAGTGTAAGACAAACAGAATACGCGAGCATCATTGGCAGTCTAAGGTATGCCACTGATTGTACTAGACCCGACATTGCCTATGTTGTCGGATTGTTGTGCAGGTTTACTAATCGACCTAGTATAGAGCATTGGCATGCTATTGAAAGAGTCATGAGATACCTGAAAAGGACCATGAATCTTGGATTACACTATCAGAGATTTCCAGCTGTACTTGAAGGGTACAGTGATGCTGATTGGAATACTCTATCTGATGATTCCAAAGCTACTAGCGGCTATATATTCAGTATAGCCGGTGGTGCTGTCTCCTGGAAATCAAAGAAACAGACCATATTGGCTCAGTCCACTATGGAGTCTGAAATGATAGCACTGGCCACAGCCAGTGAAGAAGCTAGTTGGTTAAGATGCCTACTAGCAGAGATTCCCTTATGGGAAAAACCGATGCCAGCTGTGTTGATCCACTGCGATAGTACCGCGGCTATTGCAAAAATAGAGAATCGTTACTACAACGGTAAGAGACGACAAATACGTCGTAAGCACAGCACAGTTAGAGAGTTAATGTCAAAAGGAGCTGTGAGAGTGGATCATGTACGCACAGATCAGAACTTAGCCGATCCTTTGACGAAAGGATTAGCCAGAGAGAAAGTCCACAATACATCTCAAAATATGGGACTACTGCCTTTAGAACAATGAGTCACTCACGATGGTAACCCGACCTAAAAGACTGGAGATCCCAAGAATTAGGTTCAATGGGTAATAACAAGTTGTGAAGTGATAGGAGATGAACATGCTATTGAAAGAAAAGAAGCATGAGTCCTGAAGCGAAGTAGGCTGAGATAATAGAAACTCTTAATGAGATCTATACTCTATGTGGAGTGGAGTACCTAGCTACAGGAGTACTCTTGATAGACTCACCTTTGTGAATGTGGAAGTGGGGGCCACTTCCTATGGAATTTTGGGCAGAAATTCCTAGAGCGTTCACTAAACTGAGATAGACGTGCATGGCCATAAAAGCACGGGCATTTGAGAATACACCTATTGAAAGGGTTGTGTGTGGTTTTGACAATTAGAGATAGAGTTCAAGACTACGAGTCACTCTTGATGAATCTAAATCTAAACCGCTATGCAAGGTTCAAGTCGTATGACACCTCTGCTTATGCACAATCCTATAGAGGCGTTTGACGCTAATTCTGGAACTTCCTTTTAAATTCAAGTGGGGGATTGTTGGAACATGGGTTGTGAATTAAAAAGTCCCACATTGCTTGGACTAGGCACTTGAAGAGTGCCTATAAGTGGTGACTTCACACCTTTGGGTTGGGGCCCAAAGGGTACCCAGTTTTGTAAACGGGCAAGCACGAACACCATCTGACAACCACACGCGCGCGCGCCGCCGCCGTCCGTCCGACCGGCCGGCTCGGCTCGGCCGGGCAGAGCTTGGGCTTGGCTTGTGAGGTGTAAATAAATTTTTTGCGAAAATAATTAATAATTATTTTATTTTTTGGTGCGTTGCGTCCAGATTCGTTGAACCGTCCGGATACGATGAACTAACCGTTGTGTACAGATACGTTGAACGGGAGCTACTTGGAGCGCAAGCAGCTCCGTCCTTATCCAACAAGACTTGCGCAGCAAGCCGGTTAGACGCCTATAAATAGGCCCCTCCCTCAGTTCATTCTTCACACCGCTTGACGTTAAATCATACCTCAAGCTCTCTCTCCTTTCTCGGAATTTCTTCTTTTCTACTCCGGCCTACGAGCCATTCTTTTAGAGTGATCTACGGATCATATTTCAGAGTGATCTACGGATCATAATTCAGAGTGATCTACGGATCATATTGAGGTGTATTTCTAGAGCGATTATACACTGTGCAGTGATAATCGTACTGGGCTGTTTTATCCTGGGGACGGCGTGGTTGATAGTCTGCTTGCACCTTGAGCAGTGCCGCGAAACGTCTTAAAGAGAGCGACCTAGTCCGCGACTCAACCCGGTAATTTCTTCGGTATATTTTTCTAAAAACTCCGCAACAACAAGCTTTAAACCAAAATAATAGTGACATTGCGTTGAGCGATTCTTGATATAGCTTTAACCCTAGTATTTTTTTTTTTGGTGAACAACAAGGCTCAAAGGCCAAGAGAGACTAATTCATAAAAATTGGACCAGCAGGCCCATATCCATCAGCAAACAGAAAATTGACTAAAAAGACAGGCACAGTATCATAAATTACAAAACTACCCCCAATCATGTGGCTCTCCTTTGCAAGCCTATCAGCTACCGTATTTAAACTTCTACCAATCAGCTTCCACTTCAATTCAATTTCATCATCACCCACCTCAAGAATCCTATTCACAAGATGATTAAGATGGTGGTTTCTATTTCTCTCACCCGACAGAAGCTCAAAAGCTTCAGTGGAATCAGTTTCCACCATTATTTTTGAAAAACCCCTGTTCCAAGCAAAGTTGATTCCGTGATAAATACCCAGAATTTCTGCTTCAAGAACAGTGTAGACCTCCACACGATGAGTAAAAGCAAAGTTGAATTCACCCCTAGAACCACGAATCACACCACCACAACCCGCAAATCTTCCAGAATTTCTCACGGATCCGTCACTATTAAGCTTGCAAAAGCCAATTGGCGGAGGTTGCCACTGATTACCCGAATCTTCAGCAGCAGAATCCATCTGAGGTTGGAGAGTCAGATTACGCAGATAACAGCTATCAATCGAAGCTACCTGAAGGCGAATTTGAATTAAAGACGCCTGAGTTGAACTTGAATTCTGAGAGAAGATCCATTCATTCCTATTTCGCCAAATGATGTCAAGAGTTACTCCAAAGATTGTACACCAGGAATTTGCATCTCCTGTACGCAACTTCATCTTCAAATTGGAATTCAGCCATCCTTGCCAATTGTTACTTGTGAAGAAGCAATTCTGGTTTTGGGCAGCGAGACCATTCCAAATTGCCAGAGAATTAGGACAATCACGAAAGCAGTGGAAGAGGGTTTCATCGTCCCTGAGACAGACAGCACAAGTACCAGAAGTTGCCATAGATCTCCTAGTTCTCTCCACATTTGTGAGCAAAGCTTCATGTACCAATTTCCACAAAAAGGTACGAATACGTTCATTTCCTTTCCACTTCCAAATATACTTGAAATTGTCATTACTAGCATAATTAGAAGTGATTACTTGAACTAAATAGGCAGATTTGGTATTAAAATGACCATCTGCAGTAGCTCCCCATTTGAAATCATCATCATTACCAAGTACAGAAGGAGGATGATAGTTAGCTATCTTCTGTAAGATGTCTCTAGGCAGTAAATTTTCAAAGAGCCCCCAATTCCATTCACCATTATAGTTCGTCAATTGGCTTATAGAAAGATTGGCTTCATCCTCATTAATGGTAGTACTGATATGGTTCTCAAGGATGTCACAATTAGGTAGCCAGATATCTTTCCAAAAGCGAACATCTTCACCATTCCCTACATTCCACATCAAATTAGACCTGAATTCCTCCGAAGTAGTAAGCATACCATTCCAAAAGTTAGACCCTTTTTTCTTGCAATCTAATTTTGGAAAAGTTCTCCACCCACAATTGTATTTGCTTCTAAGAAGAGAGCACCACAGGGCATCTGGGTTGGAGCAGAAATTCCACAAGCCTTTCATAATGAAAGCAGTATTAGCTGCTCTAGTGGACCTGAGCCCAAGACTGCCACAAGCTTTAGGTTGACAAATTGTATCCCACTTAACCAAGTGCATGGCTCTGTGATTCTCATCATCTCCCCATATAAATTGTCTACACAATTTATCAATTTCATCACAAGTGCCTCTAGGAAGGACACTAGATTGCATTACATAAGTAGGCATGGCTTGCACAACTGACTTAGCAAGGGTTATTCTCCCAGCAAAAGAAAGAGATCTAGACTTCCAATTACTAAGTCTTTGTTTCACTTTTTCGATGACAAAGTTAAACGTATTGAGACCTACTCTTTTATGGAAAATAGGCACTCCTAGATATTTTCCAAGATCCTCTGTAGCTTGAAATCCCATAGTATCACAAATATCCTTCCTAAGAGTCCTGTGGACATTCTTAGAGAAAAACACTCTAGTTTTTTCATTGCTCACTTTCTGCCCCGAACTAAGGCAAAAATTGAGGAGAGTTTGATGGATGACTTCAGCTTGTTCCAAGTTAGCCTCAGCAAAGAATAAGAGGTCATCTGCAAAAGCAAGATGAGAAATAGAAGGGCCACCTCTAGATATCTGAATAGGCTTCCACCCTCTATCCAGAACCCTATTCTCAATAGCATGGAATAGTCTCTCAATACACATCACAAAGAGATAAGGAGAGATAGGATCTCCTTGTCTAATCCCTCTAGAAGGAGAGAATTCCTCAAGGGCTTCTCCATTCCACAAGACTTGCATAGTAGGAGTAGAAATGCATTGCCAGATGATCTGCACAATGTTCTCAGGCAGCCCAATGTCCTCAAGAGTATCACGAATGAAATCCCATCTCAACTTATCATAAGCTTTTTCAAGATCAATCTTGATAGCCATCCACCCCTTTTTTCCACTCTTATTTCTCATAGAGTGGAAAATTTCTTGAGCAATTATAATATTATCATGGCTGTGCCTTTTCGGGATGAAAGAGCACTGAGCTGGCCCAATTAGACTCTGAAGGCAGTCTCTAAATCTGCAAGTTATAATCTTTGTAATGGTCTTCTAAGCAACATTACAAAGGCCAATGGGACGAAAATGTTTCATATTGGTCATAGTCTCAGATTTAGGAATTAAAGCTAAAAAAGTAGCATTTATTTCCTTAATTTTCAGAGGATTTTCCCAAATATCTTTGATCATCTTGCAGTAAGAGGGACCAATGATATTCCATTGATTGTGGTAAAAAACTGCTTGGTAACCATCCGGACCAGGAGCTTTAAAGGCCCCTATATTCCTTATAGTTTTCCCAATCTCCTCATCTGTCACCATTCTCCTCAAATCAGTCAAAGAATCATCTCCCAAAGCAGGAAATTGACCAGTCAGCCCATAGGGAATTCGATCTTCAGAGGCAGAGACAGAAAATAGAGATATAAAATAACTAGTAGCCAAGCCTTCAATCTCAAGGGGATCCTCAATCCAGGTTCCTTGATCATTTTGCAACCTGGTAATATTATTTCTCCTCCTTCTTATGGTAGTTACCCCATGGAAATATTTAGTATTCCTATCCCCGAATTCAATCCACTTGGCCCTAGATTTTTGGTACCAAAGGATTTCCTCTTTGGCCAAGATATCCTCATATGCCTTCCAAGTAGCTTGCTGGAGCTGAAGTAACTGATCGTTCCATCCATGTAACAGACCTTGATCAATCTCTCTTAGCTTCTTGATCAATGTCTTTTTTTGATAAAAGATATTGCCAAAAGTATCCTTATTCCACTCCTTAAGAACCCCCTGAAATTCCTTAAGTTGGAGGTGGAAATTGTTCATATCATTTCTCCAATTATCCACCACAAGTTGATTGAAAGTTTCATGAGTGAGCCATATAGCTTCGAACCTAAACGGTCTTCTCCTTCTATTATTCAAGACTCTTTGTTCAAAACAAAGGAACAGAGGAGTGTGGTCGGATTTGAGCTTAGAAATGTGGTGAATCTCAGCATCAGGAAATTGGAGGCGCCAATCCAAATTGCAAACTGCCCTATCAAGCCTTTTCCTAGTGTTTCCTCTCGACCAAGTAAAAATACCACCCTTAAATCCCATATCTAGAAGGCTGCAGGCATCAATGGTATCTTGGAATCTTGTTTCAGTGAGTTGGGATCTCACTATAGGGGGGCCATGTCTCTCACAGTCTTTGAGAATGGCATTGAAGTCTACAATAAGGAGCCAAGAGTCATCAACATCCGAGTTTATATCCTGCAAGTCATCCCAAAGAGTCTGTCTAGGAGCATAATGAGGGCTACCATAAACAACAGTTAAATACCAATCTGTAGAGTCATTAGAAGAAACTTTCATATGCACAAATTGGTTAGAGTCTCTAAGTACTTGGACAGTCCAGAGATTGTTATCCCACATTAACCAAATCCCACCAGCTTGACCTCTGGCATCCTTAATAAAATGGTTATCAAAACCAATTCTCTTCACAATTCTCTTAGCAACAGAACCACTAGTATGTGTTTCAATAAGAGCAATAAAAGAAGCTGAATATTCACGTTTCATGTCTTTAATAAGACCAGCAAACCCTTTAGAAGCAGTACCTCTACAGTTCCAGACAATTAAATTCATTGATGATTATGTGAGGGAAGGGTAACACCTCCATTAGAGGCTTCCATTGGAGAACACTCTCCAGTTTCACTAGCATTAGATTTACCAATTCTAGTAGAATGTATATCAGCATTCATGTTCACGTTAGGTCTAGGAATAGATCCTAGAACAATCATGTTTCTTAGAGCCTCAGCTCTCTTCTTATCAGCTTCATCTATTTGCCCTAAGGCATTTCTAATAGAATCGGCACTTCTGAACTTATTGAGAAGATTCTCCCCATGAGTTTGATATATGCTCTTCATATAGGCCATCATAGCCTCTTCTTCACCTCTCTTGCTAGCATCACTACCAGAATGGTGGCTGGTTGAAGGGATGTTTTCCTTGCGAGGATGAGTTTGAGTAAGAGTTTTTTTCCTATTAGTGCCCTCAATCCCATTAGCCTCATCCTTCTTAGGAAATTTATCTTTACGGACAGTGGATTTTGCAGGTTTAGCAAGCTTTTTGCCTTTAATTGCAAGTTGGGAATTTTTGCCAGCTTGAGGATTTCTCACTCTAGCCTTACTTATGGGTTTGACTTTAGGTACTACCACCTTCTCCTCAATCACTTGAGCCTCTTTCTCTGCCACCTCAACAGTAGCATTCTCCACAATTATATCTATGTTTCCATTAACCACTTCAACATGGTTTTTCTTCACCACCTTTGGAGCTTGATCCTTAACAGAGTTACCAATGTGATTCTTGGTATCTGGTTTGCCACTCATAATTTTCCTCTTCCTAGCAACATATTTTGGAATGTTCCAAGGACCCATTTCAGTGTCCTTCAAGTCAGACTCATCATTAGTAGCAGTAGTAATATTTTCCTTAGGGGTACCATTAGCATCATCTTCACCGGGCTTCACATCTTTTTGAATTTCAGCACTAGGAACAGGGCTAGTATTAATATTAGAAACCACTTCAAGCATTTCTTTGCAACTATCCTTCTTGTGTCCATACTTTCCACACCTAAAGCATATAGCATGCAATCCTTCATATTCCAAAGGCAATTTAATCCCTCTCAAGGAGATGTGAGAAGATAAAGGTTTATCCAGATCAAGCTCCACACAAATTCTAGCAAACTTCCCTCTAGAGTGGAGAGATGTCATCTTGTCCACTTTGAGCATAGTTCCTAGAGATGAACCAATCCTAGTGAGAGCTTTATCATTACAAAGTTCTACAGGAAGCTTTGGAATACGAATCCAGACAGCCACTTTCTGAGAGATAGAAGCTGTGAGAGAAAAGAAAGGTCTAAACCTTTGAACAATTAGGTAATGATCAGCTACTTTCCAAGGTCCTTCAAATAGAGCATGCCTGTAATCTTCTATGTCAGAGAGTTGAACTAAATAGAAATCTTCAGCCCAATCAGTGATGCTCATGCTGCATTTTTAACCCAAACTTTCCTAAGTTTGTTTTCCAGCATTCTGTAGTTTACTTTCTTTCCTAATACCTTAACTATTAGGCAATTTCTCCACGGTTTGGAGTAAGAAGCAATTTCCTCATCAGAGAAATTGATAGCAGGGTTCAAAGAAGGGATTACAGTCTCTGTTTGGGGAACAAGATCCTGATCTTTGTCCCATTTATTTTCTGGTAGCTCATTGTTCAAAAGATCCCCCCAACAAGCATCACTAATACCTTCACTCTCATTCACTAATTTCATGAGGGCATCTTTGAATGAAGTTAGGTTTTCAGAGGTGTTTACCTTGGTATCCATAGCTTCTGCTGTATGAGATATAGGCTTTGAAGTGTTATTCTTCTTCATATTGTTGCTGTCATCTTCTTGCTGATGACTGGTTTCAGTGTTTTGCAGGGACACGGTGGAGTCAGGCGGTTTCCAGGTTACCGTTGGTGGTGGTGGGTTACGCGGTCTCATGCCAAAACCTAGGCGAAAAGTAGATTTGCCCTAGCAGAGCAGAATCAAAAATTTGCGCTTTTTTCAGTGTTAAAAATTTGCCCTAGTATTTAGTGTTAGCTTCTTTGAGGTAGTATACCAATTTGGGATTTCTCCGTTTATAAGGTAAATAAAAGTGGAATGAGTCTTTGGTAAAAAAAAAGTGGAATGAGTCAAAAGAAGAAAAAAAAAGGTAAAAGTGGCAATGCTTTTAGTATACTAGTATTACTATTATATTATTATTTTTATCATTATTATTATTATTACTAGCGGAAGATCGTGTCCATCTTCCGTTTTTTATTACTGCACAATAGTAGATGTTTACATAAATATCTTAAAATCAAACATTCTTAACGGACACACTATGATTTCTAATAAAAGAAAACAATCCAAGAAAACAAAAGAAAAGAGAATGGGATACCAATTAAATCTGTCACTTGTATTATTTTTTCAATTCAACCTCCAACATGATTAAATTGCATTCCATCACATCTGGTCACATTAGAGCCTTCCTCTAATGTACTCCCTTAATGATGTTTTGCTTATCTAAAAAAATACAGCCATTCTTGTCAGTTCATCAACTTTTTTCCGAGACTATCGATGCTTCTACCAATGTTGATGCTATACTAAAGCTTGTCCAGTGCTGTCATGTCCAGTGTTGTCCAGTCCAGTCTAGTACTGTCCTATTTGCAAATCAAACGGACTTTAATTGAGAGTTGTGCGGCACCTTCATTTAGACATTGACCTTCTGAAGGTTACTATGTTGCTTTGTATCATTCTTCTCCTGCAATAAATACATGTCCCAATTATATTATATGTTTGTAGAAACATACATACTCAATAAATAATAAATAAATAAAAACGTGACACAACTAATATAAATAACCAAAAAAACAAATATTAAATCTTAGATTAGAAACTCCTGCCTACTGTAACCAAAAGAAAGCACTCCTCCTTCCATTTCAATTGATTTTTCCGAAGGGAGAATCAATGCATCATGGTGTTCAAATAAGAGTTGTAGCGAACATCAAAGTTGCAATGTATTCAATTCAACATGGAACAATTTAAAAATATGTACTCAAAGAAAACATCAAAGTTGAAATGTTCGTAGAGAATTCGGACGATGAAGTTAGATAGTTGTTAAGAAGAGGGATTCGGAGTCATTGACGTGGCCCCGACACAAAGATCTAAATTAAATTAAAACTTCAAAATCTACAATATGTTGTGAATATATTGGATGTCTATCTATATTTCTATGATGCTTTTGTAACTCCTATTAGTAAAAGGCTTTAACTCCTTGTAATTGCTCTTCATTGCATATGTTAAAGGCATATTATATTATGCCTTAACTCACTTGTAGGTTAAAGGCTTGTGTCTTATAAATAGGACTCATATGACATTGTAAATGACACATTGAAAAGTACAATACAAGAGCCCTCTTCTTTTCTCATTCCCTCATTTTCTTCTTCTTCTTCTTGCTCTAGTTTTAGTTGGTTATATAACCTCTGGTTTTAGTTAGTTTTATAACACATTATCAGCACCATGCTCTAACCAAAATGGTGACTTAATCAGTTTTGATGCTATTTTGCAAAGGTACATTTTCTTCTATAATTTTTCCATTTGCATTAATCTAACTTATGCTATCATGTTCATTATTCTAGCTTTTATTATAAAATGTTAATATTTTATATTTCGTGCATCGAAATTTTATTGAGAATTTTACTTAGTTACCACGATTATATTTTTTTTTCCTATTCTTGAGGAATTTCCGAAGAATTCAACATTCAAGCATCCCTGTTGGATTGCATAAAGACAATTATCAGATTTGTCTATTCTTGATGAATTCCAGAAAAATTCATCAGTTAAACATCCTAGAAGGATTGCACAAAAAAAACTCAATGAAGAGATAAAAGTTAATATTCAATAATCCTTGTAGGATTGTTCAAAGCATTTTGAATTAATGCCTTAGTCTTCAGATATTGTTATTGAAGAACTACAAGAAAAAAAACACAATATTCAAGTATCCCTGTAGGATTGATTAAAGAATTTTTTCTTTATCATTATTTGTGATGATTTGTTATATATAGTTTTTGAAGAACTTAAAAAAAATCTAATATTCGAATATCCTTGTAGGATTACTCAAAATGTGACGATTTGCGATAGTTCTTGAAGAACTCAAAAAAAAACTTAATATGCAATAATCCCTGCAGGATTGTTCGAAGAATGATGGTAATCATAAAAACTCGTGGTCAGGTTCTTGAAGAACTAAATCTTAATATTCAACCATCTTTGGAGGATTGTTTCAAGAATGATGATTTTCTTGATCATCACTAATAAAAAATTTATGGTCAATTGAAGAACTAAATCTTTAGACCGTGACTGTATTATCTATTTGACTTTTGTTTAACTTGAAACAAAAAAAAAGGGGAGGGAATGTCTTTCTTTATCCTACTTGAATACGCTCTTGGAGTAGCAAAAGTGAGAAAATATTTTTAGAATATTTTGGAAATTTAGTCACAATTGTGATTGAACAAAAGAATTTTTTTTCGATAAGATTGAACAAGGGACTTATGAAAGATTATAATGTAAAAGATCATATAATGGATTGAATTTTATTCCCAGAAGTGAATAAACTACGTAATGATTCGTACTTTATTCCCTTGTAGGATTACTTAAAGCATGATTTTTCTTTGGTCATCATTTAGATGTGAGATATAATTCTTGAAGAACATATGAATATAATTATGATTTTCTTTGATAACCTTTTATAAAAGTTTGTGGCGAGTTGTTGAAGAACATAACATAAAAGTATGTTTTTCTCCTTTGATAATTCCTTATGATTTTCTTTGCTTTTTATAAATAATGTTACAAAAAAAGGGTTTTTTTTATAAGCAAAAATATATATTAAAAGGGGGTGCAAACGGGTACCCCAACCGTTACAGATATAAGGAGCCTTATTAAAACCTCTTTGGGCCAAAACCCCATGGAAAAAAGACCCAAGGAGGAAAACGAGTACCTCAGGAAGAGTGAGGCAAAGAGCCAATTACAATGAATTCATACATTTAGAAGGATCCCCCCACCAATCAGAAATCTTAAAAGTTGTATTACGTCCTTCTTTGCTAATGAACCAAGTCCAAGATAATGACATGACATGGTTAACAACCATCTGTGGCTTAAAAATTCCGCCTTTGAAGAGAATATGGTTCCGATGTAACCATATACATCAAATGACCTCCATCCAAATCAAATACTTAAATCTACACACCTTTGAAACCAGATGCAAACCATAAGCTCGAAAATGCTCCACACCTACAAGAGTATCTGAAATCACCAAGCCCACCCAATTCTGAATTCCAAGCCAAACTAACCTGGAACACCTGCACACAAAAATAGATGTGGAATCGACCATCCTGCTCAAAACAAAAAGGGCAACACGCCCCATAAGGGTCATTGATAATACCCTTAGAGATAAGAGAATCACGAGTTGGGAGCTTTCCCAACAACAGTCTCCAACCAAAGACTCCCACCTTAGTGGGAATAAATTGTTGCCACATATCATCAAGCACACTCTGAATTTCACTACTCAACCTATCTTGCAGCAACAAATTCAAGAATAACACATAACAGGATTTAACAGAAAAAGAATGAAGGTTTTCAAGCCTCCATCGCCACCGATCTTGATCTAAATTGACGGGACAAAGCGGGCATAAAATGGCCAAAAGCAAGTCTTGATCAACTCTCTCCTCAGCAAACAAATCTCGACACTAATCCAGATTCCAACACCAGTTGTTATCAATCCAATGACCATGCTCCAAAATACTACCATGTTTAAACTTTGCCGCATCAAAAAGATTAGGGAATAAATCCTTGAAAGTCTCATTGCTAGCCCACCTATGACTCCAAAACGAAATCAGATTCCCCTTCCCCAACATAGGCCTAATCGCAGATTCAAAGGTTCCCTGCCACGAAGGATTTCCATCTTCCAAAAGCAATAGATCTCTCTACCATATAGAGTCCTTAGTACCACCTCTAGACAAACGAGCCCCGGTGAAGATATGCCTCACATCACCATATCGGTATGACAGAAGCTGCCACCAGCTTGCACTAGTATCGTTGATGCATCTCCACTTCCACTTACTCAGAAGAACCAGGTTGAAAGCTTCCAGATTCTTCACCCCCAAACCACCATCCTTCTTGGGTCTGCAAACCTTATCCCAAGATACCCAGTAAACGGGCCCGCCCTCTCTGTTGTTCCCCCAAAGGAAGTCCCTCTGAATCTTGACAAACTCTTGAATGACAATCTTAGGGGCCTTGAAAAAAGAGAACATATAAAATGGGATACTGTTAAGAACAGAGTTAAAGAGAGTCATTCTACCCCCAATAGAAAGAAAACGTCCACTCCGCGAAGAAAGCCTCTTTCTCACCTTATCAATAATTGAATTCCAAGTATATCTTCTTCTAGGATTGGCTCCCACCGAAGTACCCAAAAACTTAAAAGGGATATTAGCGGTGCTACAAGACAAGAAAGTTGCTGCAGCCTCTAGAAAGTCGTCCTTTAAATTAATGCCATAAAGGCAACTCTTATGAAAGTTCACCTTCAGCCCCGATACCAATTCAAAAATTCTGAATATAGACTTTATACACCATAAATTATCCCAGGTGCCATTACCGACCAAAATAATGTCGTCGGCAAACTGAAGCAACGAATAACTAAGGCTATTATGAACCCGAAACTCAGCAAAAAGACCTTCATGCACAACTTTCTGGACCATACCGGTTAAACCTTCAGCAACAATGAGGAATAGAAAAGGAGATAAAGGGTCCCCTTGCTTAAGACCCCTGTCCATCTTAAAATCTCCAGTTGGACTCCCGTTAACAAGAACACACATTGAAGAATTATGCAAACAAGACTTAATCCAATTGATCCACTTCAAACTAAACCCCATACGACCCATCATGTACTTAAGAAAACCCCAAGAAATAGAATCATACGCCTTTTAAAAATCGACTTTAAACAGCATACATTCATCTTTTCTTCGCTTAGCCAGATCAACCAGTTCGTTAACAACCAACACCCCATCCAAAATCTGCCTACCCGATATAAACGCCGAATGACACGAAGAGATAACCCCAGACAAAACCTTTTTCAATCTACTGGCTAACACTTTCGCTAAAATTTTATAGATACAACCAATAAGATAAATCGAACGATACTCCTTAAGATCTTGAGGATTTTCCTTCTTGGGAATAAGAGGAAGAAAATAAGCTGTAATAGCTTTGGGCATCACAGCATTAGCATGAAACTCACCTAGGAATTCCAAAATGTCCACCTTCACCACCTCCCAGCAATTCTTGATGAAATTGATGTTGAAACCATCAGGCCCTGGACTTTTATTCCCATCACAACTCCACACTACCTCTTTCTCCTCCTCCTCCGAAAAAGGATCGATAAGGTGACAATAATCTTCGTCACTAATCTTTCTGAATTCAATACCCCCAAGAGTTGGCCTTTGAATAATCTCCTCGACATAACTAGCTTCAAAAAATCTTTTCACTTCTTGCTTCACCTCCTCCACCTCCTCGAACTTCTTCCCATCCCTATTCAGAGAGACGATCTGATTAGCTCTATTACGATTCTTAATACAAGCACGAAAAAACTTAGAGTTCTGATCCCCTTCTCTTATCCAATTGGCTCTAGATTTTTGTTTGATCATACTCTCTTTGATATGTAACTGCTTCCAAAAAGACGATGAAACCTCTTTCAACTTAGCGACATCTTCCAACGCACCCCCTAAGAAATAACCTGATCAAGCTCATTGATATCTGAAACGAAGTTACTAATACTAAGATCCATCTGATCGAAAACCTCCTTATTCCAAACCTTGATCTTAGCTTTCAGCATTTTAAATTTCTCTTTTATAACGTACCCTTTTTTCCCATAACCGAGAACCCTCTCCACCACTGCTCAACTAACCCTTTGAAATCAGGATGCTCAATCCAGCCATTATAAACACGAAAAGGCTTTGGGCCCCAATCTTTGGATGAACGCAACAGCCAAATATGTTATGGACACAAAGAGCATCGAGATTCAAGACTTGGCACTTGGAAGGGAAAACAATGAAGATTAAAGAATTGTTCTTTGTCTTTTAAACGCTTTTATAATTAAGATATTATAGGAATTTTATAATTGTAATAAGCCAAACATTTATAGGCGTGTTATCTCTTACTCTTAGGAGCCTAATTGGGTAAGGCCTAGTTTGGGCTTGAATTTGGGCTTTTAGTTGTTATGTTTGTCTTTTTAGTAAGCCCATAACCTATTCTCTATAAAGAGGTGTGGTTTTGCAAGTTGTAAAAAAGGAGACCTTTGATCATATTTTTAATTTGAGAGGAATTAGCACAAGTGCTTTCTCTAGGGTTCTTCATTGAACCATCTTTCGGATCTTATCAAGAGCTTAGGTTTTTGTGGCGATCCAAGCATGAGAATTATCATCTTTCCATGAAAGATGTGGCTTCTCTTCATCTCATAGATTCATTCCTTGTCTTTCCATCTTTTTGGTTTTTCTTCCCTTTTCTTTGTCTTTTCTTGTTTATTGTCTTGTTATTTCTTTGATTATGGAACGATCCTTCTATTTTAGTTGAAGTAGTAACAATAATTCACATCAAGTGGTATCATTGAGTCTCCTCCATAATCAAAAAAAAATTGTTCCAAAATTTCTAAAAACAAAAAAACAAAAAATTTGTTTCGATTTATTCCTCTCTGTTAGCGCAAGAAAATAACTCACATATGGTTGCAAAGAGGAATCATATCAAATCGTATCTCATGTTTGTTGTTATTGTTATTTTCAATATTTAACTGTCATTGGTTCTCAATCTAAGGTCTTGCTATTATATTGTTCTTCTAACATTCTCTTTTTTTTCCTAGTATTGGCTACTGGTGTTGGCGTTTCAGTTTTGGTCCTCACGTGGAGAGGCTCTGTATTGTTGTTCCTAATTCATCCACGAGTCTCACTCAACCCAGGGGAATTTTCTATTAATTCATCACTTTGTTCTCTTTAAACCTAGGTTATATGATAGTATTTATTTGTGTTGTCAACTCCAATTTATGAGTTCAATTCTGCTTTGGTTTGCCCACTGAGAATTCTAGTATAAAAAAAAAGCCCAAAAAAAAGTAGAGAAAAAAAACTGCCCAGGGTGCGAATACAGCACGTGACACCAAAAAAAAAGTGTATTAGTAAAAAGATGCCTCTAAGGGCAAAATTGTTCAAAACAACTCAAAATTCTGAAAAAAAAATCTACAACATTTCCCAACTCATTGGTGATCTTTTGAATTTTTTCTGGAATTTTTTGGACTTCATTTGAGGTGTTTTTACCTAACCACACAAATGCTACACTATTTTGTCTAATGTCTTCAACTAGTACTCCTTGTCTTTTTGCCTTTCTTTTGAGTTTCTTTGTTATTTGTTTCTTGGTTGTCTTTAGTCTTCCTTAAGTTTTGTCTTAGAGTTTCAAATTGTCCTATTTGTTTGGCCTCCTGGAGGTTAATTTTTATTGCTTGTTTTGTCACAACTTCTCTAAGTTTACCACAAACTTGATAAGCGATTTGATTGGTTCTTTTAAGAGCCCAAGAGCGGCACTTTTAGGGAGTGGTAAAAGGCAAGAGAGTATCTCATTAAAAAAAGCCAATTGAGTGACAAACACGAGTGACCACTATTGAGTGTAAACACTTAGCGAGTGGTGAGGACTTTTGTTCTTTTTACTTTGCTTGATCATTTGTTTCCTTGTTAACTTGTTGTTGGAATCATGAATAGAGATTTGGGCTATGAAAAAGAATGTGTTGCAAAAACACTTAATAAGTATAAAGTTGGTGATTTGATTTGGAAGGTGCATGAGAGATATGAAAAAAATGTGAGAAAAAAAGATACAAAATATAAAAAAGAAAGGAGACATGAGAGGAGAGAGGAGAGACAGAGAAAAAGAGATGAAATATAGAGATTATTTGAGAGAAAATGAGTTGAAAGAAAAAGTAAGCATTCCAAGCTTTCATGGGATGAGTGATCCCGAAACATATCTTGATTGGGAGCTTAAAATAGAACAAATACTCTCGTGCTATGATGTCAGTCAAGAACAAATGTTGAAGTTGGTTGTGTTGGAGTTAGAGATTATGCACTTATTTGGTGGGATAAAGAAAAAAAGCTTAGAAAGAGTTGTGAACATGAGCCTATTGAAAAATGGAAAGAGTTGAAGGCCATAATGAGAAGGAGACATGTTCCTTCTCATACCCATAAAGAGTTGCGAGACAGATTACGTAGACATACTTAAGGAAGTAAAAGTGTTAGCGAGTACTTTGAGAAGTTAGAGGTGGCTATCACTAGAGCTAATGTGGAGGAGAATTGTCCCTTACATTATTTCTATGAAATTTATTATGAAGTAAGTAAATAAAATTTGATAAAGGTAATGGTTGGCACACATAGATATACCCAAAAAGTTGTTTCACATAATAGTAGAAACATTATGAAAAATAAATATGTTAGAAAAAATAGTATGGTAAACCCAAGTTGTGTAAGTGTTTACCCCATATATTTGATTTTAGAATACTACATTATATTATATATCACTGTACATTATTAAGATCATAGTGATGCAATACTTATGTTTACATAGTATATAAAGATATAAAGATATTGAATACAAAAAAATTAAACAATAATAAAATAATTGTTAACACCCAAAAATAATTAGGTCGTAGGCCGAGGGCTAAGAGGGAAGAAAAGAGTAGTGGTGTGAAGGCAAGTCATACGACATGTTTCAAAATAAGTATTTGCCAAAGAGAGTGAAGTCAAGAGGACTCCTTGGGGCACATTAAATGACAAAAACTCCCCGAGGGCTAGTGAGCTACGCCGAGGGAAAGTCATAGGCCAGCCTATAGAGTGCCAAGGTCCAGGTGACTCGGGTGCCTAAGCTATTACCTAAAGGGGCTAGTATGGCCGAGCCACGGAATGGCCGAGCCAAGGCGAGCTTTGCGTGGAAGGCAAGGAAGACGTGGCACGAAGACAGAACGTGGGAGCGGTTGAAGTTCAAGCGGGAGAGCGAGGCTGAAAAACGCGGAGCGACGAGCAGTCATCCCACTACCCGTGCTAGTGGGATCGTGGGTGGTTACCCCGCCTCTTTGAGGGCCTAAAAAGCAATGAGAGCCGTTGATCTTAGATCAATCCGACGGCAGGCAAATGTTGGCTAGCGTAGTTGCCGACGAGGGTCTGTGTATATATATAGCAATAGAGTAATTGTACAAAACACACATCCAATCAATCAAACTCTATGTTTATTTCAATTTATCTTTCCTTTATTGTATTTTTTATCCTTTATTTTACTTTATGCATTAGCCAGTAGTATAATCCAACACTCGCGTCCCCCTCTCACCTTGCCTGACCCTTTCTAGAGGAGTCAGGAAACCCACAGTCGAGGAGCAGAGTTCCCTACTCGACGCAATTGCTTGGAGAAACGAGGAATCAAAAGACTGTCCAAACCTCTAGCAGACACAACGGCTAGGACCTAAGAGTTTGACGACAACAAAGATTGGCACGCTCAGTGGGACAGGAATAGGTGAGCAAACGATTCCGTTTGATTCACCTAGACAGGATTACAGTTGGCGTATACACCTACGCTCTGGCAGAAACCTAAGTATGGAGCCACCATAAGCATCAAAAAAGGCAACTGCCCCTAAAACGAAGAACACTGAGCCAGTAAGTGTTTCGGAGACAACCCTACTTGCGGTTAATGCTGAGTCTAACGACGGTTCTCCTCAACCTTATGAGGAACCTGTGGTCATGACCATGTCGTTTATCCGGCAACAAATCGACATGGTGATACATGACATCAAGTATCAATTGTCCCACCAATTGGCTAACATAGGTAAATCTATGGTGCACAATGAAGTGTAACAGGCCAAGAAAATGGAGCAAAGACGTGTTGCGCAAGCCAGTAGCACCATGAACTACGTTGTTTCCGGCCAATCACAGGGAGGACAACCTTCTTCTATGGGAGGAACGCATCAGGCCCCGCCATCCACCAACCCTGTTGGACCTCAGCAGGCATCCTCTTATAACCCTATAGGAGGCATGCATCAGTGTCAACTGAGTGGGAGCGTGACTGAGACTCAGCACACGTACTACCATCAGGTAAATCCTACTCTTGTAATTCTCCAGCCTAGTACTTTTGCCACTGCCAACACTGGGGGGTAGTTTTTGGCAAAGGTCACTAATACGGCTTCTCTTTAGCAGGGACAAGTGCAATTAGCCAGAAGGCCGCCCGAGGCAGCAGACTTGGTGGGTCTGCTGCAAGGGTCATCCCATGGGTGCTATACCACGGCTAACTACCCAGCTTATGCAGGGGGCAAGCCTTCGCCCTAGAATCAGGGAGTGGCAGGAACAGTGGGTATCGCCCGAGTCATCATCCATGGGTCTAGAGCCCACCTAGCTCGACAAGCCTACCTCTTAGTAATCTGTACCCCGAAGCACTCAGTACCTACCCGGTGGGTTCCTATATACAGACACAGATGAATGTTTCTCTGGTCGAGCAGCCATGGAATCAAATTCCACCTCACCGAGGCAAGCAAATTTCTTTACCAAGAACTGTCCTTGTTAAGTTGGCCCAAGTAGTGCCTGGGCAGCCATGGACAGACACTCCATCTCAAGTACCACCGCAGCCAGAGGCGCAGGGTTCCCTAGATACACTGTGGCGACCAACGCCTCCACTTGAAAGACCATCACGACCCCAACTCCTGGACCCTAATACCATCGCTGACACCATTAAAAAGTTCTTCGGCGTTCAGTTGAAACCGCTCGACCGTCCAGTGTACAAGAAGCCTTACCCGAGTGGGTGGATAGATTGGTGCCTCTGCCCAGAGGATTTAAGACCCCTGACTTTGCCAAGTTTTCCGGGGATGATGGCAAGTCTACTATGGAGCACATCATCCGATTCACGACCCAATGTGGGGAAGGAAACCAGAATGAGTATCACAACCATGGAATGATATATGGTTCATTTATGGAATTGAAATTTTATGCTTGAATGCTTGAGATTGAATACTTTCAACTCTTAGCTTAGGAACAATCTTTGAGTTGTTGTATCTTACAAACCCTTGATTCTAATGCTTGTTGTCATCTATAATCACCTAAGAAATTAGGGTTTTTAGTTGTGAACAAATGATTAGTTGCCTAAGGAATTAGGGATTAATTAATGTTGTGGGTTTGATAACAAAGTGAAAGAGGGGATTATTTTCTCTATTAAGTCAGTTTGCAGTAGTGTGAAACCAATGGAAGTTCATCCCTAACTTCTTTTATCATCTCGTAAACTTCATGTTCTTCATCCTTTATCAAAAATACAAAAACATTTTATTGTTTAAAAGTTCTCATTACATTACAATATCACTCAAACGTTGGTTCATTTGTGTTCGTTTCTTAGTTGTTGTTAACGTTTATTGGTATTTGCATTCGATCCTTAAGGACGATATACGGTTCTTACTGATTTTATTACTTACGATGATTTGGTACACTTGCCGAAATCCTAACACCGACCCCTAAGGTGGCCTCCAAATCTCGTTCGCGGAAGAGGATGCTACAGGGGCCTACGGCGTTCAACAGAATGAAGGAAACTCTCCAGATGCTCACCTCGGCTAGAGATGGGAATGCTCAGACCATCCCCGCAGCGTCTGTTGTTACGGCGTTGGAACAGGCTTTCCCAAAACCATCCCCGGACATAGCTCCAGAGCAGCTTCCCGAGTCGGCTGTCCCTGAGCCGCCCGTTGACCAAGAGGGAGGAGACCACGCAATGGTAGGCATGGTGGACGCGCCTCATAGCCCACTCACAAAAGCGGTGGTAGAATGCCTTAATGGACCCCATAGTTCAAAGCAGCCTCAGCCAGTCGACGAGCCCCAGGTCGAGGGAAGAATGACAGAGCAGGAACTAGAAGAGGATGACCTCCTGTGGGAAGAAGAAGAAAATATCTTCGGCCCGTTAGATTTTGATGGGAATTCCTTGAATGAGTCGATATTGGACGACTTGATGGATGGAATAGACGGGGAGTTTTGTGCTGACTTAGAAATGGTAGGCATCCTTCCACTAGAGTTTTGGGAAGCCAGGGATCAACCGAAGATCCTCGAGGGAGACGTTTTCGCCGAAGAGGCCGTATGGGCAACCTTGACAGAAGCCGAGGGACCAGTGACCAAAGGCATGTTATTTGAGAAACCAACCGCAGACATGAGTAGACACTTGAAGCCATTGTACATCAAAGCCCATCTCAAAGGGAAGTTGTTCAATAGGGTATTCGTGGATCGTGGTGCTGTTATGAATATTATGCCCCTGTCAACCATGAAGAGGTTGGGGAAGAACGCTGAAAATCGTATTCCAACCACCATGACCATGACTAGTTTTATGGGCCACCCATCCCATGCATTGGGGGTGCTGGTGGCCTACGTGACGGTTGGGTCTAAGGTGACTCGCTTGGCATTCTTTGTTATTGAAGGGAAGCCCTCATACATAGTGATCCTTGGCAGAGATTGGATTCATACAAGTGAGTGTGTCCCCTCCAATTTGCACCAGAAGCTCAGGATATGGGTAAAAGACAAGGTAGAAATTGTGAAGGCCGACCTTAACCCTTTTCCAGCTGAGGTAAAGATGTTCGAGGCTGTGTTCTACTCCCCTCACCTACGTCCTATCGCCATCCCAGGGGACTATGAGGAAGGTGGTATAGAGTCGTGCGACCGGACCAAGAAGGGTTTTGAACTCAAAATGTTGACCGCCCCACACCCTGACAATGAGGATAATGATTAGTCTCCCTTCAGAAGTACAAAGCCTGCTGGACCGATTGCACCTATTTCAAATAGAGTCCAGCATCGAGGAGACAATGTTTGGTTCCATACATGGAGAGGATGAAGACTCGGACCACTCATCCCAAGTGGCTTCGGATGACCTTGGTAACAAGATTTTAGCTGAACCCCCTACACAGAGTCGATCCAAAGGAAGATGCCTATCTTTGAGGCATAAGATCCCCTGGTGGAGGTAAATCTAGGAACCGAGAGTGAACCGAGGATGACCAAAGTTAGCGGTAAACTCCACCCGCAGCAATGTGATAAGGTAGTAGCTTTAATACGAGACTACCGTGATAGCTTTGCATGGGATTACCATGAGATGCCAGGCCTTAATAGAGTCTTGGTGGAGCATAGGCTACCCATCAAGGAAGGTTGCAAGCCCCACAAGCAGCCACCGATGAGATTTAACTTACAACTAATGCCGTAGATCAAAGCCGAAGTAGAAAGACTCCTAAAGGCAGGGTTCATCAGAACTGCCAGGTACGTAGAATGGTTGTCTAATATAGTCCATGTGATCAAAAAGAATGTCCAGGTCAGAGTTTGTGTTTACTAGAGAAATATGAACTTGGCCACTCCAAAGGACGAGTATGGTATGCATGTGGCTGATATGCTTGTCGATGTCGTGACAAACAATGCCATCCTAACTTTTATGGACGGCTATTCTGGCTACAACCAGATCTATGTGGCCGAGGTCGACGCCCATAAGACTGCCTTTAGGTTTCCCAGGAGCCTTAGGTATCTATGAGTGGCTCGTGATGCCTTTTGGTCTCAAGAATGCTGGGGCAACGTACCAAAGGGCAATGAATGCCATCTTCCATTACCTTATTGGTAAAAACATGGAGGTGTACATTAACGATGTGGTAGTCAAATCCAAGAGCTTCAAAGCCCACTTGGCGGATCTCGAACAAGCTCTTAAACGGATGAGGCTCCACAACCTCAAGATGAACCCCACTAAATGTGCTTTTGGCGTGTCTAGGCTTCTTGGTGCATAACTAGGGTATTGAAGTAGATAAGAACAAAGCTCGGGTTATCCTAGAGGCGAGACCTCCCAGAACAAAAAAGGAGCTGCAGAGTCTGCTACGCAAGATCAACTTCCTAAGAAGGTTCATTGCTAACTCGACGGGGAAGCTGAGAGCCTTCTCACCTTTGTTAAAAATGAAGAACAACGAGGAAATGATATGGGGATTCAAACAACAAGAGGCCTTCGATCAAGTCATGACTGCCTTGACCAATCCCCCTGTTCTGGTGCCTCCGCATCCTGGGAAGCCTTTAAAGTTATTCATTGCGGCTAAATGCCAAGCAATCAGCTGCTTGTTAGCTCAAGATGATGATAACGACGCCGAGCGTGCTATATATTATCTCAGTAGGATCCTCAATGATGCCGAGACTAGATACTCTCCCATTGAGAAGATTTGTTATCCTTATTTAATGCTTGTACAAAACTAGAATGCTATCTTTTGCGTAAAGAAGTTTTGGTTGTTTGGAAAGTTGATATCATCAAATACCTCCTTAATAGGCCTGCCTTACAGGGAAGACTTGTTAAGTGGGCCATTAATTTGAACGTATTTGCCTTAACCTATGTACCTTTGAAAGCCGTAAAAGGATAAGCCCTGGCAGACTTCATGGCCCAGCATCAGTGTGTGGAAGTGCACAATGCTCCTGCCGAATTTGTCAGTTACTTAGGCCTGAAGCCCTGAATCCTCATGTTTGATGGGTCGAGCACCCAGACGAGGGCAGGGGTAGGCGTGGTCATTACCAGCCCCTGTAGCCAAACGTGGAAGTTCATGTGCCGGATAGGAGATCAAGCATCCAACAATCTGACCGAGTACGAAGCCTTGATCATGGGGCTTGACATCTTGGCCGGCATGAAGGCCCACTATGTAGAAATAAGGGGTGACTGTCAACTAGTGATCAAACAAATCACTGGGGAGTACAAGTACTACAATACAAAGCTCAAACAGCTGAGGGCCTCGACGCACCACTTGCTAAAGTTGTTTGCTGACGTCGTCATCACCTATGTCCCCAGGGATGAGAACCAGGAAGCGAATAAATTGGCACAACAAGCCTCGGGTTACCAAGAGCGAGTGGTCGAGGTAATACAGCAAGATACCGCGATCCCCTCCGAGGAGGAGCCCGCCGATGCCTGTATTTGGGTATTGACGAGATACCTCCGTAACCCAACGGCTGATACTGTCTTCAAGGTCAAACAGAGGGCACTGAAGTTTAACTTTATAGGGGACGCCCTATATAAGAGAAGTGCCAATGGGGTACTGTTAAAATGCCTCAAGATTAAAGATGCCTATATGGTGATGGCACAGATCCTTGCAGGAGTCTGCGGTTCCCACAGGTCTGGCCCCATCGTGAAATGGCTCATCTTTAGGCACAGATACTAGTGGTCGACGATCACGGCTGATTGTTTCCAGTTTGCCAAGGGATGCAAGACTTGCCAGCTCCACGGACAAATCCAAAGGGTGCTAGTGGATGAGGGTGGAGGCCATAACTTTATCATTGTCGCCACTTATTACTTCACTAAGTGGGTGGAGGCCATGCTTATAGGAAACGTTGATCAGGCCGCGATGATCAAATTCATAGAAAACTAGATCATATTCAGGTTCGGTATCCCCGAGAGCATCACGGCCGATCAAGGTACAATGCTCACCGGGGAACGGGTGGTGGCCTTTGCCCAAGAGTACGGCATCAAAATGAGGAATTCGTCTCCTTACTATGCTCAAGCCAACGGACAAGTAGAGGCTACCAACAATATCATCATCGAGCTCATCAAAAAGAACATAGAGGATAAGCCTTGGTGGTGGCACGAGACCCTCAATAAGGTCCTTTGGGCTATGAGAAATTCTAAGTCCACGGCCACGGGGGTAACTCGCTATCGTTTGGTCTATCGGCAGGATTCCGTGCTACCACTGGAAATCAGTGTGGCGTCATTGAGAGTAGCTCAGCACCACTCCCTTAGTATGGATGAGTACCAACAAGCCATGTTGATGGAGTTGGACTCGGTGGATGATGACAGACTGGCTGCCCTCAACATGATAGAAATGAATAAGGCTAAAATGGCCCGGGCCTACAACAAGCATGTTAAGCCAAAGAGGTTTGTCGAACGTGACCTTGTATGGAATGCCATTTTGCCACACGGAAGGAAAGACCCCAGTTGGGCAAGTGGTCCCCAAATTGGGACGGGCCCTACATCGTCAGCGAAGTATACCACGGTGGGGCATACCGTCTAATCACTCTAGACGGAGAAGAATTTAAAACAAAGATCAATGCCAAATATCTTAAAGCATATTATCCTACTCTATGGGAAAGTATGTGAGGAATAGAAAAGTGGATTTAAATACAAAACTTTGTCTAGATGGCTTGCCACACACCGTCGGCCTAGTGATAAGCCCAATAGGGTAAAATATGGGTCTCAATCCTCTCCTCGTCATCAGCCAGATTAGCCCCGACAACATCTTGAACTATATCCATCACCGCGGCCTCAATACCTGTGGCTACAGCCTCGTCTGTTTCACCCGCAGCAGCAGCTCCCAGGATCTCCAAACCTGCAGATGGGGGATTCGACACCGGGCATGTTTCTGATATTGGCACCCCCGTATTTCCATCGGCGTCATCCCTAGGGATCACTACCTTGGCAGCAGAGTCGTCGTTGGGGGATGGAACAGTGGTAGGAAGGAAAGGCTCACCTATTGCTGCATCGGCGGTGATAGGGACGTCGGTCACCTCTTGCGCTGCTGGGGCGAGAGCTTGCTCGTAAGATGCTCTCAATGCCCCCCACTCCTCTGTAATCCACAGGAGAGTGGCTCTACTGGAGTCAAGATCGGCTTCCAAGCCAGGTTGAAGTGGGAGGAAGTAATCAAGATGGGGACCCAGGGCCGTGCTGCGGTGGAAAAGATCGGCAATGGCTGCGTTGATGGTAGTGACCTTGAATGCGGTTGTCGAGTGCTGAGAAGTAAGAACAACCAATTCGGAACAGAGGGAAGCAATCTGACACTCCACAACGTTGATACGATCAGTTATTCCTTTCTCCTCAATCAAGGCATCCGTTTTTGTCTGGTTAAGGGCATGGAAGGTAGCCAGGAAACCGTCTTTCTCAGATAGAAGGGAATCTAACCTCTAAAGAGTCGCCACGGCTTGATCTTTTGTTGTCCTGCCAGCTCATATTGGCTAGAGATCTCTCCGAGGTGAAGGGCCATCTCCTCTAAAGTATTCCTTTTTGCGGGAGGGATTTTAAGAGACCTTGACACACGAAAGAGTGTAGCCCGTAGCCTGGCCACCTCCTCAGAATTGTTTGGAATCTCACCAAGCAGGGCCGCCTCAACTTGGGCAAGGTCGGTTGCCGAGGTGGAGGCAGCCACTTCTTGGACACCCAACCCTACAAAATAGCGCTGCATCTCCTCGTCATCAACGACGGAGGAGGCCAGCCTCTCAGAATTGGGATCCACAGCAGGCTCAACCACCCCAATGGTTTTGGGTCAGTCGTCATGACTTCGTTAACAGCTTCCTGCAAAAGAAGGATGTAATGTGGGCAAGAGAAAATACGACGAAGAATTCAAAAGAGGGGAATAGGTAAACTTACCGAAATCAAGGCTGGCGGGTCACGTGGCTGCCCTCGAGGAGAAGGAGGAGAATCAAAATCGACACAGAACCTCTACATTGGTGTTGCGACCGAAAAATCCGGAAGAGGGATTCTTCCTCATTTCGAAAATGAAGTCGCCATCAATATTTAATTGTTAGGGAAAATATTAAAAAAAAAAACCTTTATTTTGGGTTCGGGGGTCGATTATGTATGGGGAAGGTGTAAGCACCCTACAACATCCTTTCTTAAAAAAGGTTACCTTTTAATTAGATGTGTAGAAAAAGCTAATTCTAAAAAATTTCTATTTACCCTTTTTATTATTTGTGAGTTTGAAAAGAAAGAAAGACTTAATAAAAATTAATTATTTTTGTGCTTGACGGGAGTGTGCCCCCGCTCCTACGTATCTCCGGGTGCGATGGAGAATTCAAAGCTACGTAGTTCTTGGGTAGAAAATATTTGTGTATTGGTTTTTTTTTATTTATTATTTGAATGTTTTTGAAATTTGGGTAGGTGTTCATGATGAGCAAACAAGTAAACTCAGAGTGATCACCACTAATAACCCATTTGAAAACTAAAATTATTCCTAACGATCAGACAAGTTAAACTCAGAGTGACCATTAGTAATAACGTGATTTTGATGTGACTTTGATTGTTCGAAAAAAGTATTGGCTTGGAAATATAATAATGAAGTACATTTTTTAAAAAGGGACGTTTAAACGAAATATGTGGGGGTGTGAACCGCAAGGCCCAAAAAGAATGACAGCCTATACTCTAAAACAAAAGCCCATAAACATAGATTTCAGGGGGTGGGGGTTACGAAATAGTAAACATGGGTGCAGGTATAAGTCTGAAAATTTTAAAAGGGCAGTGGTATCGTTGGAAATACAGGGGTGCAAACAGCATTCTGATGTATGAAAAAGGGTTGTATCATTAAGTAAAAAACAACTTTTATTTACCTTGTACACCTATTTATCTCCTAGACTAAAAAGCAACTAATCTGAAAAAGCTAATACTTAAAGAAATATTTATTTTTATTTTTAATTCTTTGTTGTTTAAGAAAACGTTTTCTTAATTAAGGAGCCAACATTACTGATGAGAAATTTGAATTAAAGAAACAGATTTCCTTTTATAAACATTTGAGTGAATCATCCCTATGCAAATATTGAATTGCAATTACTATTGCCTTGATGACCATCATTATTGTGGATCCAAAAAAAGACACTAATATATGACCTTTCCAATCCATATCCATCGTTACATACAAAATAAATAAAACAAATTGAATAAATTAAAATATAGTCATCACTGAATATAGAATCCCTAACAAAACACTAAGGATACAATATTTTACACATCTGTTTAAATTCCCAGTTGCAGAACTTTACATAGACAAAGATGAACAAAAAGAGACAAGAGTTAACGGTACCTTCAAATGCAAGAAGCTTTGAATAATGAGCTATTTTCTCAGATCTCTCCCACAACAACAACGAAAGCAAAAAAAAATTGTATGAAAGAAAAAAAAAATTAAACAAAGAGAAACGAAAATTTTCTCTCTTTCTCTCTATCACCCAAAACTCTCAGGAACAGATTTTTGCATTCTAAAATGAACTTGCTCCTAGATCTCCACAAAAGTTTTGACCTTTCTCCCTCTTGCTCTCCAATTCTCTCCATTTACTTCACAGATTAAACACATATTTATACCCTAAAATGAACTTGTAGTGGTGTGCTTTTTCCTTTCGTTTTTTCCGTTGAACCTCGTGCCTAGATCTGAAGATCTTGAGTTTACGTGATTGCATTAAAAAAATGAGATGAAAAAACGTGTTTCGTTGAAATGAACCATTAATTCGTTGAGAAACCGTCGGTTTTTTGTGTGTTGGTGACAAAAATGGGGGATTTCGTGTAGCAAAGGAGGCATGGGGGAGGGTGGATGCGTGTAGAGGTGGTAAAAGTAGGAGGCGTGGCCGGGAGAGACAGAGCCATTGGCGGCTAGGGTTTGGAAGGTTGCTTGTTGAGAGAGGCTTTTTTTTTAGCTTTTCAGATTTGATGGAAATGAGGAGTTTTTAGGATTTCAAAATTGAGAGGCATTAGGTTTTGTGAATGAGAGCTGAAAACATGCCATTCGGGTCAGGCCAATCCGAATGGGCCCTCTGATAGCCCTAATTTTCTGTATCATAAAAAAAACTACTTACACTCCTTTTTTACCATTCGGCCCTCCTCTTCTCTTTTCTTGTTTCTTTGTTTTGTTTTTCCTTTTTATGTCCTTAAAGATTTATAGTAACTTAAAAAAAATTGTATATTTTCACTTTTACAAAACATGATGAAGAGAAAGAAAAAGTGCTATTATTATTTTCTAAAAGAAAAGAACTTTTATATATTTTTTAAAAAAAAAAATAAAAGGTCGGAAAAAATTAGGGTATAACAATTGGGAGGCCCGAAGATCAGACAATTGAGATGGTTAGAAATAGATGATGAAAAGAAAAAGAAGCCTACCCGGAGCCGCTTTCTAGAGGGAGGTGACAGATTTGAGTCCTGCATCACAGGCTGAGGGGAACTTGGGGTCAACAGATCCCTGTGCCTTTTGTGTCGCGTAAGGGAAACATCATCTCCATCATCATCGTCATCACTATCGTTTAGGATTATAGTGGGAGCTTGCGCTAGGAAAAAGAAGTGACAGGTCAATAAAATAGACCATGCGAGTCAAGAGACAGGAGAACCGAATGAGGATCCGAGGGGGTTGATTGCGGGCTTTCAGCCGAGATGATGACCGGGAAGGAGGATCAGAGGCTTGGGTTTTCTTCCTCTTCTTGTTTGATGGGTTGGTCGCAGAACGGCTTGCCAAAAGAGGTGGTGGACTCACCCTAGCAGCCACCGACAGAGGCCGAACGGCCAATCCGTCGGAAGAACCCAAGAAGTGCTGGAGATACTCCGCGGTAGGTTGGGGGAAGCCATACTTCCGAACCATCGACCACCAAGAAGCATAGGGAGAAATCTCGCCAACAACACCATGGTATATCCCCCAATCAAAGGAGCGGAACGCGTCCTCTTGCTCACTAAAAAGTCTGTCGAGGTCACTGGGAAGTAGCTTCTGTCGGAGGAGCGTCACGCCCAAGGAGGTGTAGGGAGCGAGCACGTACTGACCCACCCCAAACTGTCGAGCCACAAAGTAAGAGTAATAAGGCTCGACTGTGAGGAAGTTCTTAACCGAAGTGAGCTTAGCTCCGACAACCAAATCACGGGCAATCAGCACACGGCACCAGTGGAAATGTCTCACAATCATTGGATGAGGTCACGGCCAACTCCTGGGGAGAGAGTATCCAGTCAGGACCCAAGTGGTATTTCAGGCAGGGATACCAACAAAAGGGTTGGGCGGAACTATCCTTAGAGGCGGGGTACAGATCCAAGAACAACTTGAATACCTCCGCACGATCAACGGGCAAGAGAGGAGCAGTGCCTAGGACACGGTGGGCTGTGGTGTCTAGGCCAAGAGCAAAGGTGGGGAAATAGAGTTGCACTCACAGTTGAAGGAACCAGATGGGACCATCGGCTTTGGATTTGTAACCCTACTCCTTAACTTGAGTCACGAAGCTCTCCATGCTCTGGTAGAGGAGAGCGAGGAAGAAGGGGCCCCAAGCATGCATACTTGTCACCCGACTGCAGCAGATGAATGAAAACAGAAAGCTCCTTAACAATGCCGAAAGACTTGGTGGCATAGAAGTATTTGTTGAAGAAATACATTAAGAAGGCGAAATGTTCCCCTTCCGATACGACCCCGGAGGTCTTGGCGTTCTGCGACAATAAGGGAGCGAAGTTGGCAACAAAAGTGTAGGGAGGGTCTTCATCCGCAAAATTGGAGTTGGTATGAACCTTCAGGCCGCCCGCAGGGAGCCCCAGGATGGCGGCCACATCCAGAAGGGTTGTTGTCAACATCCACCAAAGAAAAATAAAAACGTTAAGGGTTGTCAACCAAAAAGACATCAGAGGAAGCAAGATGTTGGCTTTGCGCGGAATCTTCTAAGTCATAGATGCCCCATTTCTTCCAGGACTCGCCTTTGTGGGGTTCCAAATGCTCCACGCAGGCATTGTAGTTTTTCTCACTTGTCGGCCAACCTTGGGTGTCAAGAAATTTGGTTTCTGCAGTAAATCGGGAAGATCTCAAAGGAAGGTCGTCGGCATTGAAGTGCTTCTGAAGAAGGGAGAAGGGCTGAGGGTTCCCCCATGGAGTGGAAGATAGCAGGGGCACGGCCCACGGAAGAAGAAGCACCGTTGGAGGCAGACATGGTGATCGAGGGGATCCAAAGAGGTAAAGACGCAGGGAACTTTCAATACAGGACGGAAAAGGGAAAAGAGTGCAAAGAACCTCAAGGAATGAGCATCATTGCCATTCATAACCAAAGAGGGCTCAACCAAGTAGTTACACCCCTTCTAACTGTCACCTCAATTCATATCAAGGGTTTTTTGTACCGTTAGCCATGTCCTCAAGGACATACGATAGCACAAAAAGGGGGGGCAATTGTTAACACCCAAAAATAATTAGGTCGTAGGCCGAGGGCTAAGAGGGAAGAAAAGAGTAGTGGTGTGAAGGCAAGCCATACGACATGTTTTAAAATGGGTATTTGCCAAAGAGAGTGAAGTCAAGAGGGCTCCTCGGGGCATATTAAACGACAAAAACTCCCCGAGGGAGGATTACGACCGAGGGCCAGTGAGCTAAGCCGAGGGAAAGTGATAGCCCGACCTATAGAGTGCCAAGGTCCAAGTGGCTCGGGTGCCTAAGCTATTACCTAAACGGGCTAGTGCGGCCGAGCCACCGAATGGCCGAGGCAAGGCGAGAATTGCGTGGAAGGCAAGGAAGACGTGGCACGAACACAAAACGTGGGAGCGATTGAAGTTCAAGGGGGAGAGCGAGGCCGAAAAACGCGGAGCGACGAGCATTCACCCCACTACCCGTGCCAGTGGGATTGTGGGTGGTTACCCCGCCTCTTTGAGGGCCTAGGAAGCAACGAGAGCCGTTGGTCTTAGATCAATCCGATGGCAGGTAAATGTTGGCTAGCATAGTGGCCCACGAGGGCCTGTGTATATATATAGCAATAGAGTAATTGTACAAAACACACATCCAATCAATCAAACTCTACATTTGTTTCAATTTATTTTTCCCTTAACACATTTTTTATCCTTTATTTTACTTTATGCATTAGCCAGTAGTATAATCGAACACTCGCGTCCCCCTCTCACCTTGCTTGACCCTTTCTATAGGAGTCAAGAAACTCATAGTCGAGGAGCAGAGTTCCCTCCTCGACGCAATTGCATGAAGAAACGAGGAATACAAAGATTGTCCAAATCTCTGGCCGACACCACGGCTAGGACCTAAGAGTTTGACAACAACAATAATATATGTGGATAATTTTGTTTTAAATATATATATATATATATATATATATATATATAAAAGAAATTATCGAATATTAATCACTTATTATCTCTTAGAATGGCCATAAATCGATCATAATAGTTTTTTTGGTGGTGAAACGATCTCAATAGTTTTATACACCTATAATTAATAGATTACTATTTTATATAGAAAACGCTTCACGTACAAGCAAAAGATGAAGTGATTTACAAAAAATAAACATAAAGTATTGTATTGTTATATTAAAGGTTAATAGGTTTTTTCCTATAATTATATTTTTCAAGACAATTGCAAGTTTTGTTAAAAGTGGTTTAGTATTCTAAGCGGCGCAATGAAATATTCAACTCAAGTAGAATGAAAAATTCTACCCATTTTACCATCTTTATTTAAGGGGAGCTATAGTATAATTATAAACCCTATATAGACTCGTTCTTCATCCTCTTATATAGGAAGCTTAGTTGGTGAGCTAAGGGACATGAAGGAGTTGCAAGAAAAACCCCGGAAACTAACATTCCCCCACCCCCACTAATATTTGCTTATAAAAAAAAAATATAAGAAATCCTCTTATATAAACCCTATATATTCAACCCATTTAATTACCATCTCTATTTAAGGGGCTATAGTATAAACCCTATATAGACTCGTTCTCAACCTCTCAGCGGCTAGTGTGTTCCTTTTTCATTTTGTGAATACATATATTATTCACACACCCATCATCAGCATAACATTATTACTGCCATCAACATCAGGTATTGTTTCTAGAAAGAGATTTGCTACCTTTAAGGAGGCACTGAGTCCAAATCTTTTATTTCTCATCACCCTCTTTTCTTCTTTCATTATTATAATATTAGATTTATATACTTGCCGCTGTTGTTATCTTCACTGGTGCAGATTTGACATTTAGTATCGGTTGTTTTGCACATTTAGTATCGGTTGTGGAACCGATACTAAATCGACCGATACTAAATGTACGATCATTTAGTATCGGTTTTTTACCCGATACTAAATGTACTACTAAGGTACTGTTTGGGTACATTTAGTATCGGTTGTACATAAACACCCGATACTATATGTATTACTAAGGTACATTTAGTATCGTTTTTTCTGTATAACCGATACTAAATGTATTACTAAGGTACATTTAGTATCGGTTATACAGAAACACCGATACTAAATGTACCTTAGTATACATTTAGAAGTACATTTAGTATCGTTTTTTCTGTATAACCGATACTAAATGTATTACTAAGGTACATTTAGTATCGGTTTTACAGAAAAACCGATACTAAATGTACCTTAGTATATATTTAGAAGTACATTTAGTATCGTTTTTTCTGTATAACCGATACTAAATGTATTACTAAGGTACATTTAGTATCGGTTTTACAGAAAAACCGATACTAAATGTACCTTAGTATACATTTAGAGGTACATTTAGTATCGTTTTTTCTGTATAACCGATACTAAATGTATTACTAAGGTACATTTAGTATCGGTTATATAGAAACACCGATACTAAATGTTCCTTAGTATACATTTAGAGGTACATTTAGTATCGTTTTTTGTGTATAACCGATACTATATGTATTACTAAGGTACATTTAGTATCGGTTATACAGAAACACCGATACTAAATGTACCTTAGTATACATTTAGAGGTACATTTAGTATCAGTTATACAGAAACACTGATACTAAATGTACCTTAGTATACATTTAGTATCTGTGTTTCTGTATAACCGATACTAAATGTATTAATAGTTTTTAATATTTTTTTGTTTTTATCCATACCGACATATTATTAACCTATTATATACAGCGATAATTCCAGTCATCAACACATAATAAATATATCTTACAAAATAACAATTTGTCAAATGATCTCTTTCCTAACATACTTTAAATTCCATTAAACATAATCTGTTACAAAATACAATTGTTCAAATTCCTAAAATACTTTAAATTCCTAACATACAATTGTTCACTTTTGCTCAAAATAACTTAATTGGTTGGAAATAAGGTATCCTTTTGCTCTGTACGTATCTTGACAAAGAATTCCGCCCAAAGCTGACGAATCTCTTTAATTTCCTCTTCGGTGTATGCCTGGGTGTTATCAAATACCTACAAGTTTAAAAGTGACTTAAAAATTCAGAACATTCTGAAGATGAAAAGTCAGAATGGTCAGCATAGTTCTAAAGTTCTTGCTTTTCCTATACTAATATGTCAATTACAATGTTGAACTAAATTTGGGATGATCCCTTAAAGTGAATGAGAATCACGAAACAAAGTTTATTTGTAAATGGAATTCTTCTATCAACTTTTCCACACATCCGTGGATATCCCACTCATAGTGCCAATTCAAGATCATTATAAAAAAAAATTGAAAAGATAAAGAAATCTGTAAATTCAGAATTCAATGGTTGCTTTGTGTTTCTTACTCAATCAAAGACCTTCTATCCCACCCCAACTTAATTCAACCATCACCAAAAACATAATATATATAATTCCATGAATGCAAAATGGTAATATCATAGAAATGAATTTCTTGACAGATGTACCCAAAAAAATATCATAGGAAATGGAGATCTCAAAAAACTTAAATATTTAACTTACACACATAAAACATCAAACTGTGGTCTAACTCAAAGAATCCTAAAGACTGAGTAGAACTAACTAAGTAAAATTTCAAAACCATTGGTACAGTTTTAAAGGCACAACGAAATCATATAGACACAAAGGCTAATGAAGTGCAACAATAAATAGGGGATCCAATCAGCTATAAGCCTATAAGGAATTATAAGGACATACTAAATATTAAAACAATAATGTGAAGGCAGTGTCTTTAGAGTGAAACCAATGATATTCGGCCATTTATGGTTCGAATCTTGCAAAATATGGCCACATTTCGGGAGCTTGAAGTCAGAAAGGACATAAAGGTTAAAATAGTTCGGTAAAAAAATTGTTCGGTAAAAAAAACTGTTAAATAAAAGTTCAGTAAGAAAGAGTTCTGTTAACAGGGATAATACCTTCTCCCAATTATCAACAATACCGGCAGTTAAAATGGTCAGCATAAACTTCATCACATAATAGCCGCAATGATAACCATTCGTTTGTATTGGCATCTACACAAATGAATTAACAAAGTTAACCAAAAAACAATATAATATATATATCATATATGAATTCACTCAAAATTAAATCAACCCAATATTTAAACTACTTACTATAGGGTACAACCATTTGGCGGCCGATGTAGAATCCCCTTTCACACCTCTAATAACAACATAAATATAAATTAGGTATAAAATTTCAACCCAAAGTTCAAATACTACAATATAAAGCATGATAAACAATTAAAACTTACTTGCTAAACATGTCTTTGATTGTTTTGCCTGGTTGGCGACTGTAGGAACACATCCAGACCACGGTATTTTGCTCCGGGAGTAGGGCAACTAGTTGCCAATGATTGCTGCAACATTGATAAACATAAAATTCAGCAACATGCAGTGATACAAGGACTGATAGTTAAACAGTTCTGTCAATATTGCACAACCAAAAAGACACCATGGATCAATTACTAATTCATGTACCTATGGCAAAATGGAGCCAGATATATTTCCTTATTGGTAGTAGTCAGTGTCCGTTGAATATATTCAGAAACATCCTGTTTGGTAATGTGACCAGGTTTCAAGTTCATCTTATGTGGACACAGAATTCCATACCGATCATCACCCTTTTCAACAACTTGGCGATACAGATATCTATTAATGGCACGTAAGAAAAACTATCAAATTGACTAATATATTAGAAACGCAAGAAATTTACATAATCAAATAAACCTTACTACTTACGTGCACCATATGCTCAAGTGGCCCAACTCAAGCCACCCTTTACCAGAAACCATGTCGTTGATCGCTTTGCCGCCAATAAAACACGTATATTTTTCATGCTCCAACTCTATCTTGGCATGTCTATCATCATCATCATAAGCAATCAAAAGTATCTTTTTCAACCAATCAATTTTCTCCTCCTCCCCCTCCTCCTTCCCCTCCTCCTCCTTCTCCTCCTTCACATTAGATGGTGAGCAGCTCCCCTTCGATCCAATAGTGGTCATGGGAGTGGGAACTTGAACAGCCGCATTTTGACATAATCCTCCACATGTTTGAGGCCTCTGAATAATTAAAAATACGATCTCAATCAATCTGTTTACAGTGAAAAATATACTATATAATTCATAAACATATACCTCTGCCAAAATCTTCTTAAGTCGTTCTTCCACCATCCCATCCATCTTATCCAGCACTTGATTCATGAACTCCTCTTTATTGAATCCTGAAGAACGATGCACACTTCTAAAGTATTTCTTTAGCCCAACACCTTTTCCAGCTGCGCGACAACGACCGGGATGCTCGGGTCTTCCAATGGCAGCGGTCAAAATATCATTCTTTCCTTGCGGAACGAAAGATCCTTGGCTGCTCATAACAGTAAGTTCGTCCTACAACAAAAACATGTTCACGTGTTAGAATCGAATTAATAAAGCAATAAATTTACAATTAAATAAATTAATAATACATGTTCAGTTGCTTCTATGATTGAGCAGTATGCATGATGATCAAAGAGGTATAAGAAGCAACGGTAATGTGCAGGCTCAATCAGATACTTACAATCTTAGATGCAACGGTATGCATGATGATCAAATAGTTACTTACAATCTTAGATGCAACTGCTGCTGACTCCTCAGATACAAAAGATCCAGACTTCTTTTTGCGGCCAGCCTTCCATAGCTCATGTCGCTCTGGAGATGTAGGCTCAATCTCCAAATCAGGATCACCAGACTCCTCCTTGCCTTTTTTTATTATTTCTTCCTTCAAATTCTCCTTCAACTTTGTATAACCGCCTGGCCCCATTGTGTGTTTGTACATATTTTTTTTTTGAGTATTCTTGGCAGATTCTCTCTTAGCCTGTTACAAAGAACAAACACCACCACATATATAACAAATCCATAATATTGTTTAAGAAACTAAAATATTTGTGGTTAAAAGAATACCACAAACTCCGAAGTAGTGCGACTTTTAACATATGCAGCCCATGTCTCGGTAGATATGGCGCTATACTTGTGACATGGAGTAGTTTGACCGTCCGCATCCCCATTGCCAAAGACATATTCATTGTTGAGTCTTGTCTTGAACTGTTTCCAGCAACCACCGATATGAGACATCCAGAACTTGTGGAATTCCTCATTTTCGGGAACATCAAATGTTTGCTTAACATCATCCCAAGCAATCCTTTTTGTTTCGCCATCAACTTGGTCCCAGGAAAAGGGCAATATGCTTATTTTTGTTCGAGCAACCACCCCTAAATAGTTCTTGAATTTGTTAGCATATGGACCGATAATTTTGCCTTTACTATCAACAGCCACTCTATATTTTTCACCAGTTGGGAGCCTATTAGTGAACTTTTGTAATGATGTCGGACGTCTAGTTTTCTTTTTTGGAGGCTCGGCACTGGAAACATCCATGATATCTGTTTGAACAAAGGAAACAAAATATATTAATCAATTGCAACCCTGCCATTCAATAGAAATATGCAAAACAGTTATGCAAATGTGGGTCACTCACTCTTTACTCTTTATGACATTGACTCTGTTATTGAAAGTATCTGCTAAACAGAACACAACTCTGTTTTATGGATTTCAGATTTTAATTGATAGTTATTCATACGATGGTTTTTGGCCTTTACTATCTTTTTATGATCAGACAACTAAGGTATAACTTCCTCTGTGTTATTCAAAACATACAAATATGCTTGAAGCACTCCAGCCCGACCCATGCTTTTAGTGGAACATCCATGTGTACCTTTACCTTGGCATCTCCCTGCATAACGAGACTTTGGTAGTCCTACAGATTTCGCTTCTGACAAGTAGTCTGAACAAAACTCAATAGCTTCTTCTGTGACATACCTTTCTACAATGGATGCTTCAGGACGATATTGGTTCTTCACATACCCTTTCAAGATCTTCATGTATCGCTCGACTGGGTACATCCACCTTAAATAAACAGGGCCGCATAATCTAATCTCCCTAACTAGATGAACAATTAAATGAACCATGATATCAAAGAACGAGGGAGGAAAAAACATCTCCAACTGGCACAAGATAATAGCAGCCTCATTTTCCAACTCGTCCAATTTTTCGGGGTCGATGACTTTAGCACATATACTATTGAAGAATAGACACAATCTAGTTATGGTATGTCGGACATCTTTCGGCAAGATGCCACGAATCGCCACAGGTAGTAGTTGTTGCATCAAGACGTGGCAGTCATGCGACTTCAAGCCAACTAATTTGAGATCTTTCATTGAAACCAGTCGCTTTACATTTGAAGAGTAACCATGTGGCACTTTGATTCCCCGTAGACATTCGCAAAAGCTCATTTTCTCTTTTTTTGACAAGGTATAACATGCTGGAGGCAAATATGTGCCTTTGCCTCTTTCCACTGGATGTAATTGTTCTCTTATGCCCATCTCACGCAAATCTAGACGAGAATTTATACCATCCTTTGTCCCTTGAATGTTGAGAAGAGTCCCGATGACACTATCACAAACGTTTTTCTCGATGTGCATGACATCAAGACAATGCCTTACATCAAGATTGGACCAATACGGAAGATCAAAGAACACCGATCTCTTCTTCCACTTGCTTTTCTCGTTGGACTGCTTCTGCTTTTTGCCGAATACAACTTTGATGTCCTTAACCACTTGATAAACTTCTTCACCGGTCAACGCAATCGGAGCAAAGTCATTTTCCTGGCACCCATTAAAAGCTTTTTTCAACTTACGATATCTGTGATTAGGTTTGAGAAATTTTCGATGCCCAAGGTAAACCGTCTTCCTTCCATGTTTCAGTTGATGGTGGCACGTTCCTTCTGCACAAATAGGACAACCTTTATGCCCCTTGACACTATACCCAGACAAGTTTCCGTATGCTGGAAAGTCATTGATCGTGCAAAATAACATGGCTCGCAGCTTGAAAGTTTCACTAGAATACCCGTCAAACACATCCACACCTTCATCCCACATTGTCCTCAAGTCTTCAATCAATGGACTAAGGTAAACGTCTATGTCATTACCTGGCTGTCTCGGACCAGAAATCATCATGGATAACATCACATATTTGCGCTTCATGCACAACCATGGAGATAGGTTGTAAATTACAAGGAGAACAGGCCACGAGCTATGATTCGTACTTAAGTTACCATATGGATTCATACCATCTGAAGCAAGTGCAAGCCTAAGATTTCTTGATTCAGCGCTAAAATCCGGATACAAATTATCAACTTTCTTCCATTGCAAAGAATCGGCCGGATGGCGAAGCTGCCCGTCACATTTCCTCTCATCTGCATGCCATCTAATGCTCTTCGCGTCATTTGCATTAGCAAACAAGCGTTTGAACCTACGTATTATTGGAAGATACCACAAAACCTTCGCAGGGGAACCCCTTGTGCTGTTGTCTTCAAAACTAGATTCACCCGACTTCACTTTGTAGCGCGACCAATTACACATAGGGCACTTATGTAAATCCTCAAAGTCTTTCCAATACAATATGCAGTCATTGGGACATGCATGTATTTTCTTATACTCCACACCCATCGGACACAGAATCTTCTTCGCATCATACGTACGTTTTGGCAGTGTGTTACCTATGGGAAGCATGTCTTCCAACAGCTCAAGCAATTCAGTGAATCCCTTATCAGTCCACCCATGTATCGCCTTCAGATTGATCAATTTTAACGAAGCAGACAATCGTGTGTATTTTGTGCAACCCAAATACAGAGGTTGATCTTTGTCTTTGCACAAAGTATCATATTCATGCGCTCGCTTAAAAGATTCAGGACCAATGTCACGTATCATGTCCTCCATTCGATCATCCATATCTTGATCGACTTTCTCACTTTTGGACACACTTGGGTTGCCGGTTGATTCACCATGCCATATCCATGTGGTATAACTAGGTAAGATCCCATAAACAAAGAGATGGTCCCGTATTACACCTAGTGGTTGTGGAGACCGATTCACACAATTACAACAAGGGCAGGAATAAGTTACATCAGTTTCGGGAACATCAGTTTCAGGAACATCAGTTTCACGAAGATTTGCTTGAGCAAAATTAATAAACTCTTCGACTCCTTTCGCATACTCATCACTCAGACGATTACTTTGCATCCAACTACGATCCATGGCTACGCTCCAAATAATCGATCAAGTATTTATTGTTAAAACAAAATCAAACTATCACATCAAACCAATATAGTAAAAATAAATTCATAAATCAAAACAAGTAAAATATTCAAAGTATACAAAATAACTGACTACTAATCAATTCATTTGAAATTTGATATACATGTTCTAGTTGATAGTATCTCATGATCAATTGATTTTATAGATAAAATGCACATTTTATAAATGTAATTTTATAGGGTAAATGCACCAAAATCCAACAAGGCCAATGAATGCCTATCCAACAAGGCCAATGAATGCATTGAGCTGACTTATAACATTATCATATGCAGAAGGATAAATGTTGAGATATTTCTATTCCTTATTCCTTATAACATTACCTGAGTGCATAAATGTTGAGATATTTCATAGCAAAAGGATATGAATGAAACAAAATTCTATTCCTTATTCCTTATAACATTACCTGAGTGCATATATGTTGAGATATTTCTTAGCAAAAGGATAAATGAAAATGTGATCTAATAATTAGAAGAACACCAACCTGTGTCCCAGATAGTAACCTTCAATGTTTTACCACCAACTGTGAAAAGCTTGATCTTGGAATCCACTCCTGCAAGTATTATAAATTACAAATTCAAATACACAAAAAGATACATGAACCAAATCTATTTCTCCAACAACAGAGTCCTATTAATTCAAAAAAGGGGAGTCAAGTGTCCTTAAAAACAGAAACAATTGACTAAAGCAGTGGAATAAAAATAACCAGTAGCCTGTTTTGGAATGAGTAGGCAATTTCTACACAAGGTAATATACAAGTGCATGCATGTTCATATGACATCTCAAACTAAACCAAAGAATTGTAAGATGACCAGCTATTTACTTTCACTTTGTCATTGCATCATTATCATTACTAAATATGACTCTTTAAACATCAAGTTTTGCCTCGCATGCTTCAGTTCTAAAGTTCTAAAAGTAGTCATTAAAGTTTTGTAAGATTTATCTGATTAATCCATACAAGGGACTACTTACAAGACTTTATAGACTACTAATCTTTTTATTATATGATTTCTAAAAAAACAAAAATGTAAATAAAACTAAAACAATTTAATAAAATATTATTATTATTATTTATTTTATAAGGCCTCGCACAAGAGTTGATGAATATGTAATCCTCTCTATATTTGGCCTTGACAGTATCCATACAGTCAATATTCAAACCAAGTAATAGCTTTATCATTCATTTAGTAAAAATCCATCCACACAACACAAGCATGCATTACATATGAAATCTACTAGAACATGGTGAAATTTGGTATATGGTTTCCTTACGTCCTAGCAACGATTTTAGATCAATTTTGCAGAATTGTAAAATTCCTTAAGTGGGAAACTGACAAAAACAGATTGCATCTCAATCAAAGTTGCAGAAAAATACCTAATATAGTCTTAAATACTCTATTTATACCCTTTACAGCTAAGTGTCACTGGACAAACACTCACTATGAAGCAAGATCAGATCAAATACATCCATTTTATCAAGGCTGCCAGAAATTTAAATTTCCAACAAGCAGTTTAGATTAGATATAGGATGCCCATTGTTTCCTTTAGTAGTCTATAGCATGGTTCAACTAGTCAAGTTTGTATAAATCCACTTTTCTACCACCAATAACTAACTCTTCTCAAGTTCAATTGTATATGAAAAATCTTCTTCAAAGCTTTAGGAGTGTAGATTATGCAGAAAAAAAGGATTTATGCACCAGTACACACGATCATTACTTGTTTCATTCCTTTTCACTAGTAGTTCATGCCCTTCAGTTACCAAATTGCGCCTCTATGTGATGAACTATTTATAAATCTAACGATACATGTATCTTACTTTATAAACCATCCTAAATCGGGTGTTGCAGCTGATTTATGGAGCAACAAAATTTGTCATGCAGAAAGTACCTCCTTAGGCTTTCAATGTGATGGTATTCTTTATTCTTGTATGTAAATAACTGTGAGTCTCTAAATACCTACAAAACCCTATGAAATAAGTAATAACAATTGAAATAGAGCATATATAAAACCATCTGCGTAAACCAAAACACACTGAGCAGATTTACTAGCAAGTCATGCAAGTTGCTCACTACAATTGAGCATAAGCAAAGTTCTTCATTTTCTCTTGATAATATTGTGTTGTTAATTTGGAGTCACTATGACAAAGACGACAGAGTACATTATCATATGCAGAAGTTAGTTCTATAACCAATCAGCTATAACTTTCAAATAACATTCCCCTATGAGTGCAAGACAAACAAAAAGGACAAGTACCAGCCAAACAAAAAGGAAGCTTCAATATGTGAAAAAACAACACTGACACTAAAATAATAAAAGAAGAATGTGATGTGATCCTGAGCTGAAGTCACATTCCAACAGAATACCATATTGAGCATAAAGCAGCCAATGAAAAATTATATAGGCACAACTCACAAGCAGGAAATGAAAACTTCAAAACCCAAACACCACAAAATTCTGATGAACTACTACCAGCCTAATGTAACAGAGAAAGAACAAGAAATGAACACCATAAACTTTTCTACTTGAGGCTTCTAATTTCAAAACATTGTTGCCTTGACAACTAATACTTCTTTAATTGAATATTACTAACTTCTTACGTTCTTAAGCAAAAATTCAACAAATTAGGGAAAATTGAACTACTACAAGCTGAATTGGTGACAACAAATTCAACATATTAGGGAAAATTCAGAATTAGAGAAAAAAGAATTAGGGTTTCAAAATTGGGGGAAAATTAGGGCTGGGGATGTGTGAGAGAGCAGAGCACACACAGTTTGAGAGAAGAGAAGTTTGCGATAGCTAACCCTAACGAAAACGAAAACGAAGGGAGATGAAAGTAACCTTACCATTTGAAAACGAAAACGAAGTGAGCTTGAAGATTTCTGGACGAATTAAGCTTCAAAGATTTCTGAACGAAGTTTTAAACGAAGTGAGTTTGTGAGGAAGATTTCTGGACGAAAACGAAAACAGATGCAAACGAAAACAGATGCAAACTGAAATGCGACTCAATTAGTGAGAAAACGAAAACAGATGCAAACGAAGTGAGTTGAGTTTGTGACGAATTAAGCTTCAAAGCTTCAAAGATTTCTGAACGAAGTGAGTCGTTTGTGAGGAAGAGAAGGTGAGCATCGCGTAGGGTTTCGAAACTGGGTTGTGTTTTGTGTGAGCATTGCGAAGTGAGTTGTGTTTTGTGCGAGAAATTAAAACTGGTGCATAGTCATTTAGCATCGGTTCTTTTGACAGCCGATGCTAAATGTCCCAAGCAAGTACATTTAGCATCGGCTGTTAAAAGAACCGATGCTAAAAGTCTAACGTGAACTTAAACTTTTGCTCGTAATTTCAAAAATGCCACCGGTTACACATTTAGCATCGGCTGTTCAAACAACCGATGCTAAATGTTGCTTTCTAAAGTCATTTTTCCACTAGTGCTTTGATCTTTTCATCTATTGGCAATTAACAATTTACTTAAATTTCTTTATGGAATTCTTCATGGTCCTCAGGTTCCGTGGTTTTCAAACAATTCCATTCCTTTAAGGAAAGGGGAAAAACGATTTCATGGTTTGTCACAAAGGAACAAGTAGTGTGATGCAATAACCTGGATGAGGAGGAAAATTGTATATAATGAAATTGAAATCTCTACCCCCTCATTTAGTTTGACATGGATTGTTGTTAATGAAAAATTTATCCAACTTTGTATACATAATTGTGAGTATGGATAGTAAAAATTGCAGTTTTTTGTGTAATATTTCTGTCAGAATTATGTTTTCATTACATTTTCACATTGCATTAACGTTGAATTGATTTAATGTCTCAGCTTTCTGTTTCTGAATTTTCTTTTTTGGTATTGTTTATGAAATATTTAATACGAAATAGAATTTTAATACAATTTTGAATTCTTTATCATTTTGTGTCTCTGAGAATGTTTATGAAAGCTAATGGAAGCTTAGGAATTTTGATATGCGTGTGTGTTTGTGTCCATCCCATTTGCTTCAATATTAGTTTTCTTGGAATCTTTATATTATAACATTTACAAGTTCTTTTTTTCTTCTGAAAATTCGAAATGGCTAATATTACTCATTCATTCTTTGAAATGACAGCAATCACAAAATTGAATTATGGCTGATGATAATGGTGATCCATTTCCAAAGCTGGCAAGTGTGTATAGAGGGCCTGGTTCCAAAGCATGGGGGAACCTAATGTGATTAACAAGCTAATAACGTGGAGTAATGGTGGATCACAAGAAGGACAAGGCAACAAAAATAACCAACTGAACAAAAGCAATGGAAAATTCTCACCACAGTCCTTTATCATACACAAAGCGTAGTGTGAGCAAAAAAACTGTGACACATATCAGTCCCATCCAAAGGTCAAAATACATTTTTTGACCCTGCTAACTACTTTGCCAAACTGGAGGTGGGGTCATCATAGATGCGGCCCGGAAGTATACTTGGCATGACATCGTAAAACAGATGAGCATGGATAAAAAATAAACTGATATCCAATGATGGTGAGGGAAGTCCTTCAAGCTAAGGCCTATAACACTAATTGATGAATAGAAAACCGAGATACTCCATTTGTTGAGCTCGCCAAACCTACTTTTGAAGACTAGTCCAAGGACGGCTTCACCGAGATAACTATTTGTAAAATTTAGTTTTTGAAAATCATTTTCTATAATTGTTCCTACATCCTATATCGTTACCACTTGGAGGGGTGGTAACGATACAGGATGTAGGAACCATTAAAGAAAATGATTTTCAAAAAATAAATTTTACAAATAGTTATCCCAGCGAAGCTTTCCTTGGACTTAGTCTTCAAAAATAGGTTTGGCTAGCTCAACAAATGGACTATGTGGACTTTCTATTATTCAATTAGTGTTGTAGGCCTTAGTTAAATGGACTTCCATCACCATCATTATTGAATATCAGTTTATTTTTTATCCATGCTCATCTATTTTACAATGTCATGTCCAACATTTGTCTACTTCCAGGCCGCATCTATGATGACCCCATCTCCAGTTTGGCAAAGTAGTGAGTAGGGTCAAAAAAACCTATTTTGACCTTTGGATGGGACTGATATGTGTCACAGTTTTGTTGCTCATACGCTTTCTGTGTAGCATAAAGAATGAAGTGCTCCAAAAATAACCAACACCACAGAAAGATGAGTACAATGCAAGAATGAAGGAATCATAGAACCTTTTTGTGATAAAAATGATGATGAATATGATGATGAGAGTGATGATGATATTGTGTTTGATAGTGATGATGATCTTTCTTTATATGAAACTGACTCGGATAGTGAAGTGACGAACAATCATGAAGGGTACAAGAAGAGCAAATGGCTTCGGAATTTCTTTAATCATTTAGATAAACTACCAGCTGAGGAGATGAATTCAGAAGCAAGGATGTGGCATTGTCAAGCATGTCAAGGGGTGTTGGTGCTATTGATTGGTACTATGGTTTGCAAGCACTTTTGAATCATGCAAGGACCATAAAAGTTAGGAGGGCAAGACTGCATCGAATGTTTGCTGATACTTTGGAGTATGAATGCGTCATTAGAAGAGTTCCATTGTCAATTTTTGTTGAAGCTTAGGGACTATGGGAGGGACTTGATAAGTATATCAAGGATCATGAAGTTGTTTGGCCTCCGACGGTTGTCATCATGAATACAAGATACAGGCGGGATGAGTACAATATTTCATCATGTTTTCTATATATATAAAAGGAGGGTATATAATGGGAGGAGTTTTATAATGAGATGGGAAGAGAAATAAATTGTGCCAATGTATCAATGTAAAAAAAATCAAAAAGTTATGTGACTTTTTAAGTCGTCGGTTATGTGATCACTAAACAAATTTTAATCATGATCATCATTGTCGTTTTATATGATCCAAATTTACTCCTCTCATCCCTCAATCAAATTCCTCTCTTATATACATATAATTATTAGTTTACACTACTAGAAAAATCTCAAATACTGACGAAAACTAGAGACGGAATTTTTTCCGTCTCTAATAGAGACGCCTTTAGAGACGGATTCCTCCGACCAGAGACGGACTTATAATTTTCCAACTCTGAGACGAACATTAGAGACGGAATATGTCCGTCGCTTAGATTTCCGTCTCTAAATCCGTCTCTAACGACTCATTAAAAATTATTATTACTTAAACCTTTATTTAGAGACGGAATACAGAGACAGAATTGTCCATAACAAACAAATTTCGTCTCTAATTCCGTCTCTAAATGGTTAGTCAAAGTCAAATATCGTTAGAGACGGAAGTAGAATCCGTCTCTAAGGGATGCCGTCTCTAAAGGCCGTTTCTAACATTATCATTTAAAATTAGTATTGGGAACCAAATTTTTCTACTTCCCTCCGTTTCCCTCTCTTTTTTTGTTAACTATTAAATTTTTTGGTGATAATAATTAATATTACTATCAAAATCAGTACCTTTCTCCACGAAATCTATCAAGAAATCAACACCCTCTCTCAAAAAATGAATTCATTAACTTTCTCTCAACCCCAAGCCACACGATTTCTCTCAACCCCAACCTAGTAATCAAAAAACCCTTTCTCTCAACCCCAGCCAACATCTTCCCTTTCTCTCAACCCCAGCAAGTTCCCTTTCTCTCAACCCCAACCCACACACAGGTATATTCGGTTCCTCTCTTTTTCTTCCTTTTTTTGCTTCATAATTTTTCTGTGTTTTTCCTTAAGGTTAGGGTTTGTATGATTTTAATTTCTTGCTTAATTTTCCTCCTCTCTCAAGGTTAGGGTTTATGAACTTATTTCTTGTTCATGTTCTTGTTCAGTTCTTTGTTCTGTTCTTGTTCTTGCTCCTCTATTCTTTGTTCACTTCTTTTTTCTTGTTCTTGTTAAATTTATGTTTTCTTTGTTAAGCTCTTTTTGGTTGTGGGTTTCTTTGTTACATTAATATGCTGAGAAGCTATAAATTTCTTATTTGCTTTTTCTTTAAAAAGAATCTCACTATTAATCGGTAACTAACGATTAATGAATTCAATCTTTGTTCTTTGCTGTCTATTGGTGAAAGGATGGTGTTTAATTTCTGGTTTTCTTTGATTCATCTTGTTACCCCTTAGATGTTTGACAAAAAAACTGATTGACTATTATCTATGATGTTGAACGATTTCGCAGTTTTGTTTGATTTGGATCAGCAATTATACATAAGGTGAAGAGCATCATGCACATTTAAACACAAAAGACACCAGCAATGATTGGTATGTTGTCCGTTTTCCTGTTTTTGTTCATGTAATTGTTTTTCTGGTTTCTTCCTCTGAAGTTGTCATGACTTAGATACAAATTGTTGTCATATATTACATAAAATATAGTATCTACTCTTGGAATATGCATGTGGATGTTGTGGAAAGGGGAAGAAGGGGAGGAAGATGGAGATTTGGGCCGTAGAGATCTATTTTCTCATAATAGTTTTTCTTAATAATTGAAGTGATTTAATTACAAGGCATAAAAAACTATCTAAAAAAACATCATGTTTAGTATAACTATTGCTGAAGTACAAGTAAAACTCATGTAGAAGATCATATAATATTCCTAAAATGAAACCAACGATGCATCATGCATATAGTATATTATTAGAAAATAATAAAAGGATTTTGAGTTATATGTGAATGTGATACAAACCTTCCCAATTGCCCTCATCATTCAGTTGCTCATGTAAGCTTTTTGGAAAGAGATAGATGGAATGTGCCTACCTTTGTTGCAGCTACAAGTTCATAGAATTCCATGTGTAAATCCACATAAAACCATGAAAGCATTTGTAATAGATAAGTTTTGAATAAATGCTCAATTTTGTCCATGTAGAGGCATAAATTTCATCTTTTCTCTCCATTTTTTCTTTCCTGGGAATCAATTTCATCTCCACTCTTCATTTTCATATTTTCTTAACCATTTTGTCTTTTCTATTTAGTGGCTTGTTGTCCTGTTTTAATTTATTGAGTTATGGACCTTGCTGGCTAGTTATTGGTGTGGAGTAATCTGTACTGGAAGTAGCTTAATATTGTTGATGCTAGGATGTATATGAAATTGTTCTTTAGCCTTAGCAGGTTATGGAGTAATCTGTACTGGAAGTAGCTTAATATTGTTGATCTTTCTTATCATATTTTCAAATAAATGAGCATTTAACCTTTAGAGAATGTTATACTTGATATTGTTGATCTTTCTTGTTGCAGTTACTGATGTGCAATTTCTTAACTTGACTGTGGTTCTATCATTGTTCCTGCTGTGAGATATTTCGTTTTGTTTCTAAATGACAAATGGCAAAGAATTTCGGAAACTAATAAGCAAAATAGACAGGCCCAAGAAGGACATAATGTGCACTCTGGAGGTTCCATATCTGCAAGGGAACATGCAAAGAAAATGGTTAGTGTTTTTAATTGAAAGCAAGACTATTTAATTAAATTTGTTTTAATTTATCGTTTCCTTGTTATTCTTGTAGAAGGTAGAACTTAACAGAGATCCAACGATGTATGAGCTTTACGAGCGGCTCCATAGGCCGAAGGGGAAACCGAATGAGTGGTTGAATGAGAAACAAGCAAAAATAGCTGTATGTGTCTACTATTTGTAATTTTTAATTTGTAATTCTTAAGTTTGGGTTTTATAAATGTAAATATAGACTAACAACTCTAATTTCAGGAAATGTTTCAATCACAATTAACTAAGAGACAACTTCAGAGTGGTGATGTTACTGGCGAGCAATCCGCACAAAAGTTTGATAATGATGTATTCTTGCAAGTTGTTGGTGGCATAAGCAAAAAGGGACGCATTCTTGGAGTAGGATCTCATGCGGCTGACGTTAAAGAATCTTTGAAGGATTCTAGGTATAAAGATGCAACATCATCAGAAGAGGTTTCTATATTGAAAGATAAGGTTCAAACATTAACAGTTGAGCTTCAAGAGAAGAATATTGAACAAGATAACATAAAGAGAAAAGTAGACCAATATGAGCAGATGTTTGAGAGGCTTATGCGTAATAAAAATTTAAAAGCTTTACTTGATGCACCTGAAGAAGAGGATGGCTATTACAATGAGGAGATAGCTGAAGCTGAAATGGATGACTTTACTTGATTAGATTCAGCAACATATATGCTTTTGCTAAATTTAATGTTAGTTTTCTTTTGGACAATGTTTTAGTTTCATTAAGTGTAACTTTTGGACAATGTTTTAGTTAGTATTAAGTGTAACTTTTTGCAATGTAGTTAATTTTGGAAAAAGGCAGGAAAAAAAACTAGAAATAAAAAAAAGTCATTAGAGACGGAATTACAACTCTGTCTCTATTTAAAATGTTGATTTTAGCGACGGAATAATAATGTCGTCTCTGCTAGAGACGGACATCTTCCGTCTCTACAGAGACGGATTTTTGGTATAATAAAATGAAACGCGCATGTGTTAGCGACGAACTATTTAATGTTAGAGACGGAAAGTTTCCGTCTCTGGTTAGAGACGGATTAAAAGATTCCGTCTCTGAAGCGTTTGCGACCGCAGTTTTAGCTACGGATCTGGTTCCGTCTCTAATTCCGTCTCTAAAGTACTTGGAGACGGAATTTCCCACTTTTAGAGACGGAATTCGTCCGTCTCTAATTCCGATTTTTCTAGTAGTGTTATATATATATATATATATATATATATATATATATATAGACACACATATATAGTCTTTTCCTAACAGAAGAGTCATTTGTTACTTTCTTTAAAAACTATTTCTTGTGTGAATCTGTGGTTTAACCTCACTAAGTTGAATTGTAGTGGAATGGAATGGGAAATCAAGAACTTCTTGATTGCTTTAGTGATTATGCTGCATTTAAAGCTGGACATGCATATGGTCAACGACAGGGATCATATCATGAAACTCCATAAAGAAAAATAGTTGGTTTTCCTTCTGAACTGGACAAAAGCCTACTCCATTGAAAAACAGGCCCAATCCAGCGTTGGACCTGGCCCAAGAAACAACTAGGGTCAGCTTCTACTAGAGCAGCCTCTACTGTGTCAGCCTCTAATGGGCCAGCCTCTATTGGGTTAGTCTCTACTCAGGGTTAGCCTCTACTACGTTGGGCTCAATGGCTGAGATAAGCCTCTGCTAATCACATGGCTCAAATTCAACCTAGGCTACGAGTGACCTCTTCCCGCGTCTATAAATAGAGAACTACCCCCTCCAATCAAGTATGCCTCATTCATTGGTACTTCCTCTCCACTTCTGTTTGCTGACTTAGGCATCGGAGTGTCTGCAGGTACCCGACCTCGCTGAGTCCAACCTTGGGGGAAGACGATTCGGGAGAGCTTAACCTCGGAAGATCCCGACTTAAGGAACATCCATCCGGCCTCAACCTCGGAGTGGACTACTTCAACATCCTTCTAGATCCTGCTCATCTGGAATTCCAAGGAGTTGGACTCGGATAGAAGACCACGCCAGCTCGGACATGCTTGGACTGACCGCAAATCTACCGCCGTGAGGTATATTTTTCTCTCTTGAGTTCTGTTCTGAATAGTTTTGAAGAAGAAGCGTTGGCAAGAGTAGGTCAAACTTGAGAAGGAGCTAGAAAATGAATTGACACAGCTCTTGAGCAAGTACACTTTAAGCCAAGATAGCTAAAAGAACTGAATCACGGCCAAGACTCGGTAAATTGCAAAAACAAGGAGAGAATTCGCAAAATCTTAAGTATTCCACATGCACACAGGTTAGTACATTATTTGATATCGACTTGGGAGTTGACAAGTGAGCATTTATGAGTCTGACCAAATTTTTGATTCCATTATTACTGGTACCAATAATTATTGTTTCAACCAACATGGTATAGCACAAGTGGTAGATACTTGGGCTCCTTAACCATTTGGTCAAGGGTTCGATCCCTGACTAGTGCGTATGGAAAAAGATCGGGTGGGAGAGGTCAACCCCTTAAATAGATCTCAGTATCTCGGGGGATTAGTCTCTGCAGTTGCTTGCGCAGGAGATACCTTGGTTTACGAAAAAGAATTATTGCTTCAAGTGCAAGTTTTATTGTACTTTGGATTTGATGCAAAGGGTCACAAATATAATTTTATGATGACTTAATTTACTATGTCTAAACGTACATGCATATGATATTGAAGATAAGCCCAATAACTAAAAAACATAAAAAGCCCAATAAAATATGCTCCGGCCTGAACACCACTTCGGGCAAACCTCCACAGACGGCTAAGATGTATCTAGGCACCTACAAGACCAAAGGAGTTTACGTCTTTGCCAAATGCACCATATCAAAGTTCAAGATCGGCCCAGATCCAACGGCTCGCGGTCAAGCCGCGAGCCCTATAAATACCCCTCTGTCTCTGCACCCCATGTCGGTTAGCAGATCACCAGCTCGGAAGAACGTCGATCTAGCCCAAAATCCACCTCAACTCAGGTTCTAGATCAGGACGAAATAGAAGTCCAACTAATTCTTGCCACAGTCAAAATCACTCATCCAAGCTGCTTTCTTTCCTTGTCTTTTTGATAGGCTCATTTCATTTGTAGTCCACAAGATAAAAAAAAAAATTAGTTGTGTGTTTCATAAAGTTTTTTGCCCTCATAAAAAAAGAGTTTGCCCCCATGTACCAAATGGTTTTTTAAATGATACTAATTTTGTTCTGCTATTTTTGTTATCTTGTTCTCTTTTAATATATTGAACTAGTATTTTACCCGTACACAAGTGATACTATATGGTCGGTGTATTGCTATGAAGTCATAATTGTAATTTGGAAGATATTTATAAGTTGTGAACAATGTCCAAAATGTATAATTTGAAATTCAAAGTGGAATATGCATACCCGTTGACAATCACACTACAAGAAAAACTGGATTTTCCGGCGACCAAAATCCGCCGGAAATGACCAAAATCCGCCGAAAATGTGGACTTTCCAGCGGATTTTTGGCGCCGGAAAAACCCTCGTCGCAAACAGTTTCCGGCGGATTTTCCGCCGGTAATTTCCGGCGGATTTTTGGTAATTTCCGGCGGATTTTAGTCATTTTTTTTTGTCAATTTTTTTTTTTGGAAAATCCGCCGGAAATTACCAAAAATCCGCCGGAAAATGTTTTTTTTTTTTAAAAATTTCCGGCGGATTTATGGTAATTTCCGGCGGATTTTCAAAAAAAAAAAAACTTTTTTGACAAAAAAAAAACCCGAATATTTTTAAAAAAATTGTGAATTTTATAACTTAATATATGTTTTAAATAAAAGTCAAAAAACAAAAGTAAAATCAAATGTTGAATGGTATTGTTGAAATAGGAAAGAATAAAAGAGAATATGAGAAGAAATAATATATGAGAGAATAAGAATGAGGAATTATGAAGAAATAAGAATAAAATAGTGAGATGAAGAAGGAATAAGAATAAAGAAGTGAGAATGAAGAAGAAAGGAGAATTATAGAAGAGAGATATGTAGAGAAATTTTTGAAGATTAGAGAGTATGAGAAAGAAGAAGAAAGATAAGATAGAGAAAATGTAGAAGAGAATGAGAAGGAAAGAAAGAGATAAATGAGAGAATGAGATGAGTGTAGGAGAAAGTTGCATTTATAGACGATTTTTTTTCCCTCTAAATTTTTCCGGCGGATTTTTGAAATTTCCGGCGGATTTTTTTCCCTCCAAAATTTTTCGGCGGATTTTTTCAAATTTCCGGCGGATTTTCGAAATTTTTTTTTTTTTTTTTGAAAATCCGATGGAAATTTCCGGTAACATTTCCGGCGGATTTTTGCAAAAAAAAAAAAATTTAAAATTCCGTCAGAAAGTCCAAAAAACCCGCCCGAAAGTTTCTGTGGGATAAAAATCCGCCGGAAAGTCCAAAAAATCCGCCGGAAACTACCGTGGGATCAAATCCGCCGGAAATCCCTCAATTCCGCCGGAAAGTTTCCGACGGATTTATATCCGCTGGAAAGTTTTGGACAGTAAATCAACTATTTCTTGTAGTGTCAGAATTGCAATGATCCGTAATAATGTATTTGGATATTAGAGCTAAAATATGCATCTCCGTTATCGCCTCCCGTTTGCATCCTCGTTTGCCTACACGTTGGCACTCCCGTTGGCGCTCTTGTTACCTCTCTCGTTGTCACTCTTGTTGCAGCTCCCATTGCTAGTCTCTCGTTGTCGCTCTCTTTGCCACATTTTAACTCATATTTTAGATTATTTAATTATTGAGTGTAATATTGATTTGATAAATTAATTTTTTGGAAAAAAATTAATTTTTAAACTTTTGTTAAAGGTACGTCTATTTTGACAACAAATAGTTGTTAAAATGATTAATTTTACCGTTGTCAAAAGAAATGATTAATTTTAGTAGTTTGAGTAGATTATAAAAATAGTGACTAATTTACTTTTATGTTTAAATATGTATTTAGTCCCTGCAAATGTCCCTGTTTTTCGATTTAGTCCCTGCAAATTTTTTTAAAATACGTCCCTGCAAAATAACTTTTTTTTAATATGCCCTTCCGAAAGTTGGAATTTTAAATACGCCCCTGCAAAATAACTTTTTTACTAAATACGTCCCTGCAAAATAACATTTTTTTTGAAATACGTCCCAAACCAAAGCGAGAATTTTGCTCAAACAGGCCCCGTCCACATTGCATTTGACACGACCTGTACTCGGTTTTACCCACCGCTGCGAATCAGAAATTACTGCACTAAGTTGTTTATTTTGCGCCGTGGAATTGGCAAGCTGCAATAAAAGATTTAGCTTCATGAAGAGCTGAACGGATCAGTCTATCGATTGAGTTCCGAACCATATCATTACGTCTCCGCCAAATGCACCAGATGACAGCAGCAAGATCAATTTTGGCGTCACTGTCCTGAGTTTGCAACAACTGTAAAAACAATTGTTGTGCACCATCGGCCTGCAATCAAATTCAATACTCTAGTTTCGTCACATACCTGTTGCGCCTTAGAGCAACCAAAATAAGATGCCATTCATTCTCCGGATAGTCACTACATATCGGACATATATCATTGCACGACACGCCCTTTCGCTGCAGCTTACTACGAGGGGGTAAGCATCATCTAATGATGCGCCATAACTGAATTTTGACCTTGTTAGGAATTTTGAGAGACCATATTGCTTTCCAATTTGTTTCAACACGCAAATGTGAGGTATTCGCCAAATTCTCCATGGAATAGTAGTAAGTAGATTTTACCGAATACCTCCCATTCCGGCTCAATTCCCACACCATTAGGTCCTCATTAGTAGCAATGCACCTAGGTATTCGCATAAAAGTAAGGGCATCAGCCTCATTAAAGAGTGAATTAATAAGTTAGACATTCGATCAATTTATTTTCTCTTTATGAAATGAAAAATATACCATTCTCGCTATTAATAAATTAAAATATTAGTCAAACTAGTCTCTAAGAGGGACTAAAATATCCTAAAGTTGGTGTAGAAACACTAATTTAACCGATACTTGAGGGTAAATTAATATTTTTCATTTCTTAGAGACTAGATAAGTCTTTTTTCTAAAGTACTAGTTTGCCCCCTTACTTTTTTACTATGAGATTATATATGTTGTATCTGCTTTTGCTGAGTTTTTCTACGAAAATATTAGATTAATATTTTCCCCAAACCAACACTGTTGGCCTAATAGTTTAACCTATATTTGGAGACCGGGGTCGACCTGGTGCTCCCAGGTTTGATTCCTGCAATAAGAACTTTATGTTGACAAATTAATGTAAGGTTTGCTTCTAGGGACTAGCGGAAATTAGTCTCTAAAAAAAATAAAAGGCTTAATATTCGATTTGCAGTACATATCCCAAATTCATTCATCACCCTATCCTTTCCTTTCATTGGATGAAGCAATTGCTTGTTCATTTCATCAAATTGCTTCTGCGCGCGCGCACACACACACACCGTGGATTCATGCAATTTTTTCTATCGATAGATGTTGTTTTTGAAACTAACGAAAATAGTTTAGAAATATCAATTTGTTCAATTGAAGAAATTATTGAGTTGAATTGCATACTAAGTCGTTCTCTTTAAGACGTTTCAGGTCACAAGCCAGAATTGTGCAACCAAACTATCAACCAGGTCGGCCCTAGGATAGAACAACACAAACAGGGATTCAAAATGCTGCCTGCAATACTGGTTGTGGCCGCAATATTGCGGCAGCTCCCAGAACGGAATCGCACCGCAATTGCGGAGTGATCATGATTCACATGCAACTACCGTATCAAACACTGCAACAACCAGCATCAGCCTCATATCTTCATCATTGAGAAAAAGAAAAATCAGTGGGAGAGCCCCCCTGCCCCTCAGAAGCGACATAATCAATTGCATCCATATCTAACACTATTGTCACGACCCAAGTTGGATCATGACTGGCACATAGAATACAACCCTAATCTGGAAAGCCTCAACAAAATCAACCCTACTTGAAGAACAATTAAGATATCAAACACATAATAGCCTATATGTTAAACAAATTTCTGCTCAGAAATTCACAGAACCTCAGCTTAAATATGGACATCCCAAAGTATTATATACACCTAGATATTCAAAACACTGAATACCAACCAATAAAATTTCTCACAAAGGCTAACAGAGTTACATCAAACTGTTATTAGACAACTCATTAATGTAACAATACCACTACAGATTTTTCGCAAATTAAATACAGACGAACACAAAGGAAGATATACATAATATACCTAGAGGCCTCTGAATCAAAAAGGGCCTCACCAATAAGTAAATAGGCTTTAGCAAATATGCTCGATTTAGCGCAAAGTTGCATCTGAAACAAATGGAAGAGATGATGTGAATCACCACTCAGTGTGCAAATAATGAAGAGCATAACACGCCGAACACGATGTTATCAATTATATAAAATGGTTTAATCAAGTAAATCATAGCAATTCGTAAACTCAATTTAAGTGGGGTAATACTTATAAAAAACTGAGAATAGGTTCCCCACCACAAATGGAAATAGTAGGCTCCCCGCCTAGCAATATCGATGTAGACTCCCCACCTGAAAATATCCTACTCATATTCATACATAATCTTTCTAACCAAATCCACAAAATTAATCTTTGTCATCATCATCAAGATAATCCTCAACCTCATGTGCCCCATCTATGGAGATCTCCTCGTGATCATCTCCAACAACATTTCTACCTTGGACATCTATGTTCTCTTCCTCCTCTTCATTCTCTTCAGTGATGCCATCATCATAAAATGTGGGGAATCTTGGGTGATAAGGCTCTGAAAATGTAAACCTCCCACCAGATATATACTTAATGTCAACTTGCCCTCCAACAGTACCAAACAAATTGCATATACTTCTAGAATCAGTTTGTATATAAGGATCATTGGTGTTAGCGTCTAAAATTATACTGGCCGGGAAAGTGCGACCACTATAGATTTCTAGAACCTGTTGGAACCTGTTTAAGTAACTGTTATCCAGATTTGATCAGACCTTTTTCACTTGACCCCATATGTGATGGGGTTTTAAAATCATTATTTCTCTCTAAAAGCAACACACATCTTTTAACTATGGGGGCTGCTAAGTAGCACGTTTTAGCATCAGTTATTTATACAACCGATGTTAAATGTGTATGTCAAACACATTCCATTTTTTCTAGCATCGGTTATTTATACAACCGATGTTAAATGTGTATGTCAAACACATTTAGTATCGGGTGTATAAACACCCGATGCTGAAGGTTCCATTTTTTTTCCAAACCCTCGCGAGAGAATTCTTTCAATCTCTCACTTTGAAACTTTAAGTTTCTCTAGTATCTCAGCGTTTCTGGTCTCCCAACTCTCGCCGTCTCTACTCTATGCTCTCTGAACGTCGCCCTAAAGAGCATCCTCGCTGTAGTCCCCGCCGTCAGAAGAAGCTTTTGAGTTTTCTTCGCTGTCACTACTTCTTCTCTCACCCGATGCTCTCGCTTTCTCACAAGACGAACACCTAAGTTTTCCTCGCCATCACTGCCCTCAACTCTCGCCGTTGCCTTGCTCACCGTCGTCTTCCTTGTCATCACTTTCAGTGCAAAGAACTTCGAAACCCTAAGTTTTCAGAATGGCCTCCTTTTCAACAGTCTCTGTGAAGTCTTCTCATCGCACTTGGTTTGTATTCCTCTCCTATTTTGTTCTGAAACCCCAATTTTTCTTTAATTTTTATGATTCGTCATTTTTTTGTGTTGATTTGTGAGTATATTGAATTGTTCTTGTAAAAAAGAAGTGACCAAAGTATGGATTGTTAGCTCATTCGTCTCTCTTTTAATTTTTGAACAAATGTGGAAGATTCAATTTGATATTAAGATTTCTGTTTCCACTTTCATAGTTCAACTGTTTGAAAATGAAAATTAGGGCTTCCATGAATTTGTTGATTTAATTTTTTCTTCATGCGATTTACTGCATGATTAAACGAAAATTAGGGCTTCCATGAATTTGATACTAAGAAGATTTTTTTATAGGATTTCATGATTCGAGTTTATCAGTCCAAGGTGAATTTGCATGTGATATCCTTTTGTTTTGTTTTTCTTGGTTGATACTTGATGATGTTGAGGTCTAAGAAAGTGGAAGTTGATTTTTCAAATTCCATAGGGAGTGATTTTAGTCATTCCACCATTTAACTATCCTGTAAATCTTGCTGTCTCAAAAATCTCTCATGCACTTATTGCTGGAAATTCCATTGTACTCAAACCTCCATCTCAGGGAGCTGTTTCTGCTTTGCATATGGTTCATTGATTTCACTTGGCTGGTTTTCCTAAAGGCCTAATTAGCTTTGTTACTGGAAAAGGCTCCAAAATTAGTGACTTCCTAACAATGCACCCAGGAGTGAACTGTTGTGCCAAGGGCAAACATTCCTTGTTTTGAATGATAACAAATTACAAGTTACTGATAATTTACTTGAGGTAAAGCGCAGGAAAAATATAAGAGCGCAGGGTGTTGAACAAGAGAGCTTCGGAAGCTGACTCAAAGTTGTAGAAGCTCGGACGAAAAGCTGCTCAAGCATTGAAGACTTATATTACGAAAAGCTGCTCAAGCATTGAAGGCTTATATCGCTTTGCGTAGGACTCATGTAAGATCGTATTACCCAAGTCTTATAACATTCGTAGTTGAGAGATGATCTTTTAAAATTGAACTGTCTTGGAAAAATATTTTATATAAAACCATGTTTAATTAGGTTAGGCACAAAGTGTTTTTAAAGAAATAGTTTGAGTCTTGAATTGTTGTTTTTTAAAGAAAATAGATTCATGAGTTAGTGTTTTAAAAAGAATTTGTTTTTGAAGTAAAGAATCGATTCTTGATATGGTACATAAAGCTAGAAATCGATTCCCACTTAGTTTTAAAGCAATGAATCGATTTCTCTCTTCCTTTTAAAAGCCAACAATCGATTCCCACTTCTTGATTGTTTTAAAAGAACTTGTTTTGGAAAGAAAACAATCGATTGATGACTTTGTGTTTTTAAAGAGGAAAATCGAATTTCCAACCTATTTCATTCAAGCTAGAAATCGATTTCTAGCCTATGCCATTCAAGCAAGAAATCGATTTGTGGCTTGTCTCTTGTAGCATGCCTTCCTTATTTTTATAAAGCTAACAATCGATTGTCTACTTCCTTCATTAAGTGCAAAATCGATTTCTCACTCATTCTTTTAAGGAGAACAATCGATTTTTTGTTTCCTTTATTTAAGCACAAAATCGATTTCTATCTTGTGTTTTTGGAAGCACTAAATCGATTTCTCTTCTCTTTCTTTTAAGCAATCAATCGATTTCTCACTTATCACAATTGTGCTAAAAAGTGTTTCAACGGTCATATTTTCTTAAGTGATATAAATAGAAAAGCAAGGGTTTTCACGACACAGATAGAGAGAGAAAACGAAAAACATTTCACAGAGCCGCAAAACTTGAAACAACGTGAAACCAAAACTTGAGAACGATCCCTTTCAATATCTGATCATCTTCTTCGGTTCTCAATCAAATTTCTAGGGTTTTCATCATCATATCATCTCTCTCAACTCTTATGGTTATTTTGCTTGATTAATCGATCATAGTTTCAATTGTATTCATCTTATCACTTGGCGTTTGGTATTGTTGTGAAATCCTGGGAAGGTGTTTCTTGGGTGGTTCGATCGGGGAGATTGGATCGTAGAAATCCTAAGCGGGGAGCTCGGGTTCTCAATTGGGGAAATTGAGAGGTTTTGTTGTTGCTGTAAAGTGGCGTGAGTTGTAAGACTTTGAAGAAGCATCTTCACCATTATAGTGTTATTTTCCCAAAGTCCAAAGGTTGGAAAGCCGGAGGCCGAGGAGTAGGATTTCAATCCGAACCTCGAAAAATCGCGGTGTTCTTCTTTCCCTTATCTCTTTACTTATTTATGCCCCATTATTCTTGTTCTTGTTATTATTGTTTGGTTTTCTATTATAGCGTTAACTGTTGAATTGTTATTATAACTATCGAAATTGAAATTACTGTTGAATTGTTATTACAACTATTGAAATTGATATTTTTGTTAGTTGTTTTGATTTGCACTATTAGTATACTCATTGTTACTGTGTTGCAATCTCTATATTACAGTTAAGTGGATTTTGTGTTACTGTAAAATTCATCATTGTTGCTATATCTCTATAATAGCTTGCGCAAATTGCTAGCATATAAACCTTTTCCGCATTTGTTTTTTAAACTAGCATTAAACAACTTTGAAAACACAAAAAAGAATGATTTTTAGCCTATAACCTTATTCACCCCCCCCTCTAAGGTTATCGTTTAGTCCAACAATTGGTATCAAAGCAGGTAACTGCATATAGAGCTTAACATCTCGCATTTTTCTGATCATGGGGTCTTTTATTAAAGAGGGGATGTCTTTTAATAGGCCACCTTTGTTTGATGGAACTAATTACGACTACTGGAGTAGTCGAATGAAATGTCATGTGCAGGCTATAGATTTCACGTTGTGGAGAATCATTATAGATGGACCGCTCACACCGATGAAGATCAACATTACAAAACCAGGTGATACTGCTGCTGGTGATTCTACAAAAACTCAAGCAACTGGTAAAGCTGAAGAAGTACCTGTTGAGGACATCTATACTATTGACTTGAGCGAGTTAAGAAAGTCCGAACTTGACAAGATCTCTCTGAATGCCAAAGCTATGAATATTCTACATCTAGCACTTTGTGAAGAAGAGTATGGAAGGGTAAAAGGTTGTCAGACTGCAAAAGAAATCTGGGATTGTCTAGAAGCAACTCATGTAGGTACAAGTCAAGTGAAAGACACCAAAATCAGAGTTCTCACTTCTGAGTATGAAGCTTTCAAGATGAAGGAAGGTGAAACTGTCGCTGCTATGCATCAAAGGTTGAATTTGATTGTAAACAACTTGAGAGCACTTGGGAAAAAGTATTCTACAAAGGACTTGAATGGGAAGATACTTGCTTCGTTAACTGGTGAATTTTTTCCTAAGACTTGTGCTATCACTGAAGCCAAGGATATTGGTACTTTGCCTACCGAAGACTTGATTGGGTCACTACTAGCTTTTGAGGTGGTTTTGGGTGCTAAGAAAACTCAAGAAAAAGAAGCGGTAAAAGAAAAGAGGTCTCTTGCTCTTGCAGCTGCGAAAAATTCTAAAACGGGAAAGAAAGTGGTTGAATCTGATGAAGAATCTGATGAAGAAGACATGGTTATGCTTGCCAAAAAATTCAAAAAATTCATGAGGTTCAACAAGTTAAGGAAAGGTGATTTTTCTAAGAAGTCCGGGTATTACAAAGGAGACAGTCAAGAGAAAGGAGACGACCAACCAAGATGTTTTGAATGCAACAAACCGGGTCACCTTAAAGTAAATTGTCCAAAGCTAAAGAACAAATACCCAAAGAAGAAAGCAATGAAGGCTACATGGGATGACACCGAAACTGAAGGTGAAACGGAAGATGAAGAGGAAGTTGCAAATGTCGTTGGTCTTACAGCAGATTATTCTCCGAATGATACATGGGACAATCTAAGCAGTGACAGTGAAATAGATGAAGAAGTGACTGCTTCAAAGCTTGCTTGTCTCATGGCCAGTGACGCAACTAAGGTAACAAATTCTAACCATTCTTTTTCAAATTTCGATGATTCTTGTGATGATGAAAGCAGTTGTCAAGATTTGAATGAAGCTTTTGAAGCTCTTTATTATAAACATGAAAATCTTTTGATAAAATCTAAGAATCTGAAAAAGAGCAACAAAAGCATGACTACTCAAATCAAGACTCTTGAGAATGAAGTAGCTAAGTTGAAAAATGAGCTACAAAATGCTAAACCTTTCAACCTTGAATTTCTTGAGCTTAAACAAATTTTTGAAAAAATTAAGGCTGAAAATGAAAATTTAAAAGAGTCTTTAAAAAGGTTTGAGGTTGGTGAAAACACCTTAACCAAGTTACTACACTCTCAACATGAATATGCTGATAGAAGAGGTATTGGTTATAAAGGTAATTCCAGCCTCTCTAATTTAAAGAAAAAGGATTTGGTATTTGTAGCTGCTTCTTCAAGTAATAAAACACCTACCTCTTTCTCTTGCACTTATTGTCAAAAAGGAAATCATAATTCTCTTAGATGCCCTATTCGTAGATTATGTGAGCTTGGTACTCTTATACCTGCTTGCAAGAAACCAAGGTGGATTGTGAAAACAAACCCCCTGAGAACTAACCCCCATGGACCCAACAAAGTTTGGGTACCTCGTACTAGCTTTTGATGTTATTTTGGCAGGTATGTCAGTCATCCAAAAAGAAAAATGTGTGGATGGTTGACAGTGGATGTTCAAGGCATATGACTGGTGATGCTTCACTCTTCTTGAAATTGAGTAACAAAGCTAGTGGATCTGTGAAGTTTGCCAACAATGAAACTGCTCGAGTTATAGGTAAAGGTTGTGTGGGTAAGGAAAACACAATCAAAATTAAAAATGCTTTACTGGTTGATGGTGTGAAATTTAATTTATTGAGCGTAAGTCAACTATGTGATAATGACTTTGATGTGTATTTCTCAAAAAATAAATGTGTTATTGTTCATGAAGCTTCAAATTTTCACATTGTCGGTTTTCGTGAAAACAATGTTTATTATGTTGATTTTGACACTGTTAGTGATGATATTGTATGCATGCCTTCTCTACTTGATGATGTGAATTTGTGGCATAGACGCTTAGGACATGCGAGTATGGAACTTCTATCTAAATTATGTGCAAATGAACATGTCAGAGGCTTACCCAAGCTTAAATATGAAAAAGGACAGTTATGTGATGCATGTCAATTGGGTAAGATGCATAAAACTTCTTTCAAATCTAAACCAGTTATTTCTACCAAAAATGTGCTTGAATTGTTACATCTTGATTTATTTGGAGAAATTGATGTTGTAAGTCTAGGAGGAGCCAAATATGTTTTTGTAATTGTTGATGATTATTCTAGATACACTTGGGCTATTTTACTTGCTAAAAAAGGTGATGCTTTTAACGAGTTTGCTAAGTTGTGCAGAAAATTACAGAATGAGAAAAACTTAGCTATCAAGGAGATTAGAAGTGATCATGGAGGAGAGTTCGAAAACTCTTCATTCAAAACTTGGTGTGAAAAGTATGGAATTCATCACAACTTTTCAGCCCCAAGGACTCCTCAACAAAATGGCGTGGTGGAAAGGAAAAATAGGACCATACAAGAGATGTGTAGAACAATGCTAAATGAGCATAACCTTCCTAAGTACTTTTGGGGACACGCTGTTGATACAGCTTGCCACGTGCTAAATCGGGTGTATCTAAGGCCATCGCTTAACAAGACGCCATATGAGCTGTGGAATGGTAGAGCTCCAAACATTTCATACTTCAAAGTTTTTGGAAGTAAGTGCTATATTTTAAATACAAAGGATAAATTGGGTAAATTTGATGCTAAATCAACTGAAGGTATTTTTATGGGTTATTCAAGTCATAGTAGAGCATATATTGTTTATAATAAAATTGATAAATGCATGCAAGAGTCAATACATGTTTCTTTTGATGAGACTAACCCTCTTGCAAAGAAAGTTGATGATGAGGATGAGTTTGTTGAAGTGATCAAAAGCAGAATGCCTGAACCAAATAATGAAAGTGACAAAGAAAAGGAGGTGCAAGCAGAACCTCAAGCAATAGTTGAAATGGAACAAGAGCCCCAAGACACTGATGATCATCTCCATGGAAGAACACATGATGATGTGCCCAAGACATGGAAATCAGTTCGAGATCATCCCATGGAGCAAATTATTGGTAGTCCATCAAAGGGGGTAACAACTCGTTCTTCTCTTAATCTTTTATGCTTTCATAGTGCTTTTGTCTCTCAAATAGTTCCTAGTAACATAAAAGAGGCTCTAGGTGATCCAGAATGGGTTGTGTCAATGCAAAAAGAACTTGAACAATTTAAACGAAACAAAGTTTGGCATTTAGTTGAAAAACCTGTTGATAGAACTATCATAGGGACTAAATGGGTTTTTCGCAACAAACTTGATGAAAATGGTATTATTTTATTAAACAAAAGTCGTTTAGTTGTTCAAGGTTATAATCAAATTGAAGGGGTGGATTTTGAAGAAACTTTTGCTCCAGTGGCCAGGTTGGAATCCATTCGTATAATACTAGCCTTTGCTAGTCACATGGATTTCAAGCTACACCAAATGGATGTCAAAAGTGCCTTCCTCAATGGATTTTTAGAAGAGGAAGTATATGTAAAACAACCCCCTGGTTTTGAAGATTTTGAAAATCCAGATTATGTTTTTAAACTTGACAAAGCCCTTTATGGATTAAAACAAGCCCCTAGAGCTTGGTATGAGAGACTAAGCAAACATTTAATTGCAAACGGTTTCAAAAAGGGTAAGATTGATTCTACCTTATTCCTTAAAACCAAAGGCAAACATCTTATTGTAGTTCAAATTTATGTCGATGATATTATTTTTGGGTCTACTAATGATGATTTGTGCAAGGAGTTTTCTGACATGATGACTAGTGAATTTGAAATGAGCATGATGGGGGAGTTGAACTTCTTTTTGGGACTTCAAGTGAAACAAATGAAAGATGGAATATTCATCAGTCAAACTAAGTTCTCAAAGGAGTTACTAAAGAAATTTGGCATGAGTGATGCAAAGGTGATTGGTACTCCAATGGCGACTGCAACAAAATTGGACAAGGATGAACAAGGTAAACCAGTTAATGAAACTATGTATCGAGGTATGATCGGTAGTCTCTTATATTTAACTGCATCTCGACCCGATATTATGTTTGCTGTGTGCTTGTGTGCTCGATTTCAAGCATGTCCAAAAGAATCACATTTAAAAGCTGTAAAACGGATTCTTAGATATCTTAAGGGAACCACAGACTTCGGATTGTGGTACCCGAAATCGAGTCACTTTGATTTGGTCGTTTTTTCTGATGCTGATTTTGCTGGTTGTACCTTAGATAGAAAAAGTACTAGTGGAACCTGCCATTTTCTAGGCCCTTGTTTGACTTCCTGGTCTAGTAAGAAACAGAACAGTGTTGCTTTGTCCACCGCTGAAGCCGAATACGTGGCGGTTGGAAATTGCGTCGCACAAGTTTTGTGGATGAAACAGACTTTGGAAGATTTTGGTTTGTTATATGAAAATGTGCCTGTCTTATGTGATAACACTAGTGCTATCAATATTGCAAAGAATCCCATCCAACACTCTAGAACTAAGCACATAGAAATAAGACATCATTTTATTAGAGATCATGTTTCTAGGGGGAGCATAGAATTAAAATTTGTAGGCACCAATGACCAACTAGCTGACATATTCACGAAACCTCTAGCCGAAGCTCAATTTTGTAAAATCCGGAGAGAGCTAGGTATGCTTGATTTTTCCAGTTTGTGATTACGCGATTATGTGCTATGTGATTCCCTCCTTTTTGATGAAAACAAAGGGGGAGAAATAACTGCTATATAATTGTTTTCTGCTATGTATGTTTATTTTTATAATTTTTTTTGCTTACGCTTAGGAGGAGCATATGCTAATGTTTCTTGTTTATCGCCTCCCTATGCTAAGGTAATTTGTTATCATCAAAAAGGGGGAGTTTGTTGTGCCAAGGGCAAACATTCCTTGTTTTGAAAGATAACAAATTACAAGTTACTGATAATTTACTTGAGGTAAAGCGCAGGAAAAATATAAGAGCGCAGGGTGTTGAACAAGAGAGCTTCGGAAGCTGACTCAAAGTTGTAGAAGCTCGGACGAAAAGCTGCTCAAGCATTGAAGACTTATATTACGAAAAGCTGCTCAAGCATTGAAGGCTTATATCGCTTTGCGTAGGACTCATGTAAGATCGTATTACCCAAGTCTTATAACATTCGTAGTTGAGAGATGATCTTTTAAAATTGAACTGTCTTGGAAAAATATTTTATATAAAACCATGTTTAATTAGGTTAGGCACAAAGTGTTTTTAAAGAAATAGTTTGAGTCTTGAATTGTTGTTTTTTAAAGAAAATAGATTCATGAGTTAGTGTTTTAAAAAGAATTTGTTTTTGAAGTAAAGAATCGATTCTTGATATGGTACATAAAGCTAGAAATCGATTCCCACTTAGTTTTAAAGCAATGAATCGATTTCTCTCTTCCTTTTAAAAGCCAACAATCGATTCCCACTTCTTGATTGTTTTAAAAGAACTTGTTTTGGAAAGAAAACAATCGATTGATGACTTTGTGTTTTTAAAGAGGAAAATCGAATTTCCAACCTATTTCATTCAAGCTAGAAATCGATTTCTAGCCTATGCCATTCAAGCAAGAAATCGATTTGTGGCTTGTCTCTTGTAGCATGCCTTCCTTATTTTTATAAAGCTAACAATCGATTGTCTACTTCCTTCATTAAGTGCAAAATCGATTTCTCACTCATTCTTTTAAGGAGAACAATCGATTTTTTGTTTCCTTTATTTAAGCACAAAATCGATTTCTATCTTGTGTTTTTGGAAGCACTAAATCGATTTCTCTTCTCTTTCTTTTAAGCAATCAATCGATTTCTCACTTATCACAATTGTGCTAAAAAGTGTTTCAACGGTCATATTTTCTTAAGTGATATAAATAGAAAAGCAAGGGTTTTCACGACACAGATAGAGAGAGAAAACGAAAAACATTTCACAGAGCCGCAAAACTTGAAACAACGTGAAACCAAAACTTGAGAACGATCCCTTTCAATATCTGATCATCTTCTTCGGTTCTCAATCAAATTTCTAGGGTTTTCATCATCATATCATCTCTCTCAACTCTTATGGTTATTTTGCTTGATTAATCGATCATAGTTTCAATTGTATTCATCTTATCACTTGGCGTTTGGTATTGTTGTGAAATCCTGGGAAGGTGTTTCTTGGGTGGTTCGATCGGGGAGATTGGATCGTAGAAATCCTAAGCGGGGAGCTCGGGTTCTCAATTGGGGAAATTGAGAGGTTTTGTTGTTGCTGTAAAGTGGCGTGAGTTGTAAGACTTTGAAGAAGCATCTTCACCATTATAGTGTTATTTTCCCAAAGTCCAAAGGTTGGAAAGCCGGAGGCCGAGGAGTAGGATTTCAATCCGAACCTCGAAAAATCGCGGTGTTCTTCTTTCCCTTATCTCTTTACTTATTTATGCCCCATTATTCTTGTTCTTGTTATTATTGTTTGGTTTTCTATTATAGCGTTAACTGTTGAATTGTTATTATAACTATCGAAATTGAAATTACTGTTGAATTGTTATTACAACTATTGAAATTGATATTTTTGTTAGTTGTTTTGATTTGCACTATTAGTATACTCATTGTTACTGTGTTGCAATCTCTATATTACAGTTAAGTGGATTTTGTGTTACTGTAAAATTCATCATTGTTGCTATATCTCTATAATAGCTTGCGCAAATTGCTAGCATATAAACCTTTTCCGCATTTGTTTTTTAAACTAGCATTAAACAACTTTGAAAACACAAAAAAGAATGATTTTTAGCCTATAACCTTATTCACCCCCCCCTCTAAGGTTATCGTTTAGTCCAACATGAACTGCATAAGGAGACAGAACAGTACTTCATGTCTTCAATTTACCATGTATGATTTTAACTCTACTAACTTCTAACCTTGTGATATGTCAGCATCACTGGTGGAAATACTGGCCATAAAATCCTTGGTTTGTTGACTTGTAACCTTGTGATATGGGAAAAAGGTGTGAAAAAATAGGAATGCAAATGAATTACTATTTGATATTAGTTTGAAGTCAAATCAGGTCCAAATAGGTTGTGTAGTCTATATTCACAGAAATCATAATCGTTCTTCCTTTTTAATCGTTCCAGCGTCATCTCAATCTCTTTTATTTAATCGTTCTTCCTCCAACCCCTGCACCTTAGTAGAGAGCTCGTTCACCCTGGTCGTCTTAGAGGACAGTTTTGTTTCTGCCTTAACTTTGGCGGTCATAGCAGCATCTCGTTCAGTGGTGGCCGTAGTGAGGGCATCTTTGGTCGGTTGGAGGGCGTTCTCAGCCTCTTCAAGCTTCTTCTTCGTAGATTTCAGCTTTGCCCGCAATTCTGTGATGTGATCGAGAGCACCATTATATTTATCAGTCTTATCTATAAGGTCGCCCTCCAACCATAAATTACGATGAACAAGTCGCATACCTGCTTGTCGTTCAACCTCCTCTTCCTTATAGCGAGCAAGATTAGAGGAGGCCGCCTTGGCCACATCTGATATGAATAAAAGAGGGTCTTCACGAAGGCGATCAAAATCTGCTTCATTGAGATCGTCCAAGTTAAAGGAAGAGGACGACCTCCTCTGAAGTTGTGCATTCCGCTTTGGAGGAGGGGGAGGGTGATCGATCTCAACCTCATTGGTTGCAGTTGATTGCTGAGCCCGATTACTTTTCTTCTGGGATGGGCATGTTCCCTTGTCAGCATTAGAAGGCATCTCGTCATCCTCCAGATTGATAGTGTGGGAAGGAGAAGGGGCGAAGCGAACATGCTTCCCTTTCTTTGATTTCTTGAGAAGAGCTTGGAATCCAATGCCAGACATTTCAGCTGCAAAGTGAAGAGAAATAAGAAATGGTCAGAACGAACAAATAAAACAAAGAGGCATAAACGAGTAAAAATAAGCGAAGAGAATGGTCGCACCAATTTTCTGTTTTATGAACTCTAAGTTTTTTGCCCGTGCAAAGTGGTTACATGGGAATCGTTCCTCTGGCAACCAACTCGCCAAGTTTTCCAGAATCCTAAGACTTTCTAAGTCATATTTCCCCTTAGATAACTATCATTCTCCGCTCGAACGATTTCAAGAATGCCCATGCATTGATATGCAAATGGGAGGGGGCAACCCCTAGATACCTCAAAACACGTCTTTGGAAGTAAGTGAAAGGCGGACATATGCGTATATATCTAAGTGTATTGGTGAACATAATGAACTTTAAAGTTGAAGGGATGGTGGCCGCGTTATCACTCCCTAGACACCCTCAACCCTCCCATTCCTGGTCTCTGTGACCGATCAATTGCCCGAACCATGACTCCATCTCGTCCCTAGGAGGAAAAACTGAGGCTTAACTAAGGATCACAGAGGAGATCCATGAACGATCTTCGCTAATCCCGCCGCGCCAATTAGGGTCCTCCGGGAGCGCATCATTTGTAGGTGTGGGCGGCTGTTGCGCGACCACATCAAGATCGCCTTCTCGAGATAAGGATGCTCCGGAAGAAAGGGTGGGCTCAAAACTCTTCGAAGGGGAAGAACGCCAGAAGAAGAGGAAGTGGACGTTGACAAGTTGGTTGAAGAAGAATTAGAAGGGTTTTCAGAGGAAGGAAGATCGCTCATCTTGTCGTTCCCAAGTCAAGCACCACACTCGGGAAGACGGGCAAGGGGAGCACCAAAAATTCGCGCGGTCTTCTTCGTCCGCGCCAACACGCGCTACCCTGCAAGTAGAGGGAAAGTCAGGACCACCCTATTCGATGATTCATAGAAGGGGGCGACAAGGACGACCCCGGGCCTGACACCCCCTCCTCGCCCCAAATACAAGAAAGATACTAAAAGGACTTGAGGTCGATCGAAATTTCATACCTGGAGTAGAGAGAAATTGAGCCTCAAAGTGGTGTGCTCCTTAATAAACAGAATCATGCGAGCTGAAATTAAGGAGCGACGGAGGGATAGGTCGTGCGCTGGAAGACACCTCGCCAGAGCCTCACCAGAACTTGAACATTCTTCAAATTGAGATATGCGGTCGCCCCTTGATCAACTATGCTCGCTTTCAGAACAAACCTGGTGGCCTTTGGAACAAATGTCGTCGCTTCCAAAGAAGATTGAGAGGAGAAAGGTTTATATCAAGAGAAGGGGGCACCATATATATAGAGGATTTCCTGCCAGCTAGCGAAACGACGCGACTCTTCGCTTCACAGTAGTTGCACATGTCTCGAAAGACGAACCGTCACTATGGTAGCGCCTCCATTGGGATCCCAAAGCATCATTAATGACACCTCGAAAAAAGTGAAACGTCACATCACATCATGACAGTCTACCACGTCATCATAAGCAGAGCACGACCGCTCCCGTAATAAATCAGACAAAGGGGCTCGCACGATCGACCACGTGCCATTACGGACGAGCAAGAGGCGCGTTTAATGAAGAGCAACATCAAGCCTTCACCCGTCCTAGGAACGACTTCGACTTGGGGGGCAACTGTTCTGGACTGGACCGAAGCCCAATCCAGGTAGGGAGATCAAATCAGCCCATTTACCATGATCAGGATAACATAGACCAAGATCAACGACCCTGATCGGTCCGTATAGTGATCCTACGGTCACCCGTGATCCCCTGACACTATATAAGGAGTTATTGCGTCATTTGTTGAGTACACACTATTCACTAGTATCGTTACTCTACTTGTCCTCCCTTGACTTGGCCGCTGGAGTGTCATTGCAGGTACCACCCCCCCTCTTTTTGGGCTCCAGACGCGACTAGCAAAGCAACCCGATCGACCTGATATCCAGACCGTTCTTCGGCATACGACCTGAGGTACAATTCATTTGGCGACCACAGAGGGAGCCCGCGCGCTATCCCACCTACTTCCTCATGCCTCCTCGAGGCAGACCTAAGGCTACCCGCCTTCAGAGTGTGGCCGAGATCCCAGTTCGACCACCACCCATCCCGGAAGGAGCAGCGGCCGATGTGGCGGACGCTGGAGCTATTCCTCAACCGGGCACGGCCCAACAGGTCACTGTTACCCTTCCTACAGACTTGGTTCAGGAGCTTCGCGATTTACTCCGCGATCGTGACCAAACCCTGGACCGTCATAATGACCGTTTGACCCAGGTAGAATATCAAGTAGCCTCTCGGCGAGCGAACACGGCACCTGAGCAGAGACGTCGTAACGAGGGCATACCTGTTCCACGGACAAATCCTTCCAGAGTACATCGCTCACCCCCTCGAAGACAGCTTGTCCATCGATCTCCACTCCGAAGAAGGGGACGAGGAGGAGGACTTACACCACGAAGGACGACCCCATCCACTTCCGACTACACATACTGGCCTGAAGAATCTTCACATCAGGAGTCTTCTTATGGTTCATCCAATTCACCCACTCGTTCGCGTAGTCGATCCAACGAGCAGTACGCCCGCTACCATTCGAAGGAGTATTCGGATGAAGAGCGACATGGTCATCGGGGCCGATACCTCGAGGACCGACAACATCGCAAAGAAAGAGTTGATATGAGCTTGGGGCTGTTCACAAGGGACATAGATGAGTACCGCATTCCTCGCTCTCTTGAAAAACCTCCCTCTGGAATAAATCAGCGACCACACGGAGAGCGTGACCAGAGAACAAAGGAAGATTATGGCAGACAACCTAAGGACCACAAGGTAAGGATGTTTGCAAAACGCACCAAGTTGAACACCTCGTATGCGAATATACTTGCGGAATGTGCGAACACAGAGTTTAGAGACATCAAAGGACTAGAACTCCTCGTCCTCAAGGAAGGGCAGCGCCCGTCCAAGAAATAATGCCGACACCACAAAAGCAGCGGGCATGATAAAAATAATTTCATGGCCCTCAAAGATGACGTAGAGGCATTGATCAGAAGGGGAAAGCTGACCCAATATTTGAAAAAGAATCAGACCGAGGGGCGAGATGACAAATAGGCAGGTCAATCGCCCAGGAAAGGGAAAGCACAAGCCAATGAAGTAGCCAAGGTAATGGAAGAAGATGAGGACGAAGACGATGATATGCCGGACACTAGAAAGTCATAGGGAAGACCAGTTGCCATGGTGATCATAAGAGGCATTCCCACTGATGCCTCAACTAACAAATCAATGAAGAGAAGATGGGATGAGATCATGAGCTTCGCGTCTACGTCCGCTCCAAGACCCCCTTCAAAAAGGCCGCCCATATCCTTTGCGGACGAGGACCTGATCGACGGAACGCCTAACTATGAGGTATACCACTCGTTGTTGTCGTTGTGATGGCAAATATGGAAATCAGACGAATACTGGTAGACCAAGGAAGCTCGGCGGACATCATCTTTGAAGATCTCTTGGACATACTGAAAATATCAAAAGATGATTTGAGGTCGTACAGAGGCACAGTCTTGACTGGGTTCAACAGAGGGTACACGACTCTGATAGGACGAATTGAATTGATGGTCACTTTTGGGGATGACACACCAAAGAAACCCACTTGTCGAACGGTCAGGACCGATTTCATAGTACTGCCATGCAAGTCCATTTATCAATGTATCATTAGTTGACCAACTTTGCCTCGATTGGAAGCCATACCATCCACAATCCACTTGAAGATGAAGTTCTACACTAAAGGTGGGGAGGTCATCACCATCCAAGGTGATCTGTTGTCAGTGAAACGAGCTTCCCTCTTAAGTTTAAAAGACAAAGGTAAGAAGGTCAGGAGAGAAATAGAAGAGGCAATGAGAGGAGGCGAGCAGGTCAATGTGGCCGATCTCGACGCTCGCTACGACCTGGACAGCAAAGTGGAAGAAGGAGATGACCTCTTGACCAGGGACCTTAAGAAGAGAATCAAACGGCCTGAACCAGATGGAGAGTTTATCCAAGTCCAACTGGGGAGCGACCCAGAGAGGACGGTCAAAATAGGGAATGATCTTCCTCAAGAAATCCAAGACCAGCTCGTCCAATGCTTGAGAGAGCATGCAGACTTGTTTGCTTGGAATGATGCAGATATGCCCAGAATCCCACCTGAAGTCGCACGTCATCACTTAGCAGTGGACCCTGGAGCCAAATGGGTCGTGCAACGAAGAAGGGTCCAAAAGGAAGAAAAGGCAAGGGCAGTAACCAAAGCTGTGGAAGACTTACTTGAGGCAGGTTTCATCAAAGAGATATAGTACAAAACTTGGTTGTCCAATGTCGTCTTAGTAAAGAAGGCGAACGGCAAATGGCGAATGTGCGTGGACTATACCGACCTCAATCGAGCATGCCCAAAAGATGCGTTTCCAGTACCATGTGTTGATCGTTTGGTCGATAGTGCAAGTGGGTACAAAATACTCTCATTTTTGGACGCATATTTCGGGTACAACCAGATTGCCATGCACCCACCCGACTAGGAAAAGATAGCTTTTATGACTGACAAGGGGAATTTCTGCTATTGAGTCATGCCGTTTGGATTAAAAAATGCGGGGGGCACCTATCAAAGAATGATGAATCAGGTGTTCCAAGCTCAGATAGGTAAAATCAGAGAGGTCTACCTAGATGAGATGATAATCAAGAGTAAGCAAGATCCAAACCATGTGGCCGACCTAAGGGAAGTGTTCAAAGAAGTTCGAAAGAACTCGTTAAGGTTCAATCCAGAAAAATGTACCTTCGGGGTTAGGGCAGGCAAATTTCTTGGGTTTTATCTTACAGAAAGGGAGATCGAAGCTAACCCAGATAAATGCAGAGCGGTGATAGAAATGAGGCCGCCCACAACTAAGAAAGAAATTCAGAAGCTTAATGGCATGGTGGCCGCCCTCTCACGATTCATTGCAAAAGCAGCAAACAAGTCCTTGCCCCTGTTTAAATTGTTGAAGAAAGAAACCATGTTTGAATGGACGCCCGAGTGCGACCAGGCGCTCGAGCAGTTGAAAACAACCCTATTAGAACCTCCGAGTTTGACCACACCAGAGACAGGAGAGACCTTATACCTATACTTGTCCATTACATACGAGGCTTTGGCCGCTGTATTGGTAGGAGAAGGGGAGTCTAAGCAGAACCCTATATACTTCATCAGCAAAGCCCTGCAAGGTCCTGAGCACAAGTACCAGAAAATTGAGAAGTTGGCTTTGGCCTTAATCATGGCAGCTCGAAGATTGAGACCATATTTCGTGGCCCATCAGGTCGTACATCGCACTGATCAACCCATGAGACAAATCCAAAATAGACCAGATTTGGCGGGCAGAATGATTAAATGGGTAGTTGAACTATCAGAATTCAGGATCAAGTATGAGCCTAGATCGACCACTAAGGCACAGGTTTTGGCCGACTTCGTCGCAGAAATGACTCCAGCCCCGGAGAATCCAGTCCAAACTTTGTGGACGTTGCACGTGGATGGCTCCTCCAATAGCAAAGGTAGTGGAGCAGGCCTAATTCTTGAAAACAACGAAGGAACGACCATCGAGGTCTCTTTGACCTTCTCGTTTCCCACCTCAAACAATCAGGCAGAATATGAGCCCTGCGTAGCAGGGTTGATGCTCGCTCTAGAATTCAAAGTGAAAAGGGTGGAGCTACACTCAGACTCACTGCTAGCGGTCTCTCAAATTAAAGAAGTCTTTAGCGCTAAAGATGAGATCCTCCAAAGATACTTGCAAATTAAGAGAATTACTTCAACGATTTGAATATGCTGAGGTCAAGCACGTACCTAGAAAAGAGAACACTAGGGCGGATGTACTATCAAAGCTTGCGAGTACCAAGAATCCGGGCAACCATAGGAGCGTGATCCATAAGGTACTGTCACAACCCAGCGTAAGGCTGGAGGTCGTTCTTGACATATGTGCAGTTGATGTGGCACCAACTTGGATCGATCCCTTCCTTAAGTACATAAGGGACGGGGAAGAACCAGGAGATCCCAAAGAAGCAGCGCTCGTTCGAAGATGAGCATCCTCCTACTCGAACATAAGCGGACAGCTTTACCGAAGAGGTTTCACTATGCCATTGCTCAAGTGTCTCCCCCCAACAGAGGCAGATTTTGTGTTAAGAGAGATTCACGAAGGAATATGCGGGAACCATCTGGGTGGGTGAGCTCTGGCCTAGAAAGCCTTAAGGGCAGGTTATTATTGGCCTTCTATGGAAGAGGACGCAAGAATGTTAGTAAAAAAATGCGATAAGTGTCAGAGACACGAAGATATCCACCTTGCCCCCCAGTTGAACTCAACAGTATAACTGCCCCTGGCCGTTCGCATGGTGGGGAATAGACCTCTTAGGGCCATTCACTGTTTCTCCTGGCCAACTTAAGTTTCTAATTGTAGCGGTCAATTATTTCACTAAATGGATTGAAGCTGAACCCTTGGCCACGATCACATCAAGAAATTGCCTTCAGTTCTTCAAGAAAAACATCTTGGTACATTTTGGGATCCCAAAAGTGGTCGTATCAGATAACGGCACGTAGTTAACCGATAAAAATTTCCAAGAGACTCTGGTCGAGCTGGGAGTGAAACAGCGTTTCACTTCAGTAGAGCATCCTCAATTAACGAATGGGCAGATAGGCAGAAGAGCTTCCATCCGTTTTATGGGCATACCGAACGACTCCTCATTCCACCACAGGAGAATTTCCTTTTAGAATGGTTTATGGGACAGACGCTCTGATTCCCGTAGAAAATGGGGAGCTAAACTGGAGGATGACCAACCCTAAACGACCACTCGAGAATGAACAGGCCACTAGAGAAGAGTTGGACCTGGTAGAGGAACTTTGAAGCAAGGCAGCTCTGAGGGAAGCGTTGGTCAAACAAGGCATGACAACAAGACACAATGCTAAGGTCGTTCCAAAAGTTTTTGAAGTAGGACAGCTCGTTCTAAGAAGGGCAGACATCGGTCAGAAGAATGCTGGCCAAGGCAAGCTCGCCCCCAATTGGGAAGGCCCCTACCGAGTAGTCGCAAGAACGGGCAAGGGTGCGTACAGTCTCCAAACCATGAGCGGAGGAGCGATCTCAAACACTTGGAATGCAGTGAATCTTAGGAGATACTTTACATGAGTAGACATCTTGTAATGATGAAAGAAATATCATGTTACACTCGTTTGATCAATGAAAACAAAACGAGCGGAACACTCTTTTTCCCTACGGGGTTTTTTATGGAGGCCCGCTCGTCCGTCAATAAATGACGAGGAATTCCTTTATACTTTGTGTTGATTTCCTTTTTCTTTACTGGTCGATCCAATAACGAAACGAACAACCCCTAGAGCGAGTAAAATTCAAATCGAGTTTGATAAACTGCTGAACAGGGGCACAACCACTTAAACACATTTAAGTATAACGAAACAAAGCGACCAAAGAATGGTAGTCGCACCCCTATAAACGAGCTAAATATGAGTAGAAACTTGGTAAGCTGCTTATGCGCGACCACGCGAGTTTGGTCTACATGACCCAACCAAAGAAAGTTCGCGATCGGGCAAGATAGCAAAACAACTTAACGAAACGAAATAAACGAAATTGAGATAACGCTGGGACGATTAAAAAGGAAACATGCGAGGTTCAACCATTAAAAGGTTACCCGGAGAAGGTCGGGCTCCATCAACAGTAAATGTTACAAAAGTAGGGCGACCATGAGGCCGCCCAAAGTGCAAAATAAACAACAAATTGAAAAGATTACAAACAAAGTTCATTCAGGTCGCCTAAAGACGACCGTCTCCTCCTTCACCACATTCAGGTCGCCTAATGATACTAGTGAATAGTGTGTACATGACAAATGACGCAATAACTCCTTATATAGTGTCAGGGGATCACGGGTGACCGTAGGATCACTGTACGAACCGATCAGGGCCGTTGATCTTGGTAAACGGGCTGATTTGATCTCCCCACCTAGATTGGGCTTCGGCCCAGTCCAGAACATTAGCCCTTCTTATACTATGGGCTAGTGGGTGTAAAATTATGTGTTTAGGGGGGAAATGAGCTTACACTTAAGCTCCAAAAATCATAGTGAGCTTACCAATCACATGGGAATCAGAGATAAATAACTAGTTTGATAGTTCTGTTCTGTCACATAGCTACTTCATGTGTCTACCTATGATATGAACAAACATTGTTGTTATTTTGCTTTCTAAGTAGTTTAACTTGTGTTCTCTAAACATTGTTGTTACTAAGTTTAATCGAATTTGAAGTATTTTTATATATTTATTATGTGTTGATGACTGGAATGATCTGTATATAACAGGTTCTTATAAGTTAGTGTACCGGTATGGATAAAATATAAATAAATTATAAAAAAAAAGGTAGACATTTGGCATCGGTTATTCTATACAACCAATGCTAAATGTTCTTGTAAGAGACGCTTAGCATCGGTTGTATAGTATACCCAATGCTAAATGTGTCTTACAAGTACATTTAGCATCGGTTATACTATACGACCGATACTAAATGTACTTGGATGAGACATTTAGCATCAGTTGTATTGTATAACTGATGCTAAATGTACTTGTAAGAGACATTTAACATTGGTTGTATAATAGAACCGATGCTAAATGTACTTGTGAGAGATATTTATCATCGGGTTAATTATACAACCGATGCTAAATGTACTTGGAAGAGACATTTAGCATCGGTTATACAACCGATGCTAAATGTTTGTTTCGAGGCTATATTAGACAGTGATGAAACACATTTAGCATCGGTTATATAAAAAACCGATGCTAAAGGTGACTTTTTGCATTGGTTAAATAACCGATGCCAAATGTTGGGGGATTTAGCATCGTCGGATAACCGATGCTAAATGTCCAAAAGAACCGATGCTAAATGTCTTTTCTGCACTAGTGGAGAGTGAGAGTGAGAGTGAGAGAGTAAGACATAGTAGGAGAGAGAGAATGTTTGAGAAATAGCATAGAGAAACAATGAAAGTATATGAGAGAGTCGGATACTAGGTATGAGAGTGAGTGAGAGTTTATCAAAGAGTGTATGAGAGAATGTAAATGTAGGAGAGAGAGTGTATGAGAGAGCAAGAGAAGGTGAGAGATGTATGAGCAAGGTCGTCCTAAACAATTTGGAGTCTCTATCCAAATCTTAAAAATTAGACCCCTAACTATACTTCTTTTCTGCGTTTCCTTGTAAATTGGTCCGTTGTCAATATCAGCAATGTTGCTTATGCCTTGTAGTAAATATTTACCAAACACTAAACTACATAAATCAGCTTTTCGATCACTCATTTCTACGACAACTGCTAAATCATCCTTAAGAAGAAGGTTTTACTAGCAAGTACTCCCTCCGTCCCATATTATATGACTTTCTAGGAAAAAAATTGTCGCATAATACATGACTTTTTAGAATACCAATGCAACATCAATTTTCTTTTCCAGTCATACCCTTCATTATTTAATATATTTCTTCTAACAATTCTACTTTTTATACTTCCAATGTCATTAATGAAGGACAATTTGGTAAATTAACTCGCAATCTCTCTTTCCCATATAAAATTAACTATTTTCTTAATTCCTGTGCCACAACCTTAAATGAAATGTAATATGGGGAAGAAAAGCATTAATTAAATAAGTATGCTAAGTAAAAAATCAAAAAGGGGAAGAAAATAAAATGACCCATCAAGCAGCAAAACCAGATATTACACGCGCAACTATGAAAACGAAATACACAAGATGCAAAAAACACATTTTTATTACAAACAACAGCAAAAAGTATAAAAAAAAAAAAACAATAATGTTTAAAATGAACAAAATGGTATCCTAAGATCGATCAAAAACAACGAATCAAATACCCAAAAAAACAAATCAATTTTTTGAAACTAAAAAAGAAGGTTAAAAGAAAGAGAAAGGTACTTTTTTTTTGGTCAACTGTTTAACATTTTATTCATAATGAGCGAAGGCCACAAACATTACACACACAGATATAGTGCACCATATAGGTTCAGAACAACATAACGAGGGTACGAATAGTAAAAAGACAATATATGTAAAGAAAAAAGAAACAAGCTTTGGCCCACCACTAAAAGCCCATCATAGATAGCAGTCTCTGGAGTCAGTGGTCCAAGATGAAACGGGTCACGGGTGAGGCGAACAAAACGACTTATACGGAATTAGTATCATGTTGATACCTCGAACACCAGCCTCACAATTCAATAACCCTAATTGAGTAACAACAATCATAGAGGAGAGAGGCAGCTCGAGACTCCATCAATTCTTCATTCAAGGTAGCTTAAAACACCATCAATTCTTGAACCAACACCACCCACACCTGCATCACGATCATTACTTCACTGGAGATAAGGCGCAACATTAGGGTTGAGGGTAATTAGCCTTGCTTCACTTCTAACGATTCGTCGAAGAGAGCTAGGAAGAAGGAGAGTCCAGTTCGGTTGCAGCTGTCCTTTGAAGCATTGATCTGCAATTTCATGAGCCGCAGAATTTGCATCTCTTCGAACCCAGGTAAAACGACATTCAATGAACTCAGTTTCCATTCTAAATATATCTTCTAGAATTCCTTGAATCTCATGAGCTTGGCCTTCTTTTCTACACGCTTGAACCAGCCGAAGGTTATCACTCTCAAAAATCACCCTCTGGAGTTGGAGATTCACTCCCAATTTTAGCGCCTCCCGTAAAGCTAGAGCTTCTGCCATTAAAGGAGATGTAGCAAAGAGCCTCGCAGGATTCATAGAAAGTATTCTTTTATTGTGGTCTCTGCATAGCATAGCAAAGGATCCCTTTCCTGTTTCTGCCTTGAAAGCATCATCGGAGTTAATCTTGATGTAACCCTCTTCTGGGGGTTGCCATTGCCTTGGTTGCTGTATTGTAACCCCATTCTGTCCAGGTCTCTGCATAGCAAGTTCCTGAGTAGCTTGTAGGTATTCATTAGTCTGGGTAGTTGCTCCAATGATTGTAGCAGTTGGGTTGGGATCAATGGAGTTGAAGACTTTCTCATTACGAGCTTTCAGATGTTCCACATAACCTGCAGGCAGAGAGCAGTGAGCAATTCAACATCAAGACCACTTTGGGCCCAAGAATTTGCTATATGAACAAGCCAAGAAGCAACTGATGTCATATTGTTGACATTAGGTCTGGGTGGGGGAGACACCCCAAACCAAGTAGGTTGAGTCCACTGACAAAGGAACAACAGGTGGTCCACTGTTTCTGGGTGCTGCTTACATATGGGACAAGATTTATCCCTAGACAATTTCCTCTGATATAGATTGTCTCGTGTGGGGAGAGCATTGTGCAAGCCTTCCAGGCAAAGTGTTTAATTTTTTAGGCACTTTTGCCCCCCAGATGAGCTTCCAACAATCAGGTGAAATTGCTAGGGATGAAGAAGCCTGGTTATTGACCCTATTGTGAGCAGATTGAGATTCTAGGAGCACCTTATAGCCAGATCTAACAGAGTAGTTTCCATTAGTGGTAAATGGCCAATAGATGGTGTCCAATGTTCCATCTACCTGATTCTTGTAGTAATTGTCTCCCACTAAGCATGCTCTTCCAAATCCAAGAGCTGCCTTGCTTATCTACAGCCTGCCAGAACCCTGTATTGGGAAAATAAATGCTCTTTAGTGTAGTAGCCCAGTAGGAATGAGGGTCATTGATGATCCTCCAAGCCTGTTTAGTTAATAGTGATGAATTCATAAGATCAAAGTCCTTAAATCCCATACCACCAGCTCATTTAGGAGAACACAGTATTGTTTTCCTCTTCCAATGTATGCCCCTGTGGTTGCCATGCATACTCCACCAAAATTGAATAGCTGCACTTGTTAATTTATCACAAAAAGTCTTAGGAAGTTTGACTATGGACATTATATAAGTTGGAATAGCTTGGATAATGGCTTTAATAAGAGTTTCCTTTTCTGCTGGGTTCAAAAGGTTACCACCTTTCCACATTAAGGCCAAGTTAAGGCCACGTGTGCCCTAAATAGGAGACAGAAGTATTCTAAACAACTATTCCGCCACACATTTCGCCCAAACCCTCACCTTAACCTGCGTACAAATCCTCACCGCCGCCACGACACACGACCTCCTGACCCCTAAGTTCCGACCACTCAAACCAAAAACATCAACTCTACACAACACACAAGCCCCTCCTGTTTACCAAAAAGCTATTACAACACGCCCTACATTTACCAAAATATCTATTACAACATGAACTACATTTGAGAAACTTTGAATACACTATAACTAGTCACAATAGTGGAATAATCTACTGTTTCAGCCACTAAACCACTCTTTCACTACGCCGCTTAAACAGATCGTTTCCAACTCTTGCCTTCTGCTATGGCGTCTTCCGCCAGCAACCAATAAGCAGGTAGCAAAGGCCAACAAACTAGAACTTTAGATGAGAGCTGCATTCCCCATTATCTGCCAACAATAACTTTAAAGGGTTAGCAAAGAAAGCACTGGTAGGGAAAGTTATCACAAACAAAATGATAAATAGAAATGCAGCAAAAGAGATTTTATACAAGGCATGGCAGGCTTATGAAGGCGTTATTATCTCATATAGGGGCCCTAACATGTTTTTGGTAACATTTAAGAACGAACTCCATGCCAAAGATGTCATGATGAAGGCGCCTTGGTATGTGATGAATCACCTCTTAAGCATGCAGTATTGGATCCTTGAGGCTTCAATAGATGACCTTTACTTTGCTTTAAACCCATTTTGGGTTCAGATCCAGAACTTATCAGTGGAGAACTTAAATATCCAGAGTGCTGCAACTTTGCTTCATAAGGTGGAAAGAATAGTTGAGCTTGAAGATCCCTTAGTGGGTGGAGAACTGGTTAGGGACTTTGTCCGTGGAAAGGTGCTAATAGATGTGTCCAAACCCTTGCCTATAGGGTGTTGGATCCCTAGGAAAGACTTACCAAGACTATGGGTAGTCTATAGATTTGAAAGACTTCAAGACTTGTGCTTTAACTGTAGGATTTTAGGCCATGACCAAAAATAATGCAAGGTTTCCAAGGTCATGGCCTACTTCAACAACACTATTCCAAAATATTCCCAAATCATGTGTCCCTGCAGCTAGGCCAATTGGGAATTTGCTAGATGAGCAGAGGAGGAGGAAACATCAGCAGATAAACCCACAAAGCAATACATCTAAGAAGCAGGAGGCATCCTCCTCAAAGAGTCCCTCAAATAACCCTGACCTTCAAAACATCTACAATGAGGTTATGGGGAATGTTTACAACTAGAAGGATAGGCAAGAAGACTTTAGAAGGCTACTGAACTCTTGGTTCTCTAACACAGACACCACCATTAACACCAATGGAGCATCATCCTCCCAATCCACACCAAGCACTACTCCACCCCCGATCCCCCCCCCCCCCCCTCCCCACACCACACTATTCCCCAAATCACAATGCCCATAAAACCAGTACTCTCACCTATCTCACCACAATTTATCAAAGACCCCTCTGAGTATAATTAAGGAAAGCACCCCATTATAATTGAATGCCCCCCAGAAACACAAACTGCAGCTGCAATCCAAGAGGAATTGTCTGCAACAGAGATAAAGAGAATGAAAAATAGGCCAGATGTTCCTGACTTGAATAAACTACAAGGCAAAAAGGCTATTGCTATGGAGGAAAGCAAAATGATCACTGATTTTGCTAACTACCCTAAGAAAGGAGAAGGGAATATAATGGATCCTGTCTCATTGATAGAGGGAAACTATACTGACAGCTGCCCTACAGTCGTTACTGAAGATGATGATATACCTGAAGCAATAAGAATTTTCATCACCACCCCATACCCCTACCGTAAGGGTTATGAAGATGAAGTGCCAGTCTATGTGGGGAAGGCAGAGAAAATTACTATACAGGAGGCAGAGGAACAGCAACTGGTTATGTCTCTCACCACTAGCATGGTCCTTAGGAAGAGGGACTCATCAAAAATATCCAAGGATAACCCAGATGGAAAGGAGGACAAAGAGAGTAAGAAGATGAAGACTGAAGGTGGTGAGCAACTACCTTGGTGCCCTTCACTTGATGATATTGGAAAAACTTTCCTAGGACTATTTTCTAAGGCTGAGGAGGCAGGCCTAACCATGGCCCCACCCCCCAAATGACCTGTATAAGGTGGAACTGTTGTGGTTTGGCGGCAGCCACAATCAATAGGGAGCTAAGTAGCCTATTGCAAGTTCATAAGCCGGCCATAGTCTTCCTCATGGAGACTAAAGCAAAAAAATCAAGAGTTGAAAGAATAAAGAGGAAGTTCAGATTTCAACATGCTTATAGTGTTGATGCTCAAGGAACTTCTGGGGGCTTGGCCCTGTTTTGGAATGATGTCTATGATATCCAAATGACTGATACTAGCATTAACTATATACATGCTATATTGACTGAGAAGAAGTCTGGAAGACACTTTGTGACTACCTTTATCTATGGGAATCCTACATTTCAACAAAGGAGGCACTTATGGGGTAAATTACTACAACTTAAACCTCATTTCCAAGAACCTTTGTGTTGTATGGGGGATATGAATGAGATGCTCCACTCTCATGAGAAGGATAGCCCAAGGCCTATAGAGAACCATAGAATTGAATTGTTCGGACAGTTTCTAGGTGACTCTGAACTTATGGATGTGGAATTGAATGGTTGCAAATACACTTGGATGAGTCACCCTAGGGATGGGGTGGTAACAAGACAAAAGATTGATAGGATCCTAGTTAATTGGGAATGGAGAAGAATGTTCCCTCATGCAGTAGCTATTACCCTTCCTATAAGGAATTCAGATCACTCTCCAATTGTGTTGAAGCCTAAACCTCCACTTGCAAGTGGGGTGAATTTCAAGTATGAATCTTTTTTTGGGAGGAAAAGGAAGAATGCAGAGACATTGTCAAGTCTAGTTGGAGTGAAGAAGTTGACACCAGAGCCACTGGTGACACTAATACTGGTAGATTGGTCAACTTCAAGCTTAGGAAGTGCAAGAAAAATTTGTCCTCTTGGAGTAAACAGACATTTAAGAATGCGGCCAAAGAGATTACCAAGCTCAAAGCTCAACTTCAAGCCATGCTTGATCTCCCCCAGACATCCATAAACTGGGAAGAGGTTAAAAACTTGAGGAAGGCCACTGATAGCCTGTGGAAGCAAGAGGAGCAGTATTGGAGCCAGAGATCAAGGATCAAATGGCTCAAATGTGGGGATAAGAACTGATGAGATCTAAAGTAGATCTTAAAGTTTAGGATCTTGAAATTTAGCAAATCAACAATTTTCTCACACAATCTAAACACCAACAACACAAAATCAAAGACACAAATGAAACAACACTTACTTGAAGGGAAGAAAATGCAAATATGGAAGAGATAGAAATGGAAGTGGAGAAGGAAGTCTACCACTTCTTCCTTGGGAAGATGATAAGGACAACACTATCCTTGAGCTCTCCTAGCCTCAAGGTTGTGTGCTCAAGGTTCTCATCTCAAGAAACCTTGGAGAATCTATGATGAACCTTCACCTACACTAGCAACTAGCCACTCACCACTCACTTAGGTATTAGGGCACTCTCATGCTCAAAATGTAAAAGTGAATTTCATTCATCAAAGTTCTACCAATTACACTTAGAGTTCAAGTATTTATATTGTGGGTTTAATGGATCCTAGGCCCACACTCTAAAGTCCAAAAGAAACATAAAACAAGGCCCAAGGCCACAAACTAAATCTACTAGGCCATAGCCACTTAACCAATGCCAACATGGCTCAAATAAAAGTATCTTTACAACTACTAAATGAAAATACAAGGCATAGGAAACACTAGAGTTGGTTATCTAGAAATTCCCTACTATTTACATGGTCACCTTCAACGTGGTCTTATCTTAATGATTAGGTTGAACACATTGAAGTATATTCCCTTGAATTCTTGTTGACTCTTTTTGGTCTTTATCTTTGTGATCTTCATCCAAGCTCCATGCATGTGGGATCACATCAAGAACTCAAAGTTCTTCCATGCCTCAACAATTCAAAGGAAAAGCAGGAACAGGTTGGAAAGAATTCAAGATCAGAATGGGGTCTGGTTGGAAGGCATACAACAAATCAGGACACGTATTGTTAACTATTATTCTACTCAGAACCTACTAATAATGTCACTGAGTGCCTTAACTCTGTGCCTACCTTGGTAAATGAGGCAATGAATAGGGCCTTCATGGCCACTATTACAACTGCAGAAGTGGAGAGAGCTGCTCTCTCAATGGGCTCTCTTAAGGCCCCTGGGCCTGATGGTTTTAATGGGTTGTTCTACCAAAAGAATTGGGGAATTCTCAAAGAGGATATCACTAAAATGGTACAACATTTCTTTGAGTGTGGTGAGTTAGAATAGGAATTCAATGAAACAATTGTTGCACTGGTCCCTAAAGTCTCAATGCCAGAGTCTGTCACTCAACTAAGACCTATTAGCTGTTGTAATTATGTCTATAAAATCATCTCCAAAGTTATGGTCAATAGATTTAAACCATTTATGAGTAATCTAATCACTCCACAACAGAGTGCATTTGTTGGAGGCAGGCTTATTCATGACGACCTGGTGGTAGCTCATGAGGCTTTCCATTTTTTAAAACAACAAAAACCAATGAAGGGGAAAGGGGTGGCTCTCAAACTGGATATGAATAAGGCCTATGATAGGCTTGAATGGGGTTTTCTTGAGAAAACCCTAACCAAAATAGGATTCAGTGATGTCTGGGTTAATAGAGTCATGAAGTTAGTCACTACAGTTTCATAAAGCTACCAAATTAATGGTTTTATAATCGGGAAAATTATTCCCCAAAGAGGACTGAGGCAGGGGATCCCATTTCCCCCTATTTGTTTATTATAGCCTTTGATGTGCTGTCTAGGGTTTAGAGAAATAGATCGATCCTAGAGAATCTATAAAGAATAGAGCAAGCCCTTTAGTGAGTCTCAACTCTCAATAGGTGTAACCAATAATGGGAATTCCAAAAGCTCTGGGCCCGTAGTGGTCGACTGGTTGTGTGGCTTTGTGCGTAGGTCTTTTTTTTACCCTGCTCATTCACAATATACTTCCACATAATTTTTTATTCCCACAAAAACTTAAATCTGTTTCGGATGAAATAACAAAATGGAAGTATGTTGATGTACGTAAATCCGTTTCAGCAAAAAGTAGGCCAATAAAACTAAGGAAAGAATTTTAAATCCGTTTTTAAAAATTTTACAAAACAGATTTACCTTATTAGATCTTATTAGGTAAATCTGTTTTGTTGTTTCTCAAAACAGAACTACCTATTAAATATATAAATCCGTTTTGAATATTTGTATGAACCAATTTATCTATTTAATAGGTAAACCCGTTTTTATTAAAACTTAACTGACACGATTCCACTGCCAGTTTTGATCAACAGTCCACTTTTGTTCGTCTTAATAACTGTGCCCCAACAGATATATTTTTAACGGTGTAGATTGCACCGACAACATCAAAGGTGGTTTTTTTATGTTTTACTTTTTTTTAGGTTGTAAGTTTGCATCAATAAAAATAAATACTAATAAGAAATATAATAAAAGAACAATACAAGAACAATACTAATAAGAAATAAGTAAGTCCAACGTGAAAATATCGTACAATACAACAACCAAAAAAAATCAATCATGTCCATCTGCCAAATCAATCAACCTCCGAATTTGAGAGTACGACTGAGACGATGGATGTTCGTCTCCAGACTCAAGCACCCACCGTAACTACTCGCTCATAATCATCAGTCTCTCCTCAGGTCCCCTCACACTTGGTGCTGCTAGTGGTGGTGCTATTGCTGCTGGAAGGAGACGGGGAACTGATACCCTAACGTACCATGACAAGTAAGTCGGATTAACCTCACCCACCTCCCTAGCACCAGTAGTAGTGCTCATAACCTCCTGAACACTGTTCCTCCATATGGTCATACGCATCATGACATCATTAAACCCTGGACGACCGTGAAGCAGGTCACGAGGAATGACCTGAATGTATCAAAATTGCCGGAGGCACCTATCTGGCATGTAAGGGACGGTCATGTCCTCCCATATCAAAAAGACCCTATATAATGAGATCTGGTCAAAGACTTTCTTGTGCCGGTGGTCCTCAAGTAGTCTCCAGATGACATCAACAGGTGTCAAAGCATCAATCCTCTTCCGATACTCCTCTAGCTTCACTGCATCCGTCTTCTTTCTCTTTCGAAACCCATGCTGTGGCCCGATCGTGGTCCCAGTGGTACTCCGTACTGCTATCCGAGGGAAGTATTGAAAGATCCATGACTGAAATGATCAAATAAATAATATGATTATAAATAAAATATATAAGAAAACTTACCATGAACACTGTCGCATAACCCTTAACTGATTAGTATCCTTTAGGTAGGCAAAGTTCAACTAGAAATATAAGAAAACTAAGGCTACTGGACCCCATGCCCATCTGCCCACTGTGGTGACGTCCTCCAACAATAGCAACCACTTAGTGTAATACCCTAATATCTCAACAAGAGAAGAAATACCAGGGTACATATTTTAGCATACATCAAAGTAATTTCCTGTATATGAACATTGAACTCAACTAAAGAAACTTAATGAAAACTCATCAAGTAATCACTCATTTGCATAACTTCAAGTACATTAAAGTACATCATTAACTTAGTTCCATGATTAATCCTTTCCTCATCCTAGAGTTCAATATCCAATTACAGAAATAAGGGAAGCGATATATATAACATTTAAACTAGTACAAGTTATCATATCGAAATACATAAAAACGAGGGAAACAACATAAGCATGCAAGATAACTAAGTCTTCAATAGCTCCATACAGTGCACCGTCTAACCATGCTTCTTCGCTTTCGCTTTTCCCTGTCTCTTTGTAAAAATTACAACATATAAAGGGTGAGATTACAAATCTCAGCGAGTTCTACCGAAACCCCTTACTAAGAGGAATAACTATGTGCAAACTTTTCATGACATAGCACAACACCATCAATTACCATGCAATATCTGGTGAACCCGATCCGCTAACCTTGCGCTCGCGGGCAAACATGGACGGGACCTTAGGGTCGGGGTCATGACTTCCCTACCTTAGTGCACTAATTCTCTTGCGTCGTCGCCCTATTATTGATAATTAATCACATGGCATTACATAGGTAATAACTTGAACTTAAAAAAAATGAACTTATAGTTCCTTGTATTATCACGTTTTCGTGTACGCTCACGTGTAACTAGTTATACGGTTTTACTAAACCTTTAAGACTCAAGACAAATCAATATAATCATCTCAATCATAATCAAAATCATGGTGTTATTATCATAACTTCATTGGGAATGGTTGAGGAAAGAATTGGGAGAGATTTGGAGTCAAAAGGAGGAGTAAAAAGTGAAGATCATCTTGATGAATCAGCAAGACGCACGACCAGTGCTCCCTGGGTTTCCAAAACTTTCCATAAAAAGCCAGTGGCATAGGCAGTGCGCAAGGGCGCACGACCAGTGCCTACTTTGCAGAGTTTTCAAAAATCATTTCTTTCGTGAACACGTACTAATCCGATCGATGGCTCCAATACTCGTACCACTTAATTTCTAACTTAACACCAGTCCATAACAGAATCAAGGCATGCTCAATCAATCAATTTCCAACAATCAAACATCACATATAATCAATTGTTCGTTAGTTTTGAAATACAACAACCACGACTTCGAAAATACGGTTTTTGTCTCAAAAAAATTGAAAACGAAACAGAGCACAACGTGAAACCAGTAACATGCAACCATCAATACATAAAATCAAAAACCTAAGCGAGCTAGAACTCACCTCTTGTGATAAAAATCACAAACAAGAACAAACAAACGGAATTCAACACCGACTCGCGTACTCGAACTTTTCCCAAACTCCAATTTCTCACTTCCACGAACACCAAAACTGTTCTAAAACTGCCCCAGCCCCCGAATATTCACTCTAATGCTTCCGAACTATAATATAACTTCAAGAACTGGTCTAATAACTTGACTTAAGCTTCCAAACAACAATGAAATTGAATGAACTTCATCTTTGTCAAGTTGAGCTTGTTGGGTCTAAAATGGCGAAATGAGTAGGAGGAGAATGTAGGTGAAGCTATTAGTATCAATGGATGGAGAATGAAGAGATGAATGTAATGGTGTGAAAATAATCAACATGCATGAGGGTTTAATTGCTCCTCATCCTCTCCTCTCTCTCCCTTGCGTCGCCTCTCTCTCTCTCTCTCTATTCTCTCACTTCTTTCTAAAATTTTTGAGTTTGTGTTAAAGTGTGGAGTATGGTTGGGTGTGGTGTTTTTGTGAGGGTCAGTGTAACTTAATGAGCTAAAGTTTTTTTTTTGATAGGCTAATGAGCTGAAGGTAAAATGACTAGTAAAGGACTCTTATACCCTCAATGCTAAATACACTACTCCATTACTTATACACTCACTTACGCAATCTATTTTAAAAAAATTTAACAATCCACAATTACTCAATCTAATTCAATAACTCACACAATCAATTCACCTCATTTAGCAATTAATTTTTCTATCATGGACTCAAGCATGCTCAATGACTTAAATTAACAATCAATCAATTAAACTATGCTAGTTAATTTCGCTAGTCGAAATTAATCGAATTGGGGATGTTACACTTAGCCTCAATTCTTGTTCTAGTCTTGCTACAAAAAATGGTCATCCCCAAAAGTAGCATCAAATATGCCCTGATAGCAAAAGTCCGTTTCTAACCTCCTATGAGACGCCTACAGATCTCCAGTAGCCAATCAAAGCGGAATTATGGCCCTCTGCTGGCCATAGTCTCCTCTGTAGCCTCACCAAAAGTCACACCCAGATAATTCACAGCTAACTGGATGGCATCATCAATAGTAACAAAGTTGATGGAGATCTGAAATATCTACCAGCCAATGGTAGATGTAGCAGACACGACACATCATCCAAATTAATCCTCATTTCTCCAAATGGTAAGTGAAATGACGATGTCTCTGGGTGCCATCTCTCTACAAAGGCAGATAGCATCTAGTAGTGTGAGTTTAAAAGACAAGGGGGGCTAATCCAGAATGCCGAATATTATCATAAAACCCATGATTCATTGAGAAAGGGACCAATTTCTGATGATTTTGTTGCCATGAGCAGACACTTTCAATTTAAACTGAATTAAAAATAAATAAACTTACTTAAACTTTTTATCTATAAATTTATGAGTTAAATATGTTTTTAGTCCCTATAATTACAACGAGTTTTGTTTTTAGTCCCTATAAAATATTTTGAGCACTTTTGGTCCCTACTTTTTTTTTCCGTTAGCATTTTTAGTCCTGCCGTTTATTTTCATTAACGGAGCTGACGTGGCACTGCACATGTGGCTTTTTTAAATGTGTTGGCATTTCCACGTCATTTCACATTGACACGTCATCTGACACGTTGGAAATAAAAATTGAAAACTGATTTTAAAAACTGAACTTAAAAACTGAAAATAAAACTAAAACTAAAACTGAAATTAATAACATTTCAACCCTAATTCCCAAATTTGTGTCACTCTCGTCTCTCACTCTCAGACCCACTCTCAAGCTCACGCTCTTCTCTCACTCTCAGACCCACTCGAAATCTCACTCTCACACGAAATCGAAGGAAGCAGCAACGAAATCGAAGGAAGCAGCAACGAAGGTGAAGCAGCAACGAAGGTGAAACAACAACGAAAACGGTATGTTGCTTTTTCTTCATCTCAGTGGTCCTTTTCTACTTTATTGGGTGTAGTGGGGTAGATATGGTGTTTAGTTTGTTGTTTACTAGATGAAGTAGTATTTTTTACAAGTTGTGTTGTTGTCAGTCATTTCTAGGGTTTTTGAATAAAGATGCATGTGGGGTTCAGGGACTGTCTTTATTGTTCTGTTTGAACGTGTTGGGCAGATATGCATGTGGGTGGGGTATACAGATTCCTGGGAGTTGATTAGGGTTTGACTAAAAGTGGGTTTAACAGTTTCTATTAAAAATGATTCTATTTAAAACGTGTTCTGTTTGAATTTGTGGTAACTTAGTATCTTTTTTGTTGACTTGTTTATGTTTAATTAGTAATGTTTCATTGTGGGGTAGCATGTGGGGTAACATAGTCAAGTTCAAAATTGTTTTTTATTGAACTGAAATGTGGTCCTTTTTTTTACCAAAAAACAGATAATGGCATTTACTACTGTCTTCCATACTAAGGGTGTTTTTTGTTTAAAATGCAAGTTCTTACAACTTTTGTTTAAGCTCAAGAAAGAGAGTTCCATAGAGAGAAAATTTTGTATACCATCCGAGAGGGTGAGATTCATAGAGAGATCCTTAGAGATAGAGAGAAACACTTTGTAATCCTACTTTATAGAGGAGATTTTTTAACTGGACTAGGTCTCGTGGTTTTTCCCGCGAGGGTTTTCCATGTAAAAATTCTGTTGTCTTCTTCTTCTTCTTCTCTACTCTTTTATTTTTATGCTTTTGCTTAGTGCCCATTTTACGCTCACAAAGGAGGGAATAGGTACTGTTGTTTCCCAATAGTGGTATCAGAGCTGTTGGTTCGAAAAATCATTGTCCTGTGCAACTCAAGATGGAAGGAACATTCGCTCATGATGGAGACATGATCAAGCTAACTGCAGATAACTATTCCTGTTGGAAGCCGATGAAGGAAGACAATCTATATATACTGCAAGGATTTGTATGAGCCAATCACAAATGAGAAGATGCCAGAAGGGAAGAAAGAAAAAGAATGGGAGGTTCTGAATCGGAAAGTTGTTGCCATGATTCGGAAGTACATCGACAAAAGCTTGTTTGAGCATGTATCAACTTATACCAATGCGTATGAGTTATGAACGAAGCTTGAATCTCTGATTCAAAAGAAAACTCCCAGGAATAAAGCTCATCTTGTCAGACGGTTGGTGAAATTGGAGTACTCTTACGGCTAGAATATGATCGAGCATCTGAACACTTTCAAAGCTATTGTTAATCAATTAATAAAGGCAGATATAAAGATTGAGGATGAACTGCAAACTCTTCTACTCCTTAGTTCTCTACCTGAGAACTGGGACATATTAGTTGTCACTCTCAGCAACTCAACACCAGACGGAAAGCTTAGCCTGGCTACTATCACAGATAGTTTGCTAAATGAAGAGTCTAGAAGGAAAGAAAGTGGAATGGGTAGTAACTCAGAAGCCAATGTTGTTGAGAATAGAGGAAGGAGTGAGCATAGAAGCAAAGGAAGCCGTGGGAAATCACGAGGAAGATCCAAGTCTCCCCTAGAGGTTTGACTTGTTTCTATTGTGAAAAATATGGTCACAAGAAGCTAGAGTGCAGATTCTTGAAGAGAGATCAGAAGGCTAGAATAGTCCATCCCGATATGATAGATCCCAAAAAGAAGTTGGAAGAGAAACCCACAATAGCAGTTGCATCAGACGACGAGAACGTGTTCCTTGTTGGTGAGGTTTGCTTTTGATGATTGCACTTGGATAGTTGATACTGGAGCATCTTTCCATGTTACTCCTCATGAAGGATTCTTCTTATCTTATCAAAAAGGAGATTTTGGAACAGTAAAGGTGGGCAATCATGTCACAAGCAAGATTGTGGGCATAGGACAAGTGATTCTGATGACAGAAAATGGAAACAAACTTGTGCTAAAGGAGGTAAGACATGTACCCGAGATGCGTCTAAACCTTATATCGGCAGGTAAGCTAGATGATGCTGGAATGAATAACCAGTTTGGTGGTGGAAAATGGAAGCTTATCCGTGGAATCATGGTTGTGGCTCGCGGTAGAAAGGAAGGCTCTCTATACATCATGCATTGAAAACTATGCAAAGGGGAGACAAATGTTGCTCAAGAAGAAAGTAAGGAGTTGTGGCATAAAAGACTGGGTCACATGAGTGAGAAGGGTCTAGAGATTCTTGCTAAAAATCATCTCCAATGCACAAAAGGGACAACCACTTGAATCCTGTGAAGATTGCCTAGCAGGTAAGCAACGTAGAGTATCCTTTCAGAGATTAGACAATGGAAGAATAAGAAAACATATTCTAGATCTTGTGCATTGCGATGTCTGTTCAACGTCTAAAAGATCCCTTGTCGGTGCTCAATACTTTGTTGCCTTCATTGACGATCACTCTAGAAAGGTGTGGGTATATCCATTGAAGAGATAGGATGAAGTCGTTCGAGCCTTCAAGGTTTTCCATGCATCAGTAGAACGACAAACAGGTAAAAAGTTGAAATGTCTAAGAAGCAATAATGGTGGATAGTATAGAGGTCCGTTCGAGCACTACTGTAAGACTCACGGGATCAGACACAAGAAGGTACCTCCTAAGACACCTCAGATGATTGGTGTAGCTGAAAGGTTTAATAGATCTATTGCTGAGAAGGTTAGAAGCATGTTGTCTCATGCAAAACTTCCCAAGTCATTCTGGGGGGAGGTTGTGACTACTGCAGTTGATTTGATTAACTTATCGCCCTCAAGACCTTTGAATGGAGAAATACCAAAAGAAGTATGGACTGGTAAGAAAGCCTCATATCGCAACTTGAGAGTCTTTGGATGTAAGGCATCTGTTCACATTCAAAAAGATGAAAGGGAAAAGCTTGATGCTAAGGCAAAAGAATGTGTATATCTTGATTCTCCAAGAGATGAAGTTGGTTTCAGATTATGGGATCCTGCAAACAGGAAGATTGTTCAATGTAGAGATGTGGAGTTCTTTGACGACCAGACAATCCAAGACATCAAGAAAATGGAGAAACCAAAACTCAAGGTGAGTTATGATCAAAGCCCTCTTGTGGTGAACAATTCAGGGGGAGAGACTCCTCAGACAGAGCCAGATCAAGAGATATAACTTGATGAGACAGTTGAAAAACCTACTCAGGAAGAACAACCTTACCAGGTGATGAAAGATCAAGGTAAGGAGGATGTTCAACAGGAACCCCAAGTAAGACGGTCAATAAGAGAGAGACAACCATCAAGAAGGTACTTCTCATATGAATATGTCAACCTTACTGATGAAGGTGAACCTCAAAGCTTTCCAGAAGTCGTTGAGATGGAAGACAAAGACAAATGGTTGCAAGCCATGGAAGAAGAGATTCAGTCCTTAAAGGAGAGAACAACCCAAACCCAAGGTATAAGGCAAGAATTGTCGTGAAGGGGTGCAACCAAAAGAAAGGCTTGAATTTTGATGAAATATTCTCACCTGTGGTGAAGATGACTTCTATTAGAGCAATTCTCGGTTTGGCGGCAAAACTAGACTTGGAGATTGAACAAATGGATGTCAAAACAACATTCTTACATGGAGACCTGGAGGAAGAAAGTTACATGGAGCAACTAGAGGGTTTCGAAGAACCAGGCAAAGAACACTTGGTGTGTTGTTTGAAGACTTCAGCAGACCATTGTGTGTTTGTGAAGAACTATGAAAATGGTGAGTCCATCATACTTCTCTTATATACTGATGATATGTTGATTGTGGGGAAAGATAAAATAAAAAGAGCTGCTCTCAAGAAGGCATTGAGCAAGTCCTTTCCCATGAAAGATTTGAGTGCAGTGAAGAGGATTCTTGGAATGAAAATTTCTAGAGATCGTTCAAATAGAATGTTGTGGGTATCAATGTCCAAAGAATGAAGAGGAAAAAGAAGAAATGAACAAGGTGCCCTATTCTTCTGCAGTGGGTAGCCTTATGTATGCAATGATTTGTACAAGACCAGATATTGGTTATGCTGTAGGAGTTGTTAACAGATTCCTATCAAATCCAGGAAAGGAGCATTGGGAAGCTGTTAAATGGATACTAAGGTATCTAAGAGAAACTGCCTAAAGAAGCTTGTGTTTTGGCAATGGAGATCTAATGCTTATTGGATATTCAGACTCAGATATGGCATGAGATGTGGACTCAAGAAAGTCAACATCAGGTTATCTGATTACTTTTGCAGAGGAGCTGTTTCTTGGCAATCAAAGCTCCAAAAATGTGTGACTTTGTCTACTGCTGAAGCAGAGTATGTAGCAGTCACTGAAGCCTCCAAGGAGATGTTATGGATGAAGAACTTTCTAAGAGAGTTGGGGCATGATCAAGATGATTATATCGTGAATTGTGATAATCAAAGTACCATGCATCTAGCCAAGAATCCCATGTTCCATTCGCGCTCAAAACATATTGACATCCGATATCATTGGATACGAAAAGCGTTGGATGAGAAGAAATTGAAGATAGAGAAAATCCATACAGATTTGAATTGGTCTGAGATGATGACTAAGTCACTGCCAACCAAGAAGGTTGAAGATTGTTGTCAAGGTACTGGAATAGTGGTTCCCCCCAATTATGTCGGGAAGGGGGAGATTTGTTGGAATTCCCTCCTTCAATTGTGGTGCACAAGTCACAAGGCATGGGAAAGGGGGATGAATATTGCAAAGTCTTGGAATTTATCTCTTTGACCTTGAGACATGCACATTCATCTTTGAAGAATGCATTTGAAGTTTCTAGACCACATTGGAATTGTGGAAATTAATTAGCCTCCATTAATCACTCTTTTTGGAGAAGCCACATTCTTCTCCTATAAATAGGAGGACTTGTGAAGAGTTGGATCATCACATCCAAGTGAAGAAATCCTAAGAGAGTTAGAGTGTTTCTTTGTATTCCTCTTTGAGAGAAAGAGAGAGTTCCATAGAGAGATAATTTTGTATACCATCCGAGAGGGTGAGATTCATAGAGACGTCCTCAGAGATTGAGAAAAACACTTTGTAATCCTACTTTTATAGTGGAGATCGTTTAACTGGACTAGGTCCCGTGGTTTTTCCCGAGAGGATTTTCCACGTAAAAATTCTGGTGTCTTCTTCTTCTTCTCTACTCTTTTATTTTTACGCTTCCGTTTAGTGCCCATTTTGCGTTCACAGAGGAGGGAATAGGTACCGTTGTTTCCCAACAGTAAGCCATGGCCACCATCCCTAGTGGTGTCTATCATTATCCCTCAAATTTTTGTTCGTTGCTCTTTGGTAGAGTTTCATTAACACTAGTGGGAAAAGGACTTTAAGCAGCACATAAAAGTTGAACCGGTAGCAATTTTGCAATTAAACCAACAACTTAAGTTTTGAGTTAGACATAGTGCTTCCCTTAGTCATTCAACATCGTGTGTCTTAGTAACCGATGCTATATGTCTCAATGTCAAACAAATGTCCAGTTTTATTTTTCAAACTTTTTCCATCGGCTCACTCTCCCACGTTCGCACTCAACTCTCGCTCTCGTCTCTGAACCCTAAATCTCACTCTTCAACTTACGTACGACAACGACTTGCTTCATCTTGTTCAATTTCCTAATCAGCCGATTTGCTCTCTGTTCTCGCTCTCGCTCATAAGAACCTTGTCTTCCATTTTCGAATTCATCTCGTTCTCGTGCACAAACCTGCAAGCTTAGAGTTTCATTTTCGAATTCATGAATCTTCTCGTCTTATTTTTAATTTTCCGGAATTCATCTCGCTCATTTTCAATTTGCTGGAATTCATCAAGCTTAGGGTTTCAATTTCGATTTCATCAATCTTCTTCCGGAGAATCTGTTTCTGAGCTTGAGGTCGTTGTAGACGACATCGTGGAAACAGGTTAGTTTTCTATCAACTTTCCACTGATTTTTATTCATCAATGGATTCTATGATATTGGTAGGTACATCTTACTTCACCTTCCTTCAGTAACTCATATTTGTATTTTCATATAGTCTTTGTGGCTGTTTTCCCAAGGGCTCCAGTAGCTTGTTATTTGAAGTTGCAAGGTATGCCTTTAAATTGTTTGATAAAATGCTGGTGATTACATTATTGTACTACATAACTTCTAAGCACTGTTTGTTTGTGAATGTTTGGGATCAAGTTTTTAATGTTGCATTGTTAAGAAAGTGGAAATAAGGTGTCTTAAAGAGGGTGAAGCTATTTGGAGTGAGTTACTTTCTTTAAGATGTGGTAATCTGGGGACAAATTATGGCCAATGTGGGGAGGAAGTTGGGAAATAAAGACTCAGTATGGTGGAGAGATTTAATGTTTAGGGGAGGGTTTTACACAATACAAAGACTTTTGCCAATACAAAGATTTAATGTCTAGTGGTATTGAAGGTCAATAAGAGATAAATTTGGACAAAGCAAATTGAAATCACTTGACAGCATAGTGCCTGGTTTCAGAAATTTCCTTGTTGCTGAAGGCGTAATTTTTTTCATAGATGGTCCTTTATGCACTCTTCCGAGACTATACGTAAGCAGGAGTTTTCAGAATCATTGCCCAAGAGCATCAATCCAAGATGTTGAAATGTGCCATTCATTTTCTTCTTTATATCCTTAAGAATCTTAGGTTTCGTAGTACATACATATAGGAAATGATTTTCAAGTAATAAACTTGAATACCCTTTTTTTGTGCTGACAAAATGTAATTTTGGGTTATAGGTATTTGTGAAAGGACCATGTTTGTATGCTTCCAAGATGTACCTAAAATTTGGTATGTGATATTAATTCAGTTACTGACCACTAATATTTACTATCATTAAAATATGCTATATGGTTCAGACTAAACTGTATTTTAGCTTTGCCTCCTTAGTAGTGATGGGTCTCATCAATTAACAATATCATTATGCCTATACTTGACTTTATCAACTAAAACCAAAACGGGAGGATCCTCTGACTCTAACAAAGACTCATTGAAGTAGCTTTGATTTTCAATGAGTCTTCTACTATATTAGCTTTGATTTTGATGCCTATACATGAAACTAAATTTCAATGAGTTTCTTTACTGTGTCTTCTACTATAGTAGCTTTGATTTTGATGCATATTCACCTTAGTGGCTTAACTTTTTACTTGACCAATTGTGGGGTAACTGTTTCATTTCCATGTCTAATAGGGAGAAGAACTGAGGAATTATACTAGTGTGACAGCTTAAATTGAGTGCAGCTAAAAGACACAACAATGTGACATTTTCCAAAGGAAAAAATCATATTGAAACATCTTTTGTCCTTAAAAGACATTTTCAATTATCATTTTTGTATTCATATTTGGCGATCAATGTGACATTCCTCATTGTTATCTTAAATGGGCCTCATTTTAGATTTTCTTCTCATCTAAAATTAAATGAAAATGAAAATAATTTTCTTATATGTTCGTTTTGCATACCTATTTGAGTAAAGAACTCTATATATGATTTATTGGGTGAAGTTTCATAACCAAAGATATAAAAGTTAAAATGGATATAAAGATCTAAAAAATATATAAAAATTACAAATAATAATTAAGTATTCATTTGGCTAGGTCAAAAAAAAGTATTCTTTTTATTTCGTCTAGACTCATAATTGTGTTTTGTTTAGATGGGGAGCAACTCTAGATGAGAGTTTTACTACGAAATCAGCCTATTTAAGTCAAGTTCCTCAGCAGAGTAACATTTCCAGCAATAATTTCAGATTAATTTGGAAGTGGAGAGGCAATGAAAGGATCTGTACCTTCCTTTGGAAGCTGGCTCATCAAGCTATCCTTACGAATGTTGAACGGCAGCGTAGAATGATGGCGTCTGATAGCACTTGTCCTGTGTGTGGCAGTGATGAAGAAACCCTTTTTCCTCGGTTCAGGAATTGTCCAAGTAGTCTCGCGGTGTAGAATGGTTTCAGAATCAAGAATCAATGTCAATTTTTTATGAACATGAACTGGAATAATTGGTTGAAAATTAATCTAACTCATGTGAAAGGAAAAAATGACAAACTGAATTGGAGTACCTTGTTTGGAGTTACTCTTGATATGATATGGCATAATTGCAATGAGCTGGTGTTCTCCTAGAAATCAAGCTCTGCTTACGGTACCAGATGCAAAATTCGTTGTCAGACGGGTTGGATTGTGAATTGCTCTCTAAGATGAAATGATCTAAAAATTCATGGTATTATGGACGATGCAGCGGAAACTGAGCATTGGAAACCTCCGTTGAATGGCCATTGGAAGCATAATTGCGACGGATCTGTGAAAGATTGTGGTAGATCTGTTGGTTGTGGGGGTCTGTTGAGGGATTCGCAGGGAGACTTTGTCATCGCCTTCGCTTAACGGGATCATGCTTGTGACCCTCTTGAAGTAGAGCTCTCAAATGTTTTCTTCGGGCTTCGTCTTGCGTGGAACAGAGGCTTCAATTGTGTAACTGTGGAGATGGATTCGAAAGAAGCGTTTGAGTTACTCACTGGTGTGCGTATAAACAACCACTGGCTTCATCACTTGCTGGATCAGATACATGAAATTGGAGATGAAGGGTTTGAGATGAATTGGTCTCTGGCTGGCTGTGAATTAAATGAAGTAGCTGATAAGTTGGCAAAGGAGAGCTACAATAGATATCTATGTAGTTGTAGCTTATTATCTATCTATTCTTTTTATTTATTTCATGTATTTAATTTATTTATTGTTACACAAATATTTTAAAATTCATATATCATTAACCACGTCTGCTAAAAAAGAAAAACAATGATATATTATTATTAACACATATTCAGTAAATTTGTCAAAGCACAATTGAACCATTCTTTTGTACATTTAATTTTATACTATAGTTAATTTACTATTTTCATATTGGATGAACAAATTTGTTTTTTTTTTTTTTGACAATGCATGAACAAATTTGTTGAATGCTTATATCACCACTTTTCTGAAGATCATGAGTGAAAAAGAGTTTTGGAGAAATATGTTTTGTTTGATCTCCTTGAGTGTAACTCTCTTTTAACTGAGCAATGCATGCAATATTATCTTCATAGATGGATGTTGCATTTGCTCTTCCGGAAGACAAACCACAAGTCTTTTGTACGTGTTGAATCAGGGATCTTAACCAAACACATTGTCAACTTGCTTCATGTAGTGCTAAAATTTCTATCTGATTTGATGATGTTGCCGTTATGGTATGTTTCATAGTTCTCCATAAAATTGTTGTACCTCCATAAGTAAACAAGTAACATGTTTGTGATCTACCATTATGAGGATCTGATAAATAATCTGCATCTGCATAACCTGTTAATTCTAATTTGGGTAGTTTGGAATAATACAAAGTCATATTCATTACCTCTAAGGCAGCAAAATATATTCTTGATTCCGTTCTAATTTCTTCATGTGGGTCAAAAACTATATCTTGCTAATAGATCAATAGAAAATGATCACTAATGGAAAAAAAGACATTTTATACCGGTTAAAAATGACATTCCATATCGATTATTGAACCGATGTAGATAATGGCGTGATAAAAAAGGCACTTTTCATATCGGTTGCGTAACTGATGCGGAAACTGTTTTTAATATCAATTTCACAGAGAAACGTTATCAAAAGTCAGTTTTCTAGCAAATGTAACGGATATAAAAAAATCACTTTTCACATCAATTATCTAGAAGAAACCGATATGAAATATTGATTTTTAACATCAGGTAATTTGATAACCGATGTTAAAATTGGAGTTTTATTTTAAAAAAAAGGGGTTTCTGATTAGCTGAGACACAACTTGAGACTTGACTATATACTGTATAATCTCAAAAATTCAAGTAATTAAGAGATGAAACATCACAATATCAACATATTACAAAACCTTCAGCACAACTTCAATTGTTTTCCATAAAAATGTTTTACATGATGGTGCCTGACGTACATAGTCATAACATATTACCAAAATATCCAAAATATTACTTCTAACTTAAACTAAGCCAACACCAAAACATCACAATCTCAAGTACATATTACAAAGTACGTCTTCAGGACAATCTCAAATACATATTATCAAATCTAATCTATCATAAACAAACACCAAATATGAAACTAGCTTCTCCCATGACTCTGAAGTGGTACCACTGATTATACTGAAAAAATCACTTAGCAAACTATCATCTGCCAGACTCACATCATAGGCAGTCCTTTAAAAGAAAGGAAGAAAATGGTTAGCTCAAATAATAAGCAAAAAATAATAGCAAAATAGAAGGTTACCAAATGAAAATAATACATATGTAACCAAAAATGTCATTCCTGGGTGAATCTTATGTCATGCAAAAATCAACATACAACATTTACCAGTCTTGCAGATTACGTAGGAAAATTTCGCATTCATTAAACAAAGTACTTCTTGCAAATTAGTAGGTAATTTAAAAAAAAAAACAATTGATTCGCTGTGCCTGTGATGAAGGAGACCCTGGTGGTGAGGTAAATACGATTCAGGTAAAATACAAATCGTATTTACCCTAACTCATAGGTAAATACGATTTGTATTTTAATCGACTGCCAGATTTACTCCGCTGGCCCAACGGCTATTTATTCAACGGTGCAGATTGCACGGATAGTATCAACGGTTGATATTCATTCACGAATTCTATAAATACCCACCCCCACCCTCATTCATTTCACACCAAAATTTCACTCTCAAATACATTTCTCACACATCCAGAATGCAGATTTGCCTAACACAACGGTCTGCTGAGAATAGGCCCTGCGCTATACATTATGAGGGCAACATCACGATGAGAGAAGATGGGGTCTACTTTTGGAGTCCAAAGCCGGAGTTATGCTGAATCGACCGCGCCATGAGGTTTGATGGATAAAGTGTGGTCTAAAGTTCAAGTGATTGGGGACGACCGTGACGTCACCGGTATCACTTTATCGGAAACCCGATCGTGGAGATGATGGCTGCATTTCCTACTCGACCATGTCAATCAAGACCGACGAAGACGTGGCGACCATGTTCGACATTCATGACAGGCTTATGGGGTATAAGCCTTTGGAGCTGTACGTGGAAACACAACGGAGCATGAATGAGATATTACGTCGTCTGCGAGCACCAGAGTATTAGGATTAGGGTTTAGTTTGTTATGTTTTATCTTTTATGTAACTTTCTTTTATCGAATCAATGAAATAAATGAAATAGAAATTTTAAGCAAACTTGTAACAAATAGTAATCAACTGATATAAAATAAAAGAGTTCAAAAATAAATCCAGGAAGTACAAACATAAAATAAAAGTAATAATATAAAATGCCCTAGTCATCACTCTCTATCTCTAGCATCTGCATCAACTAGTAGAGGCGAGTGTACGTCGGAGTGGCCATACGAATATGGCCGCGATGAAGCCCCTCCTGTACCGCATCTGTCACACTCAGTACCCACTGAGGATCGCGCTGTGGGGGTGGGGGTGCCTGCTCTGGTGGTGGTGGTGCAATCGGTAACAGTCTGGGAATAGATACTCTGATGTATGATCCAGCACCAGCAGTAGTAAGGTCCTCAAGCAGCAGCAGCCACTTGGTCTCAGCCCTGTCATACGTCTTCATTGTGAAGATGCTCCAACTCAGAACCAGAAGGATTATCACCCTAACACCAGGAGTCATGTCAGCAGACATGGACGATGCAGCAACTATGTTCTGGAGTCAGCTAAAACGGTAATACGGCCTCTGACCAAGTCAACACTCAGCACGGGCCTCCTCCTCAGTAACCCCGAGATATGCCACAGCAAGCTGAACTGCCTGATCTGCGGTGACACTAGTGGGTGGTGCTCTGTAGTATCTGCCTGAGAGCGGAAGGTGCAGCAAACAGGAGATATCATCCAAAGTAATGGTCATTTCACTGAATGGTAGGTGAAATGACGAAGTCTCCTGGTGCCATCTCTCAGCAAAAGTGGACAGCAGCTCGTGGTCCACACTAGTATGTCATGTCTAAATGAGGCGGGCCAAACCTGTAGTTGTGAACCTCTCCCAAAACTGGTGTTTCTGGGAATAGACCAGTAGTCTTTAGCTAGCTTGTTACCATGGTTGGTAGCCTTCACTTTACGCTCTTAGCTCTGTATTTAAAAAAATAAAGAAAAAATTGCGATATGTAAAAAATGAATTCAAATACAAACACAATGTAAAAAAATAGATTTCACTAACCGGGTTAAGACGAACACGGTAGCAGACATGAGACTCCAGCCCAGTGAATAGAGAAGGCTCCTCCTGATCGTGGTGGAACTGCTGATGGTGGTCCTGGTCCTGATGGAACTGCTGTTGAGGCTCGCCCATATGCTGATCCTGCTCATACTGCTGAGGCTCACCCATATGCTGGTCCTCCTCCTCCTCATACGGGTGGTGCTGCTGGCCCGGCTCGTACTCAAACTCTGGGGACTTCGGCTGCGGGGGCTGTCTGGCCTCAGCGCGCCTACGCCTAGTGGAGGCGTGTCCCGCAACTCTCCGGCGGGTGCGTGTGCTGGGAGCGGAAGACGACGACGCCTGGTCAGTCCGTCGAGAAGAAGACACTGAATAAAAAAAAGAAATTAATTAAAAAAAAGGGAAATCGTATTTACCCTAAAAAGAAGTAAATACGATGCGAAATTTTGGTGCTAATCGTCAAAAAAAAGGAAAATACGCTTAGTTGTTTGCAGTTTCTGGGGAGGAAATCGTATAAACCTAAATATGATGCGAATTTTTTGTGGAAATCGTATTTATCTCTCAGGAGGTAAATACGATGAGCTCTGAAATTGGACTGGTCAAATTGTAAGTAAGTGCCAAATGGTAAATATTTTGAAAATTTGTAAATTTTTTGGGGTATTTTCGACTTTTCACTGACTGCGTGGGGGTATGAAGTCAATGGGTGGGGGTAAAAAAAAAAATCCCTTCTTTTTGTTGTTGCTCACCAAAGGCCCTTCAATTAAGTGTGGGCCTTTTGTTGTTGGGTGTGGACTTCATTATAATGACCTGCCCCTTTTCCTCTTTCAAGTAAAGGCCGTGAGCCTTATTTCTTTCAATTCATCACATTACATTGTCAACAACTTCACATATATATATATATATATATATATATATATATATATATATATATAACCTTTAACTTGCTCCAAATGGTATTTTCATTATCTTTTTATAGTTTCTACCTCTCTCCAATTATAAAGAGCAAGCTAAGTAAATAATTTATATAATTAGTAATAATTGCTCTAAAAATGACTCAAAAATATCTCTAAAACTGCACCAAATTGGAGTTTATCAATTACCTAAAGCGGAATGTCAACACATATGTTCTGAACTCAAAGAATATAACTCACTGTTATGGATTCAACTAAAAACTTAACATAACATTGGGATCAACCTAAGAGTAACAACATATGTGTCGGTCCGAAGACCACCATATTCTGGAATACAAGTGAGTACATAATACCAAGTTGAAGAAACAACTTAAAACAAAATCCATAACAGCTATCTAAAGGTCCAAGATTTGATTCGAAACCAGATTACAAGGGATACAACATAACATAGATATCCATTATCAAATCTTCCTCTACGGAAAACCCAGCTTGAGTAGCTTCCTCAGTAAGGCTTTGTACCTGAAAACCACAAAAACATAAACAGTGAGATTACAAATCTCAATGAGCGCCTCAGAGACCCCTTACGATTCCACTCATTCGTTCCTTCTAATATCTGAACTGTATGCCGAATAATGCTAGCGCGCCCGTTAATCCGGGAAACCCCAATTCGACCATACCTACCGAATGATGCTAGAGCACCCCTTAATCAGAGAAACCCCAATTCTGTTGTACATTTTAATTGTCTTATCTTTTCACTTGGCTTAGCACAATCCGAGAAACCAAATCACTTGATTTCACCGGAAACCCTAATCCGACAATCACTGAAGGATAATGTTAGAGCCTCGGCTTTTGGGCTCATGACTTCCCTCCACCAAGTATGCTAATATATAGCGATCTTCCTTCCCATGGTATTTTATGTTTCATGTCCTTGTTATGTTAGTCTTTTCATAAGCAGTATACATTTCCTGGAAGGATTTCACTTGATAATTTGGACAACCGACAATTCAATCATCATATCCGAGCATAATATAATCATAAATCATGTTATTATGTTCCATCATCATTAGGAAAGATTAAGGAGGGAATAGGGAAGGTTTAGTACTCATCATAATAGATTAAAATGCTTAATTTTAAGGAAAACTGTTTGAGCAGCACTGTAATCGATTATCATAAAGCCTATAATAGATTAAAAAGGTGAACAATTTCGAAACAACTTCAGGAACCCTCTAATCGGTTAGATAATCGATTATGGCCTGTTATTATGCATTAAAAATCACTTAAAATCCAGTTTTAATCATTCCAAAACCTTCTCTATTCACTCTAAACTCAATCCAACCAAACATAACACAATTTGTGACCAAAACATACAACATACAATCAATTAGCGCTCATGAGCAATATAAACAACATATAATCATACAATTAACAATAAACACACAAAGCGGTGAGGACACTCACCGGATCAGCTTAAATCAAATAGGCAAGAATCGTTTTCCCACGCCACCCCAAATTCCTAGAAACTTGGCAACAATTCAAATTTCGTTTGGCAGCATCTGTGAGAAGTTTTGAAACAACCATAACTAATTCAATACTTAACTAAAACTACAAAAACTAGTGCCTATTGTAAAGAGAATTTTGTCTAGTTTCAACGGGTTCAAGTCCCATACTGATATAGTAAGTATTTAGGGAGATATAGTTGAAACAATGTGACTAGTTCAAAACTGTTACTGATTCGAAAGTAGAACTTGTAAATAGAGTTTCTCCCTCAATACTTAATAAAATCGGATGGTTCTTGTTCCTATCTGGAATTTGGGTCTAGTTTCTAAATAATTAAAAATTAACTTCAAATGGAGTCTGTGTAGTGAGTTACGAAGCAAATACCAGAGACCGTTCAAAACAGTTTTCTCATAAGTTTTCCAGCAACTATTCCCTTACTTCAAGCCTTTCTAACTCCACGAAGTTGGCACCTAAATTCCATATTTTTTGCTTATATTCCTAGCTTACCATGTCCTTAAGATATTCCATAAACTCCTTTGGTCGGATTCACACAAAGTTGAAATTTGCAAGCCCTTCAAGGTCACTCAAAAATCTATTGGAACCCAGAATTTTCAGTGGTAATACCTCTACTTCCAACCCTTAATCTCCACGAAAATGCACAGCAAAAACCTAGATACAACTCCAATCTTGTTCTCCCAACCTTCCTCTACCATAAATGTAAGGTTTGGTTTCAGATTTATCCTCACACAATGACATGCATAACCATCTATGCAGGTTGAAAGTAGCTGTTTTTGATTTCTGTTTTGAATAGTTTTTGGGTGGTGTTTGAAGGTATTTTTCTGGTTTCAATGGGAATAGATGATAGTAGATGATAATGGTTACCAACCTAGGGATTGATATAAATCAACAATGTGATAGAAGATTTCCCAAATCCTCCTCCTTTTAATTTCCTCCCTCATCTCACGCCTTACTCTCTCTATCTCTCTATCTCAAACATTTGTTTTTCTCTCAAACTCTTTATGTTGTGTTTGTTTTTGTGAAAGTTGAGTGAAGTTGTGAATGTGAGAGTGTTTGTTCAGCTGAGAGTTTAAGTGTGGTGGAGTGAAACTCCTATTATACCCTTACGCTAGGTACACCCCATTATTACTAATGCACCTCACCACTTCAATTCAACTAGCACATATTATTACATTCAAATACATTGCTTAATCATTCAATTAGGCCAAGTAAGACAACCATTAATTGATCAAACAACTCAATTAGTAAGAATTCATCCAAACTATCGCTAAATACACCCAGTCAATCAAATTAGAAATCAATGGAACAAACTTAACTACTAATCTCAACAATTGAGATTAGTCAATTTGGGGATGTTACAAAACAAGTCCTTAAAATTCTCAATGTTAGCCCACCCGTGCAACCAAAAGGATATCAAATTCAACGCACCTAACACCGGCCTAAGAGCAGAAGCAAAGGCACCCTGCCATGAAGGTACACCATCTTCCAAAAGTAATAAGTCTCTCCACCATAAAGAATCCTTAGTGCCACCAGTAGAAGATAGAGCTCCCGTGAAAACAAGCCTCGGATCCCCATAACGATGATAAAGAAGCGGTCGCCAAATAGCATTAAGATCATTTATGCACCTCCATTTCCACTTGCTCAAAAGAGCTAGATTAAAAGCAAAGATTTTTCACCCCCAAACCACCATCCTTCTTAGATCTACACACCTTCTCCTAAGACACCCACTAAATAGTTCGGCCCTCTTTAAAACCCCCCACAAAAAGTCCCTTAGAACCTTAACAAGCTCTTGGATAACAATCTTGGGGACCATAAAAAAGGAGAACATATAAAGAGGAATACTATTGAGAACAGAATTTATGAGATCACTCTACCCCCAATAGACAAGAAACACCCACTCAATAATCGGATCACTATCAAAAAAATAGGTATAAACTGATATCTGAAACGCTCCGTTTCATTAATAGAAAAAAAAAACTCACCCACACACTTTTTTAAAAGCAACAGAACACGCCTCCACCCCCATTTTCTTCTTTCCACGATCTCTCTCCCCTTTGTTCCTCTCTTGCATCATGCTCTTCCTCCTCCATTTTTCTTTTTCACCCCATTATTACTAATGTACTCACACCTTCGAGGGTATTCTTTGAGGTTATTTGAGCTATTTTATTTCAAGGATGCATTTTGACCCATTAGTTTTGTTATAAAAATTAGATTTAAGGTTTAGAGTAGATATTTAGTGATTTTGTTGGTTCTCATAGTTAGTGGAGCTCTAAGATAGTCTTCTAAAAACTTTGAAAATATTATTCAGATTTGCTTGTTATTGCACTGTTGCTTTATCTGGGATGTGTTGCAGAGCTAAATCGTTGATTCTTCATAAGTGTGAGTGGATGATGGTCATCGTCACATTTAAATTACTTTAAATGTCGATATTTTATTCCTTTCGATATTTGAAAGTAATGTCATTTTCTTTTAGATATATTTTTTTAGTCAAGAATTTTATTAGACTTACCAGGCTAGAGATCCATGCCTGTGTGCGACTGGTGGATTTGGGTCGTGACAATATCATTGTAAAAAAATATATTAATTGATAGGCTAAAATATGTTTTATGCCCTTGCAAATATGCTTGTTTTTCAAATTTACCCTTGCAAAATTATTTTTTTTAAATATACCCTTGCAAAATGGCGTAGTTTTAAATATGTCCTTCCGTTAGTCTGTTGTTACAAAAATTCATATTTGCACGGGCCTCTTTAAAAAAAGTTCATATTTGCAAGGGCCTTTTTAAAAAAATTAATATTTGCAAGGGCTTTTTTGAAAAAAATCGTATATGCAGATGGTGTAATCCTAATTTTTAAAGAGGCCCTAATTTTAAATACAACTTGTAATCCTAATCAGTCCCTAAATGCCAACGTGCATAAGCCACTGTGTAACTCCGTTAACCACATCAGCAATTGCCAACGGAGGATTGACAGAAGGGCATTTTTAAAACCAAAAACAGATTGCAAGGGTATATTTAAAAAAATAATTTTGCAAGGGTAAATTTGAAAAACAAGCATATTTGCAAGGGCATAAAACATATTTTAGCCTAATTGATATCATACTGTTTGCTGGTGTTTTTAGCAAACAATCACTAGTTTTATTAGAAGGTTTGTGAGATCAAACTAGAAAAATCTCAAAGCAATTGCCTTTGAATTGCGCGTAGTTTTTGTTTCAGAAAATGTAGAAAAGGGGACGATTTGCAATGATTAACAGAATTGAAAAGAAAAGAAGCAGTAAATGCTGCATGAATTGTAAAGAAAAGACAAATAAATTGCATTGAATCGTAAAAGTGGTACACGATCACGTACAGCGATTCTTCCACTCGTTTTTCGCTCTGGCTTGGAAGTTAGAGTTTCAGGAATCGGGTTGTGTATTGTGATTTGCGACCCCTGTTTCTTCTCAGAAACAGCTATTTATACAAAGGAAAAGAGGGGGAAAAACTGAACTAAGTAACTGCCTAGAAATTTGAAAATTAATAACTGCTACTCCTACTTTCGACCAGAACCGCTCTATCACGCTTCGACCAACTGCTAGTCTTCAGCGCATAACTGCTCTGTTTTCTGTCTGTCGAAAGCTTGTGTCCATTTTCCTCTCTCTTGCTTTTGCTTCCCCGGAAGCTTGTCGAGTTTACCTTGCGCATGACCATTTTCTCTGTCGAAATAATTTGGTCTTTGTCGAAATATAAGTCAGGCCTTGTTGACCATTTTCAATGAAGCCTGTCGAAATTACAGGCTAATAGCCTTGTTGACCATTTTCAATGAAGCATGTCGAAATTACAGGCTAACAAATTGCCCCCCAAAAATGTCTTTTTCGACTGAACTTGAGGAGGAAGAAGAGAAAGACATTTTTGAATTCACCATCGAAATAACTTTGCACTTGAGAAAATAGCTGTATACCTGATGTCACCACTGTTAAGTGTTGTTGACGTTACTCCTATATTGGTGTATTACGTGGCCTTCAACGTTCTGCTTATAATTCTGACAATGCTCATATGGCAATCACAACTTCTTTTGAATGCCACGTACTTACGCTTTCTTTATCTTTATTCTAGCGTTATTTTAACTTCTTGCAACATTGGCTTATACTTTTTCAAGTATTTGCCATTTATACGCAAAATTCTTTCATCAGCGCCAATCTCTTTGACCTCATATGCGCCGTTTGAATAAACTTGTAAAATTTTAAATGGTCCTTCCCAACTTGGGGACCATTTACCAAAGACCCTATCTTTTTTATCCATAGGCAACAGGACCTTCCACACTAGATCACCTGAATCAAAGGCTTTAAACTTAACCTTTTTGTTATAAGTTTTAGCTACCCTCTCTTTCTGTCGAATAAGCATATCTAAAGCTAATAACCTTTCTTCGTCTAAATCAACCAATTCATCAAGCATCATATTCCAATAATAATCAGAGGGAATCTCCCACTGTCTTTGAATTCTTGTTGATTGTAGACAAATTTCAACAGGCAACACTGCATCGTGTCCAAATGTTAGCCTATAAGGAGTAGTGTTGATAGATTCTTTGGGTGAATTTCGACAAGCCCATAATGCTTGATCAAGGGTATTATGCCAATTTTTGGGTTTCTGCCCAACATGCTTTTTAATCAAATTAATAATAACTTTATTGGCAGCTTCGACTTGTCCATTGGCTTGCGCATAATATGGTGTCGAAGTTAATAACTTAAAACCATTTTCAGAAGCAAACTCTACCATTTTTCTACCAGTGAAAACTGATCCCTGATCTGTAGTAATGGTTTCTGGAATTCCAAACCTATAAATGATATGATTTTGAATAAACCTTATCACTGCTTCTTGATCAACATTGGCTAAAGGTATAGCTTCAACCCATTTGGTGAAGTAATCAATTCCCACAAGGATATATCTATGGCCTTTCGACGAAGTTGGCTTTATCTCTCCAATCACATCTAGAGCCCAACCTCTAAATGGCCAAGGTTTGACTATGGCATGCAATTCATTTGCAGGTACATGTTGTATCCCAGCATGCTTTTGACACTCTTGGCATCCCTTAGCAAATTCTATGCAATCTTTCAGCATAGTTGGCCAATACATTCCTTGTCGAAATAATAACCACTTCATTTTGTGGCCTACTTGGTGTGAACCACATGCTCCACTATGAGTATCAGAAACTGCTAAATATGCCTCATTTTCACTAAGACATTTTAATAGTACTCCTTCAGGAGTCTTTTTAAACAATTCGTTTCCAATTATAACATAGCTCAAAGCTCTGTATTTTACCTTTTTATTGGTATTTCTTGTGGGATTTTGCAAATATTCCACAATAGGCCTTCGCCAATCATTATTGGTCATATTGTCAAGAGCAAAAATTTCTGCTAAGTCAAAGTCACCAAAAAATTGACGTTTTTCGACAACGACTAGTTCCTCGTTTGCGTTTGTTGCCCCCCCAGTTTTTGGTGTTGACAATAGTGACGAAGAATAGTCATTAGAAATGATTTTATCCTTTATTTCAATTAACTCTTCCAGGCTTTGTTTTGAAACTTTATAGCCTGAAGCAATTTGTGCCAATTCATTTGCCACTTGATTATCAATTCGTGGTAAATGTTCTAAGTGAACAGATTCAAATCTTTTTAACAAAGCATTGGCAACAACAAAGTATCTGATAAGGTGCTCTTTAATGCATTTGTATTCCCTTGTCAATTGTTTGACAACCAACTCAGAGTCACCTTTTATTTCGACATGACTTGCCCCCAGCTCAAGTAAAATTTCAAGGCCTACTATTAAAGCCTCATACTCAGCTTCATTATTGGAGCAAACATCTCGAATTTTAAACTTATATTTCGTTGGAATGTTAGTAGGAGATATTATTAAAATACCAATCCCAACTCCATGTTTATGGCTTGAACCATCAAAGTACAACCTCCAAGGATATATGTCTACGAAACTTAATGTTTCTTCGACAACAGAATGGTCTACTATAAAATCAGCAACGACTTGTCCTTTAATTGATTATAGAGGTTGATAAGTTAAGTTGTATTCTGACAAAGCCAAAGCCCATTTACCAATTCGGCTATGCATTATTGGTTTCGACAGCATATGTTTAATAACATCAAAATGCGAATAAACAGAAACATCAGCTGGTTTTATATATTGCTTTAACTTTGTACACGAGAAATACAAACAAAGGCACAACTTTTCTATAGAAGTGTACTTCGTTTCGGCATCATTTAAGACCCTACTGAGGTAATAAATGGCTCTTTCGACACCACTATCATCCTCTTGTGCTAACATGCTACCTATTGTTCTATCAGAAGCTGCTATATACAATTTGAGCACTTTGTGTTTAATAACAGGCAACAAAATTGGCGGTTTCATCAAATAAGACTTGATTTCGTCGAAGGCTGCTTGATGCATTGGTTCCCATTTGAACTCTTCTTCCTTCTTTAGTCTTAACAATGGCGAAAAAACTTGTGTTTTGCCACTTAGATTTGATATAAATCTTCGAAGGAAATTGATTTTTCCCAACAACGACTGAAGCTCCTTTTTGGTCGAAGGGGCCTTCGTTTCCATAATTGCCTTAGTCTTATTTTGATTGATTTCAATGCCTTTTTTGTGCACTATAAAACCCAAGAAATCACCTGCACGTACACAAAAAGCACATTTTAATGGATTTATTTTCAATCCATATTTCCTCATTCTTTCAAAAGAACGGCGAAGATGGTCTAAATGACCACTTTCTGAGGAAGATTTAACCACCACATCATCTATGTATACTTGCATAAAATCATCAATAAAATCATGAAACATAGAATTCATGGCCCTCTGATATGTAGCACCAGCATTCTTTAAGCCAAAGGGCATTACTACCCATTCATAAACACCCAATGCCCCCGGACATCTAAAAGCAGTTTTCGACACATCCTCTTCAGCAATGAAGATTTGATTATACCCAGAATAACCATCGAGCATACTAAGATAATCAAATCCTGCTGCTGAATCTATTAGCATTTCTGCCACAGGCATTGCGTATTCATCCTTGGGAGTTGCATTATTTAAATCCCTAAAGTCTATGCAAACTCTAAGAGTCCCATTTTTCTTTATTACAGGAACTATATTGGCTAACCATTCGACATACCTGGCAGTTCTGATGAATTTGTTTCTGAATAGCCTTTCGATTTCCTCTTTGATCTTAGCCAACACTTGAGGAGCAAATCTTCTTGGCACTTGCTTCACTGGTTTCTTCCCTGGTCGAATTGGTAATTGCATTTCCACTACTTCTCGACTTAACCCAGGCATTTCGTCGTAATCCCAAGCAAAGCAGTCTTTGAACTCCCTTAGCAATGTGATGACTCGGGTTTTTAGAGAAGCATCAATATTCGCACTAATATAAGTTGGCCATTTTATTGAGCCATTTCCCAAATCAACTTCCTCTAACGGGTCTTGAGCTTGCATATGCTTTGCCGAATCTCTAGGATCCTTTTCAAAACCTAATGGATCATCATCATAAATGCAGTCAAGTCTTTCATCTATGACTATGCCATTTCCTTCATGTAACTCACTGGCTTCGACAGCCATTGTTTGTTGAATAATTTCGGCCTCTATAGCCGCTTTAAACTTGTTTTCGGCCATATAAGCCGTAATTTTGTCCCATGCATTGGGCACTGACATAAGAACATTTTCAAGAACCAGTGTTCCACCCCGTTGGTCGAAGAACACCATCAGGATAAACACTATCATCTCCCATTATTTCTCTTTCCCAAACAAAACCATAATTTGGGTCAAGATGAACTGAGGCAAGAACATTATCCGCAGGAACATATGCCTCATTAGAAGATGAACATGGCGCAATCTTCGCCATTTGTTTCTCAAAATTTTCCTTGGTAATTTGGTTCACATCAGCACGGAAGTAGCTCTGATCGGCTTCAACATACTCTACCAAACCATCTTCCTTCCACATTACTAAACGTTGATGCAAAGTCGAAGGGACAACACCAACTCCATGGATCCACTCTCTTCCAAGGAGTAAATTAAAATTCGCTTTAGAGGCTATCACTAAGAACAATGTAGTCCTCTTTATGGAACCAACGATTAAGTCCACCTCGATGGCCCCCAAAGAATGGCCAGTTTTGCCTTCATAGTTGCTTAAGACAATGTTATGTGGCCTGAGGTCAATGTCGAACTTACCAATCTTCTTCAAAAGACCATGTGGCATTAAATTCACTGCAGCTCCACCATCCACTAACACTTTGTTAATTCCAACACCATTGACTTTGGCTTGGACATACAGGGGTTTCAAGTGGTTTTGCATACTCATATCTGGCTTCTCAAAGGTAGCCATTTGGTCTTCGACACAACCATTGTTCATCACATAGTAACACATTGGCTTATGATGAGCCATATCCTCTGTAAAATCCTCTTCAACATCATTTGGTACTGTGATAACATCGTACTCAAGAGGCAGTATTGATACCACATTGCAAACAACATCGAAATCATCTTCAGAATCATCAAAATCAGACTCCATGTCTTCATCCATGTCGAAATCAGCATTCTTTTCTTTCACTGTTAACAATTGAGGAAATATTCTTTCAAGAGCAGGCCTTCTTGGCTTTTCTGTTACTACAGCCTTGCCTTTGGCCTTATTCGCTGCACACACATGACTAGCAACATCAGCATTCCTCTTTGTGGCAACTTCAGCTTTGTGAACCTCACTCTTCGCCACTATTATGCTGCGTGGAACTTGATTAATGTCAAAGTTTGCCTTCTTCTTCTGTTGTCTTTGGTAACGACGCCACTGTGTTCTAGTCATGGGGTTCTTACCCTTATAGTTATTCTTATAATTAAACTTAACAGCATCCGTATCTGGCTTGACAGCTTTAGCACGTTGATTATTGGGCACCCATACTTCAACAGGAGCACTAGCACTTGGGACAAAGGATTTATTTGTTGACAGCTTCAAATACCCTTTCGCTGAGGACTTCTCCTTAGCAAATTGTCGTTTGCTTGTTGAAGGCTTTGTTGACACATTAGCCTTATAGCCAGGAAGATCTCCTTTTGCAAAGTCAAATTTCGGCCTGTTATCAAGCCATTTTCTTTTACGTTGTTGTTGATCCTGATAACCTTCGACAGCTTTAGCTGCTTCTTTGTCGAAGACAGCGCTGCACCTTGGGCAAAGCATAACTTCAGAGTTATTCCACTTACACCGATTGAGGAAATCTATCAATTCTTCCTCAGCCTTTGGATACACAGCATGTATCTTCCCATCATATTCTTTTAGGGTCACTTCCTGTTTCTTACCTTCAGCATACATAAAACCTTTTAATTTTTCGGTGGCAGTCTTGACACACTTAGGAGGGTCTGCCATTTGAGCATCCACCATGCCTACATCAGCTTCGACAGGTTCAGAATACATAGCTTCAGCCTTAGGCAATGGATCAACATCAATCTGCATAGGAGCTTTCATTTTCTTATCAGCAAATTTGAGTCTTCCTTCGTCAACTGCTTTTTGCACAATATCCCTGAAGAGCACACAACGGTCAGTGTTATGTCCCAAAAAATTATGGAACTTACAATAACCCTTTTTCTTTCTTTGGTCAAGAGTTGGTATTTTAAGGCCTTTAGGCACTAATATTTGACCATCAGTCACTAAAAGATCAAAAATTTCATCACATTTAGTAACATCAAAAGTATAAGTCTTAGGCATAAATCTATCATTCTTAGGCTCTACAGGGTTATTCCCATTCGCAGGCCTTAATAATTTACAGGTATAAGGAGGACCAGGCTTAAGTTCAGCCACGTCTATCTCCTCTTCTTCGACATTACTATATGTAACGTCGAATTCTTCTTCGACATATGCCACTTTTTCTTTTTTATGATACCTATTCGACCTAGATTTTTCCTCTCTAAGCCTTTCAACTTGTCGAACTCTATCAGCCAAATGAGCCATATCTCGCAAATGAGATGTGTCTAATTTCTTTCTAATTGAGTAATCAAGGCCACCAGCAGCCATTTCGACAAGCTCATGTTCAGGGACTTGTGTGAAGCAACGAGATTTCAACAGCCTAAATCTGTTTAAGTAATCATCAATAGTTTCAGGCATTTTGCGCCGAACACTAGCCAATTCTTTAAGACTAATTTTCGACTGGCCCATGTAAAACTGTGCATGGAATGCCTTTTCTAATTGCCCCCATGTGAACATAGAACCAGGGGGTAAGGTCGTGAACCAAGTGAAAGCATTTTTAGTTAGAGAATTTGGAAAGTATTTCATCTTCAAATTCTCATTTTGTGCTAAGTCCCCAGCCTCAGTCAAGAAACGAGCAATGTGTTCGACTGTGGACTCATTTGTATCACCACCAAACTTAGTAAACTTGGGAACTTTCCATCCCCTTGGTAACTCAGTTTGTAATACGTATTCACATAATGGTGATACGAAGTTAGGCCTTTGTAAACCTATGTTAAGGCCATTTTGCGCCAAAATAGTTTCGACTAAAGCAGCTATATTGTTTTCTGCGCCAACATTGTGTTGTTGCACTTGTTGAACAACTTCATCAGCGTTCTGGTGTCTATTTACCAAAACTACTTCAGGGACGTGGTTTACTGCCCCTTGTAGTTCGCCTACAATTGTGGACGCTTCGACTGCAACTGCTTCTTGGGGGTTAACTGGCGACGCATTACCCGCAATAATAGGAACTTGCCTATTATTAACCGCTGGAGCCCCAAAGAAATCTGCAATCCTACTCATCTGATTTGCCAACATTTGGTAACTGTTATTGGTATTTTGAATCAATGGATTGAAAACTATACCAATTTGTTGGGTAAGCATATTAACCATATCGTGATTACTCTCGTCTACTTGCTGTCTTAAGGCCAACAAAGACGTATTGGTTAATGCTAGGGGATTCCGACCAAATACACTCTCAGAAGAGACATGTGTAGGGGAAAAGGTCGAAATATGTGCATTCCAGAAGGCATGCCATACATTCCCAAAGGAAATGGGGGTAGATGCACGTTATTCAAACGTGGGTCTAAACCGTTTCCCATTGCCATGTAAGGGCTATGAAACCCTGCACTTAACGGCAAAGACATAGGCAAAGATGCCATTTCTGACTGCGTTGAACCAACATTAGTCATTGATAATGAAGGAACGGTTGTCGACGACGATGGTCCTGCGCTAATGCTCGCAGAATCCATTGTTGTTCCTTGCCCTTGTGAAACCACAGGGTTGGAACTAGACGCATTATTCGTACTAGAACGAACCATTTTACCACTTCTTAAGTGCATACAACAGCGAATACAAATAAGAGAATACGAAAAATGAACAAAATCAAAGGCAAAGTCCCACTGGGCGTGCCAATTTGTTTCTGGTGTTTTTAGCAAACAATCACTAGTTTTATTAGAAGGTTTGTGAGATCAAACTAGAAAAATCTCAAAGCAATTGCCTTTGAATTGCGCGTAGTTTTTGTTTCGGAAAATGTAGAAAAGGGGACGATTTGCAATGATTAACAGAATTGAAAAGAAAAGAAGCAGTAAATGGTGCATGAATTGTAAAGAAAAGACAAATAAATTGCATTGAATCGTAAAAGTGGTACACGATCACGTACAGCGATTCTTCCACTCGTTTTTCGCTCTGGCTTGGAAGTTAGAGTTTCAGGAATCGGGTTGTGTATTGTGATTTGCGACCCCCATTTCTTCTCAGAAACGGCTATTTATACAAAGGAAAAGAGGGGGAAAAACTGAACTAAGTAACTGCCTAGAAATTTGAAAATTAATAACTGCTACTCCTACTTTCGACCAGAACCGCTCTATCACGCTTCGACCAACTGCTAGTCTTCAGCGCATAACTGCTCTGTTTTCTGTCTGTCGAAAGCTTGTGTCCATTTTCCTCTCTCTTGCTTTTGCTTCCCCGGAAGCTTGTCGAGTTTACCTTGCGCATGACCATTTTCTCTGTCGAAATAATTTGGTCTTTGTCGAAATATAAGTCAGGCCTTGTTGACCATTTTCAATGAAGCCTGTCGAAATTACAGGCTAATAGCCTTGTTGACCATTTTCAATGAAGCCTGTCGAAATTACAGGCTAACACATACTCATCGTTAGTATCCTTTATCCATCCTTAAAGTTTGTATGAATGATTGGTATTTTGTTTTGGTGATTATGAATGATTGGTATCTGGTCGTAATTTACAATTGATCATATAATTAAAAATCGACCATGGGCGATCAGCGTGTAGGAATTGATTACATTTTTATAAAAAAATCTTAAGTATGTACCAAAAAAAATTGTGAGTACGTTGGATCAAATATTGCACCAAAAAAAGGATCGGAGAATATAATAATAATAATAATAATATATATATATACACTTCTATATGAATAGCCGATAGCGGATGAAACTAGCGGATGGAACTAGCGGGTGAAGAGTACACATGTTTGGTAAGTACTAGCATTTAGCGTTTTTCAGGTAGCGTTTAGCGTTTTTTCAGACGCTACTTCAAGTAGCGTTTTTTCAAATGCTAGCGGACAGCGTCTCACTTTTTATGACATTTTTACCTTTCTTATTTTTATTAAATTACTTCTCCTTCCTCATTAAACACTTTGTCATCATTAAATAATTTAATCATTAATTTTTTTTGAAGCAATTTTAATCATTAATTAAATATCCTTTTATGTCATTTTACATTTATCTACTATTTTAACCGTTAGTTTTACTAAACACATCATTTGCTATTAGCTAGCTTATACGCTATCCGTTATACGCTAGCTCGTCCGCTAACTGCTATCCGCTCATCCGCTATCCGCTACCTTATCCGCTATCTGCTACTTTTTACCAAACAGAGCCAAAGAGAGTTCACTAAAAATACTACTTTTTCGTGTTCACTTTTCACTTTCCACTAATACCCTTTTATTGTACACAAAACTCCCTTTTAAAAGCAACTGCGTACACAGTTATAAATTTTTTCACAAACTGCCTGCACCGTCATTCATCTATAACTTAATAAAGGGAATTCTAAAAAAAACGTCATTTTGGTGTCAGATTTTTCTGACAAAAATGCTCTTATTGTAATGATAACTACCCACTAACACCCAACACATTTCTATTTCTAATTTCTAATTCTAATAATAATAATAATAACCACCCACTAACACACCAATACACCAACACATGTCCCCCCTAATGGTTATTAAATCTAAATACATGGACAACATTCACTACAACAGATATTGAAAAAAAAGGCGCTAAAATAGGCAGCGTTTATGCTAGAAGCGCTGCTTTTGGCTAAAACACGGAGCAATGGGCAGCGCGTATGAAGCAAGCGCTGCTTTTGGGAAGGACACGCTGCGCAATAGGCAGCGCCTATGCAGCAAGCGCTGCCTTTTGGGTTAGACGCGCTGCGCAATAGGCAGCGCCTATGCAGCAAGCGCTGCCTTTTGGGTTAGATGCGCTGCGCAATAGGCAGCGCCTATGCAGCAAGCGCTGCTTTTTGTGTTTGATGCGCTGCGCAATAGGCAGCGCCTATGCTGCAAGCGCTACCTTTTGGGTAGATGCGTTCTCAATGGGCAGCGCTTATTAGTGAAGCGCTGCCTATTGGTGTGTTTTTTTTTTTTTTCATTTTTTCCCTCTCAACACATACATTTTTTCCCTCTCAACACATACATTTTCCCTCTCCTCAACACACTAACACTCTCTCAAGCTCTCTTCGTCCTCCTCCTCCTCCTCCTTCTCCTCCATTGGCCTCAAACGGACACACACTCCTCTCAAGCTTTCATCTTTGTCCTCTCAAGCTCTCATTTTCGTTCTCTCAAGCTCTCATTTTCGTGGCTCTCTCCCATTTTCGTTTTCCCAAAGGACATCTCTTCCACACTTCTCCATTTCTTCTCCATTTTCGTGTAAGGTGATTTCTTCCCCATTTTCGTTTCTCTTTCACAAAGTTTAGTATTACTACATGTTGCTCTAGTTATTTTAATGGCATTGGAACATTAGGTTAGATGATTTAAAGGTTATGGTTGATGATTGGTTCTTTAAAATGGTGTTTCTAAACTTTGGGGGAAATGTAGTCTTAGTGCTTGTTGAAATGCCCAAATGAAATGCTTGTTAATTTAATTTGATGTAGGCTTAGTGTTTGTTGAAATGCCCAAATGAAATGCTTGTTAATTTAATTTGATGTAGGCTTAGTGTTTGTTGAGATGTCCAATGCTTGTTAATTTAATGTTGCTTTCGGTTAAGGGATTTTATAAACTTGAATATTTAGGATTGCATGTTGTTTTATTAATTTTAATGGCATTGGAACTTTATGTTAGATGATCAAAGTTGATGCTTATTGATTGGTTTATTGAAAGGGCGAAGTGTTTGTCTTATTTTGTTAATGTCACAAAAATTGATTGTATTTTTGTCTTCCATATTTGTATGATGGTTCTTTAATTAGTAATTTAATTAATGAATTGTTTATAGGAATTGAAAATACTTCCTTCGAGTTCGTGTTGGTTCGTGAGTTCGTGTTTGTTCGCTTCATTTGCTAGTGTGTGGTTCGCATTCGTTGAAGTTCATCGTTGCTTCCACTTGTTCAGTTACTTTTGTTGTTTTCTTGTATTTATTATATGAAGAATGACAATATGGAAGACATCAAAGTCTTTGATTTCTTTAGTTAAAAATAGTTGAATGTATTAGCTTCAAAAAAATTGTTCGTTTTGTGTGTTTGTCACCTATAATAGGTTTTTAAGTTATCTTATCAGGAATTTATTATAAATAAATACTGAGAAATTATGGATAGAGAGTGGATGTCTGCCAATCGTCTGTCCAAGGAATATGTTGCTGGAGTGGATTATTTTGTGAAGTGTGCTGTTGAACGTTTAGGGACTTCTAGTAACATGAAGTGTCCTTGTTTGAGTTGTTGTTATGTAAAATCAGTTAATGCAGAGGAGTTGGCAGGACATTTAAAGGGTTACGGAATAGATCAAAGTTACACTTGTTGGACAATGCATGGTGAGGAAAGAGGTGAATCTTCAAATATGGATAATAGTACTGAGAGATGTGCACAGGTTGACACCGAAAGACCTACATTTGAAGGGGGCGAATTTGAAGAGATGGCAAAGGCTGTTGAAGACGATCTTAATGATTGTCCTCAAATGTTTGAGAAATTGATAACGGATGCGGAGACACCGTTGTATTCAGGTTGTACTGAATTCACAAAACTATTGGCTGTGATAAAGTTGTATAACTTGAAAACTTGCCACGGATGGACGGATAAGAGCTTTACGGAATTACTCGCACTGTTGAAAGAAATGTTGCCGAAGGATAATGTGCTCCCTTCTCGGACCTATGATGCAAAACGAATGTTAGGGTCCATTGGGTTGAACTATGAGAAGATACATGCTTGTCCCAATGATTGCATTTTATTTCGGAATGAACATGCCTCGTTAAAGTCGTGTCCTAAATGTAATGCATCGCGATATAAAAAGAAAGAATCTGCTCCAGAAAAGGTGTTGTGGTATTTTCCCATAATTCCTCGATTTAGGCGCATGTACCATAGTTCAGAAGATGCAAAACACTTGACATGGCATGATGATGAAAGGATTAAAGATGGCATGCTACGACACCCGGCAGATTCTCCGCAATGGAAGAAAATTGATATTGATTATCCTGATTTCGGGTTGGATCCAAGAAACCTACGACTTGCATTGTCTGCTGATGGATTTAATCCGCACGGCATTCAGAGTAGCTCCCACAGTACATGGCCCGTGATTTTGGCGATCTATAACTTACCTCCATGGCTTTGCATGAAACGCAAATATATGATGTTGTCTTTGTTAATTTCTGGGCCCAAGCAACCGGGAAATGATATTGATGTATACTTGGCTCCGTTAATTGAAGACTTGAAGCTAATGTGGGAGACTGGAGTAGAGGTGTATGATGGGTTCAGAGAAGAAACTTTCACCCTGAGGGCTATGATTTTTGGCACAATTAATGACTTTCCAGCATACGGCAATCTATCTGGGTACAGTAACAAAGGTCAGTGTGCGTGCCCTATATGTGAAGATAACACTGATTGGATGTGGTTGGAACATGGTAGGAAGAATATCTACTGTGGTCATCGTAGGTTTTTGCCATCTACTCATTCGTATCGACTGTTGAAAAAGGCATTCAATGGGAATATCGAAACCCGTAAAGCTCCCATGGCTTTGACGGGTGAACAACTATTTGAAAAGGTGAGAGGTTTGAACATTAAATTTGGGAAGCCTTTTGCAGAAGAGCTTGCCAAACGGGGGTGGAAGAAAAAGTCAATTTTCTTTGAGTTGCCATACTGGAAGTCATTATATGTAAGGCACTTCATTGATGTGATGCATGTTGAAAAAAATGTCTTTGAAAGTGTCATCGGTACCTTGCTCAATATGCCAGGAAAGACTAAAGATACCATCAACTCGAGGTTGGACTTGCTTAGTATGGGGTTGAGACCAGAATTGGGTCCGTTAAAGAAGGGTACACGTACATATCTACCTCCGGCAGCTCATACTTTATCTAAAAAGGAGAAGACCGTGTTTTGTAAGTTTCTTCATGGAGTTAAAGTTCCAGAGGGTTACTCTTCAAATGTTATGAACCTTGTATCGATGAAAGACCTCAAGTTAAAGTCTTTAAAGTCTCATGATTGCCATGTAATAATGGAAAATTTGCTACCCATTGGTATACGTTCCATTTTGCCTAAGAAAGTACGCAAGACCCTAACCAAACTTAGTTTCTTCTTTAAGGCGATTTGTAGTAGAGTGATTGACCCTGGAAAGTTGCCATCATTGCAAAGAGAAATTACTGTAACTTTGTGTGAGCTTGAGATGTATTTCCCACCTTCGTTTTTTGACATAATGATTCATCTAATAGTTCATCTGATTAGGGAGACACAATTGTGTGGCCCATGTTATATGAGATGGATGTATCCGTTTGAGCGTTACATGAAGATATTAAAAGGTTATGTGAAAAACCGATCACGACCCGAGGGTTGTATTGTTGAGCGCTACATAGTTGAAGAAGCTATTGAGTTCTGTACCGGCTATCTATCTAGTCTTGAATATTCTGTGGGACTGCCAAGGTCTCGTCACTTAGGAAGCATTAGTAAAGGGATGTCAGGAACAAAAATAGTGATGGTATCAAGGAAAGAACTAGATGAAGCACACTTATATGTTTTGCACAATGATACTGAGGTTGATTCATATGTTTCCAAGCACATGGACATACTTAAGAGTGATCACCCATATAAGACTCAAGTTTGGTTAACAAAAGAACATAATCGGAGTTTCATAGTGTGGCTAAAAGCGCACATTGATTTCGAATTTGCTATGAATCCTTCCTCGATTTCAGAAAGATTGAGATGGTTAGCAAAAGGCCCAAATATGCAAATTTTCTCTTACACCAGATATCTAATGAACGGGTACACGTTCTATACAAAAAACCATGATGATCAAAGTAAAATGCAAAATAGTGGGGTGACTCTTGTAGCTCAAGCTTTGCATACATCAAGTGCCAAAGACAGAAATCCCATATATGCGAATATGTCATACTTCGGGGTCATTGAACACATATGGGAATTGGATTACAACATGTTTCGGGAGCCTGTGTTCCAATGTAAGTGGGTTGACAATAATAGTGGTTTACAGATTGATGAGTCGGGGTTCATGCGGGTGAATTTCAATAAGTTAGGATATAAAGATGAGCCTTTTATTTTGGCATCCCAAGCTCAACAAGTGTTTTATGTCACTGATCCAGTTGATACAAATTGGTCCATTGTTTTATTGACAAATAAAAAATTGGTGAATGACATTGAGGATCAAGCAACCGATGATGATGGTATTGAGGACGACCCTTTCTTTGGGACATCACTACCAATTGTAGGGGAAAGTACTCCTATAGAGGATTTTGTGTATGTTAGAAACGATCATAGTGATGGGATTACGATTCGTCAAAAAAAAAATACTAAGACGCGAATTGCAAATACAATTATATCCAAGAAAAGGAAAAGGTAATTTAGACTTACATCATATGCTTTTTATCTATTTCCAAGTAGTTATTTTACATAGTTTTCATCTTCTTGTCTATTTATTTATTTTGGATAGATAAATATAACAATAACAATGATTATGTTTTATTGCAGGTTAGATGGCGGATCATAGTGATCATCACAGTGATCATGACAGCGATCATCAGTGTGAGGTTGAAAAGTATATCAGAAGGCAGGCTCCTCGTGGAATGACGGTCAAAAAAGATATCATCAATCGAGTAAATAAAGGAAAAGGAAAAGTACCAGTAAGTTACTAATTACTAATTACTAATTAATTTATTAATTCAACACTTAGTTTTAATTGTTTGTTAACTAATTTACTAATGACATAATGTAGGTGTTGTGGAATATTAAGGGCCAGCCAATTGGGGATAATCGCGCAGATTTGGTTACCTTCCTCGGTAGTAAGGTAAAACAAATGATACCAATTACAATCAGTACTTGGAGTGAGAAAAGTGCTGTTTTGGGGAAACACAAAGAGGAGTTTTGGTTAACAATACAGGTATATAATTTTACATCTCTTTAGTAATCTTATTTAATAAATTTGTAACCATATATATTTATATCATTTTTATTGAATATGTGTATGCAGAAATATTTTGATGTGGATGAGTCCCGAAAAGACTGGTGTATGAAGGAAGCTGGAAAGCTACATCGGAATTTCAGGGGTAGTTTAAAAAAAAAATGGTTGTTTGATAATAGTGGAAACCTCAGATGGAAGCCTCCAGCGCCATATAGTGGATTTATTACGGAGGAGGATTGGGTTACATTTGTTAGGAGACGCACCGAAGATAAAGATTTCATGGTTAGTACTATAATCTATTAAGTTATAACTTAAAATATAGTTGACAATTATATATTATACATTAATGTATACTTATGTCTCTAAATAGGAACTATGCCAAGCGAATCGAGAGAGAGCTTCTGGTTGTGAGTACCCTTATAGAGGCGGTGCTAGTGGATATCAAGTTTTTGAAGAGAGATTGGTAAGACACAATAAGCTTGATTTCTCTTTGTTTAATAAATCTTTTGATTTATAATTTCTTAACATTTGGTAAATTTAAATATAGTTGGAGGAGAGTGGGAAAGATCCTACTAAAGAAAGCATTGAGCGACATTTTTTGTGGGTAGCAGCCAGACAAAAGGATGGAGAGGTTGTGGATCCCAAAACTAAGGAGGTGACCGACAGAATTGTAAGTATTTCCAAAATTCGAATATTGTTTTGAAACTTTTATGATATTTAAAATGTATAATAATTTTATTTATTATACTTTTGTTTGTGAATCAGGAAACCATATCAGAGTCTGTGTCACAGGGGGAGATCACTGATTGCTCTGAAAAGGAAATCCTGACTCGTGCCTTGGAAAAGGAAGAATACCCAGGTCGTACAAGGGGTTGTGGATTTGGCGTTAATCCATCCAACTACCTTGGGTCAAAGAAGAGAACTTATGAGGAGCATCATGATTGTAAACAAAGTAGAGAGTTGCGGGTATTGTATGAAGGTCTAAGGTCTGAACTTAGTCAAATCAAATTGCACTATGGGTTGGTTTCGCCTGCAGTACCATCCCCTGCCACAGATAGCGCACGAGATAGCTGCACCATTCCGTCAACTAAGGTATTAATTTTTTTTTTGAGGATAAATAAGAAATTAATTATTAAACTCTCTTTCTTCTACGCAATGTATTTATTAATTTTTGTTTATAATTGATTTAGGACAACAATGAGTGTGAGTGTGAATTGTATATCTCAAACTCACACCAAATGGTTGCAATAGGCTTCACATGTGACCAATTGGGAACTTTGATGCACAATTTACCCATACCTCCAAATCATGTTAGAGTCAGAGTTGATTGTGCAATTGTGGGGGACTGCATTTTGCCTGCTCCAATACCCAGTATAGATTTACTAACTGTGCAAGATGCAGTTGGTACATTTGTGGCATGGCCAGCACACCTTATTGTTGTAAGTGACAATATATTTGTAACTAACTAATTATTTTATTTTGTCATTTATTGTGTGCTAGCTAACAAATTATTTGATTTATATATAGGTACGCCAAAATGCAAAATCTAGGGGCAAAAGTGTTAGCAAGGCAATATCTACTAGCAAGAAAGTGTCTCGGTCCGGCCGTTCAACACAAGTTTCTCAGCCTGCCCCTCAAAAAGTGACTCGGCACTCTCCTCCTCCAATAGTGACTCAGCCCTCTCCTCCTCCAACAGTGACTCAACCCGCCCCTCCTCGAAAAGTGACTCGGTCCACCCTTGCTCCAAAAGTGACTCAGCCCGCCCCTCCAAAAGTGTGTCAGCCCTCCGCCTCTTCCATTGATGATTCTAGGATTATTTTGTATACCGAAATGCATGCACAATTCAAGATGGATGATGAAACCCCGCTTGTATTGGAGATGGATGACAACATTTTTGGAAATCCCGATCAACTATTGATAATCCCAAAACAGGATATTAATGATTTATGTCAGATGAATTGGGCAACCAGTGTTTGTATTAGAGCATATATCAGGTACGTATGTAATTTATTATTTAACATCATTGAGTTTATTTTATTATATTGTTAATTTAATTTATATATACATATACCTCTAATTGTAGGTGCTTGTATCATAACATTTTGGTCCCTTCGGAGCGGACACAGAGATATGTGTTCTTGTGTCCGGATAGTACACACCTCCGTAATGTCAGGGAGGATCTGTCTAATTATAACGACCTTGTGGAACAAAACAAGACAGATGTTACAAATTATATCACTCGACGCTTATCGGATGCTCAACATAGAGGCGTCGATACCATGTTTTTGGCACCGTGTCTCGTAGGGTGAGAGATTTAATTTATTAATTCTTATATAACATGCATTTTTTAAATACTAGTCAATTACTTATTCAAAGTTTTATTTTGTAGGGATCATTGGATTTTGCTTGCAATAAATCCTAAGACAGATACGGTGTACTACATTGATTCTGTGCATGGTCATTTCAACACCCACCCAGACTTGGTTGTCATATTTAATAGGTGTGTGTATTTCGATCACTCTACATATTTATTTGTTTTAGTTGTTAACTATATGTATTTTTAATAATATAGTTATATCCAATTGTGTTCAGTTGTTTGAAGGAATATTGGGGATTGGAACAATCACAGACAAAATGGGTGCCAATAGTGGTAAGTTTGTAATCAATCTTCTCATATATTTATTTACATTATTGTTGTCAAAAAAATGTATGAAATTAAATTTAACAATTAACTAATCTTTTGTTTTGTAGTGTCCGAAACAACCAAATAACAATGATTGTGGGTATTACGTAATGAGATTTATGAAGGAAATTATTACCCACAATCAAATGGTTATCCCTAGACAGGTATCTTTACAGAACTCTTTTTTATTTTGGTTTAACCATATATTTCAATTCTAATTTTATTTAATTATATAATTTCAGTATTTTCCCGATTGTCGGTGGAAGACATACTCTACTGCACAGATTGATGAGCTTAGAGGAGAGTGGTGCCGTTATGTCTCGCAATTCTTTTGATTTTAGATAGATTGTAATCTTGTAAATTGTTAGAGTTTTATTTGGATACATGCATATGAATTGGTTCATGCATATGTAAGTTGCTAACTTGTTTTAATTTAGATACATATTGTAAGTAGCTTGCTAGTTTTGGATACATGCATATGAATTAGTTCATGCATATGTTAGCTGCTAACTTGTTTTAATTTAGATACATATTGTAAGTATCTGGCTAGTTTTGGATACATATTGGTAGAGAGTTTGATTTGGATACATATTAATTTGTTAATATTGTAAGTTGCTAAGTTTTGGATACATATAATAACTTGTTAGCTAGTTTGTTTTGGTTTGTGATCATATTGGTGCATTGGGATATATAACTAGTTTATATATATATATGTTGTTAGTATATAATGGATTGGATTGGTATTAATTGGCTGTATATGACCAGGAAATTATCAAATATAAAAAGGAAAGTACAAAAAAACAAGAAAAAAAGGAAAAAAAAAATTAAACAATGGGCAGCGTTTGGTGGGAGAAGCGCTGCCCATTCACCTAGCGCGTATAGCAATGGGCAGCGCTTGGTAAAGGGAAGCGCTGCCCATTGCTAAATGTGCTAGGTGAATGAGCAGCGCTTGGTGGGGGAAGCGCTGCTCATTCACCAGCAATGGGCAGCGCTTTCCTTTACCAAGCGCTGCCCATTGCTATACGCGCTAGGTGAATGGGCAGCGCTTCTCCCACCAAGCGCTGCTCATTCACCTTGCGCGTTTAGAAATGGGCAGCGCTTCCCCTTACCAAACGCTGCCCATTGCTAAACGCGCTAGGTGAATGAGCAGCGCTTCTCCCTTCAAACGCTGCCTATGGCTATTAATGAGCAGCGCTTCTCAAACGCTGCCCATTTTTGGGGAGGAATCACCAGCGCCAAATTTAGCAGCGCCCAGAAACGCTGCCAATGGCTAAAAAAAAACGCTGCCCATCCCCAAATCTGTTGTAGTGATTACGGGAGGCACTAATAGGAAAGTAAAACACGAATATGCAATTAACCAAGGAAAAAATGCTTTGTTCTTTTGTTATGATTGGTTCTGCCGATTGGCCATTATATTATATATGGTGAAATTCATATTAGATTAAATCCCTTGCCAAGGCTTTTGAGTTCCGCACTCTTGAATATTTGCAATTTGCAAGTTTGTCTGATATGTTCAACGATGAAGATTTGAGATTATAGAACAATGGGAAGGACGGTATAAGTGCAACATCATGTATCAATCATGCCGAACGTAAAGTTCAGTCAACCAATGATGAGAAACTGAATACGATTTTTGGTAAATTTGAAACAATTACGAGGTTGTAGTATTGAGGGATGCGGATGGGAAATAGAAGTAGTTTGTCTCATCTATACAGCAAGAGGAGAGATTGTTGCAGTTATCTTTTTAAGGTTACAGCAAGAGGAGAGAATGAGAGGGTTCAACAGCGACAGAGAGGCAAGAATTGGGAGAGAGGGACCGAGGAAGTTTTCCAGAAGAACAGAGCCGCATCGGGAATGGATCCTCGCAAGTCGAAAAAACTTGAGGAAATAAAGTATTATAAATCTCACCTTTAGAGCTCATCTCTCTCTTATTTATTATATTGTACCCACATCTTCTCTCTCTTTAATAAGTGGATAGGATTTCACTGGACTCTAATGTCACTTAAGAGGATTCTTTCTCCCTTCTCTTCTCATGTCTTATTCTACCCCAGAATCCCCAACTTTCCCTCTTCCATTTTGGTTTATTTCTCACATTTGTTATATATTGTGTCATTCTCAGTTTCTCACTGATGCAGAGAATTGGAAAAGGCTTGGACTGAGAAGAAAGGACGAGGGGAAGAGATACGGATGCTCATGGTTAAACCATATCCATAACCAATCTATATCCATCAAATGTCCATTTGATATAACCGGTTATTAATTCAAAACCGGTTATGTAACCGATTGATAATGATTATATCCATAACCGGTTTTTTACAACCAGTTATGGATATATAACCAGTTATATCCATAACCAACAAGTATTTAATTTTTTTATAATTCTTTAAAGTATTTTAAAATATGTTTTCCAATTAAAAAAATTCCAGATTTTGAAGTCACAAAAAAATTTACACAATTTTTTTAAAAAAAAATTAGAAATTAATCTATATACAATATATCCACCGGCCGGTGGTGGTTATATATTGTATATAGATTAATCTGTATACAATATAGATTAATCTATATACAAAAATTTACACAATTTTTTTTAAAAAAAAATCAGAAATTAATCTATATACAATATATTAGCACCATATATAATAGATTAATATATAATATATGGTGGTTATATATTATAGATTAATTTTCGAAATTAATCTATATATTATAATATATATATATATATATATATATATATATAAACACCACCTGCCGCTGGACTGCTGCCGTGAGCCGCCGGACCGCTGCCGTGAGCCGTCGACGGCCACTGTCGTCGCCGCCGCTGACCACCACCTTCCACCACTGCAAACCACCATATATTAATATAATATTTTTATATATATATTTATATATTAATATAATTATATATATATATATATGTATTTTTTTTTTGTTAGAATTTGTTTTATATATATATATATATATATATATATTTAAAAAAATATACTTAAAGATATTTTTAAAATTGTAACTTTTTTTATTGTCAAAAAAAAAATTAACTTTTTTTAAAATTATTTTCGTGGGTTTGGTTAAATTTTTAGGCAAAAACTAATTGGATATCCAATGGACGTCCATTAAATAACCGGTTAAAAACCATATCCAATTATTGGACAAATTGAAATATCCGATTATAAAAATAACACAAATATCCGGATTTATTTAACCGGATATGGATATGGATGTGGCTTAACCACTAAACCGGTTAATTCGTGCACCCGTAACCACATCGATGCAAGCCTCTTTACACACCATCATGATTTAATGGTCAAGCTCAAAAGGTCAAGTTCACACCTCACCTCTCTCCAAGTGCGATACCATGCACCTTTCGACCTCATCTAGCCGAGCTTGACCGTTGGATCAGGAGGGTGTCTAAAGAGGCTTGCATCGATGTGGTTATTGGGCCTTTGCAGTGAAGCCCATTTGTATTGTGCTAACGCGGTCCAAAACACACAAAAACTACAACTATCTAAGTATTTACTGTAGCACAGTAATTAAAAGCGTAAGACAGAGTGCCCGTCTTACGCTAGTAATAATAAGGATAATGCTATGTCTCACGAAAGTGTTTTCGTGGTCAACACCACGATCAACACCATGATCAATGTGTTTTGTATTGTATATAGTTTGTCAGTCAAACTTTCCATTTTTTTTTTCTAATTGCTCCATGATTTGTTCTTTTTTTTTTATATAATATAATTACAATTACAACTAAAATAGCACTATCGTGGAATCCACGAAAACTCCCCTTCATGTGAAATAGCACTACTCTAATCTATATCTATACTAATCTATACTAATCCATATCTATACTAATCTATAAAGAAAGTTCACTACAAAAACTACTTTTTGGTGTCCACTTTTCGTTTTCCTCAAATACCCTTAATAAAAGACACAGAAGGAGGTTGCTGCAAAAGTCACATAGAACAATTACCATACAATACAAAACTCAACAGTAGCAATTGAAGGTGGGATAAAAAGAAGGGAGATAAAGGAAGGGGACTACAAATCGTAAAAAGAAGGGAACGTGAGAGATGGGGAGGAATTGAAAAGGGATATAAACGATCGAGGGGGAAACAGCCTATGACAAATCGTACAAATGAAGTTGAACAAAAGAGAAGTACAGCTCCACCTTTCAATCTCAAGTTTTTGGTTATTAACGATTCTTGTATTTAGGAGATATTTGGCCGTCACAGCCATCATCGTGACTCACAATGTTAGAAGGGCTTGTTTACTTGCAAGATTGGTTGAAAGGGCAACCTCTATTTAACAATGAGGATCCCGAGGAGATCCTTAGATTTGATCAAGGTAAAGTTATAACCACATTTTATTTATTTGGTTCATATTGTCATTTTATGGATGAAATAATTTTCGTTGTGCAGAAATATGCTCTCAAGATCGTGGTGTTAGCCTTGATGATTGAGGACTTCGTTGTGCAGAAATATATTCTATTTATTAGGTTTGTGCAACTTATTTACTATTAATAGCTTCATTCTAGTTGAATAAAATGTTGATTCTGGTTTTATTGTGACACTGATTCTGGACAACACATGTTCCTGTCTTTGAGCATCTCAAGCTTTTGTGTAGAGTTCAAATTTGATCTGAGGCTAGTATTCTGTATATCAATGCTGTCTATTTCTTTTAATCTGTTGTGTAGAGTTCAATTAGGGAATTAATTTGTTGTGTGTTGAGATAATAAGGCTATATAGAACTCAATCATTTTTAATATATTTTCTCTTTTACTGTTCCGGTTCTGGGAGAACAAAAGATAAGTAATGGTTTTATAAATTTGTTAATCACATGTCATGTGTCTTATTTCCTCAGCTGATTCTGTTTTGCTTGTTTGGGTCATAAAACTCCATTACGAGGTGAAAATTTGAGTTTTATAAGTGCAAGGATGCATGTAGAATCTGTTTTGCTGCATAGTTAGAAGTTGTATCGGAGTGCAAGGACGTTATGCAGAATCTGCAAGGATCTTCCGAAGTCGGATAGGATCCAAGTCCGGGGCTCATCTGCTCTGGAGTGCTTCCAATGGGGTAGATTCTTGCGAACGAGTGCTGGACACAGCTGGTAGATCTTGGAGCTCGGATGGGGGGTACCTGCAAGACACTCCGACGCCCAAGTCAGTAAGGGAAAGAGGTGGAAAATGGTAGAGAGATCAGAAAGATGCAAGGAGTATAAGCTCGGTGTAACGCCGAGGTGCGTGCTCAAGAGTCTGAGCTTCATGTGCTTGCGTGTGAAAGTGAGTGTCAGCGCGAGTGTGGACGTGGAGTACCTGGATGAGAGGGCGGAGCCTCTATTTATAGGTGAGGTGCCATACCTAAGCCGTTAGATGCGTGGGATAGATCCTGGCCATTGGGTACGTTGGAATGCGGATTCGGTCGTCCTGAGATACGGAAGTGGGCTAGGCCCAAGCCAGCGAAGGATTTGGCCTTGTCCGGAATAGTGGCCCCTCAAGTCGAGGGCGAGGTAGCCTGAGCTCGGCCTCAGCTTGTTTTCTACTTGTCTTCCGAAAAGGTGAGTCGCGCATTCAATTCGTTGTGATGCTTCACTTCCTGCTCCCATAAAAGGCGAGTTGGAGATCCATTTTGTCACTTTTGCGTATTTTGTGACTGTGAGTTCTACAAGGCGAATACTTTTCATAGAAGCGCGAGATCAATTGTTCAACTGTCGACGTCATTTTCTGGGAATTTCTTTGCGAGGTCAACATTCAGTCCGACATCAGAAACTCCCTGCGCAAAGGTTAGTTCCCTGCACAAAATCTTTAAGTACTTTAATATTCTGCTGGCGGCCGACGCCACCGTATTGGTGGCCGTCGCTGCTCACTCCAAGGGGAGGAGGTTGTCCGGCTTCGGGAGTGCCCGAGGCCTAGACGCATACCGCTACGAATTAAGAAAGGAAGCACGATATGAATAGATTTAGTGAGAGCGCCGTCCTCACCTTGCAGATAATGGGCCAAACTAGGAGTGAGGAGCGACGTGCCCCAGGGATACCGCCTGGTAAACCAATATTGGGGAAGTCGGCAACAGGAGAACCGATGCTGGCCCCCGAAAGGGGCCCCTTCTCTGATGTCTTCAACCTACGCTCCTTCTCCTGCGGGGTCGGGAGCTTTGACAAGAGAGCCGGTTCTGCAGACCTCTTAATGCACCATCGAAGAGAATCCAGAAATGGGAGACGCTGAGGTCGTATCCTGGGCGGAGGAGCTTGAAGCCGAACTCGAGACTGCAGCCGAGGCGGATGAGGTGGAAGTCCTAGCTGAAGACCGGTACCCATGGGTGGGAAAGAGGATTTGCGAAACTTCAGCGAAGTTGAGGGCGGACAAACCCCTCTCTTACTATGAGAAGTTCATTACTGGTCCTGCTGAGCAGAGATGGAAATTGCTTGAGGCTGAAAACTTTCCGGTGTGCATGGAGCATGATGCAGTTGGTTTCTTCTTCTATGGGGTTGCGATGGAGACCATGGGGGTCCGGATCCCATTGACCGAGTTCCAGAAAGGCGCGTTTAGATTTTTGCACGTGGCACCTTCGCAGCTGACGCCAAATGGTTGGGGCTTCGTTCGCGGCTTTGAACTGGTCATGGAGCGCCTCGAAAGGGTCCCTACCGCGGAATTCTTCTTCTGCTTCTTCAATGTGCTCCGTTCTCCCGAGGCCGGGACGGAAGGCAATGGACACGGACACGTGGGTCTGAGGTGCAATGCTTCTCGGTCTTACTTCTTTCCGGCCAACGACTCGAACCGGGACTTCAAACCAAACTTCTTCTTCGTCCGAGCTACAAGCAGTGCTGCCAAGCTTGCTATCAGAGATTTCGAGAACAAGAAGTTGAAGAGGGCGCACTTCCCGCTGTCCTGGGATAAAATCTATTACATCCGAGACGGGGAGGAGGTCGGGACTCAGAACTACGTGACGAATCCTGAAAAGCTGAAACGAGAAGACAAGAAAACATATGAGCTGTTCAATAAGTGGGGAAAGATAATGGTCAGGGCCGACCTAAGATTTCACTGTGGTTCTATGATAGATGTCGTTGCCAAGTCCAAAACCAAACTAGATAGATACTTTAACACTTGTAATCTACTTTAGTTAATCTTTTCTTGTTGATTTGCATTATGTCGGCTTCGGTGAGCCATTGTTGCTGATACTCTTTTACTCTTTTGCTAGTGCAGGTAAAATGGACGAGCTGGACTTGGATGCTGTCTTTGACGTGGTCGGGGTGGATACAACGGGCAAAGTAGACAAAAGTATCCCTATAGAGGAAACAGACAAGCCTTCCGGGTCGGCCACGAGGACCGGCCCTTCAGATAAGCAGGCGGGCAAGTCCCATTCTGGGGGCAAGTCCGCCTCAGAAAAGCAACCACAGAACCAACAAAAATCTCCTGCTGCTCGCTCTTCTTTGCCGCAGCAAAACTCGGGGCACGACCGCAAGAGGGGCAATGCCAAAGCTGCCTCAGACGGTCCTGCTCAAAATGCAAAAAAGCCAACACAACAGAGCATAGAAGAGCGGAAAGGCCAAGCTTCCCTTGCTGACTTCGAGGCCTGCATTCGGGTCAGCCAGACTGGCATCGAGGTCATCAAAGAGCTGCAGGAGCTGGCAGCGGGCAAGATGACTCAACGCTTCCGAGGTAAGATCTCCGTCCTTGATGCTGAAAATAGAACTTTACAAGGCAAATATATTCATGTATGTCGCGAGCTAAGTACTTACCGAGACCGTAACTTGGTAGCCTACTCCGAGGAGAACCGGAGCTTATAGGAAGAGCTCGAGAAGCTGAAAGGATTCCGGCAGCAGCTTGATGATGCCAACGTCCAGGTAACCCAGTAGAAGAAGATAATTGCTGATCTTCCAAAGCTGTAAGCAGATCTGAAGTCGGCCCAGGAGAGGGTGGAAGCGGTCGAAACCGAGAACGAGAAGAAGTCCCAAGAGGTCGAGCAGCTGAAGGCAGACAAAGCCGAGCTCACCAGAAATATGGCAATGGCAGCCATGTCTGGCTTTAAGCGCTGCCTCAACATGGCGCTGGTCCTGGAGCCCAGACTGAACGTCAGCTTGCTGGATGCCAAGTACAAGGCCCAAGGCGGGAAGATTGTTCACAAGGGTGCTGTGATCTGCGGCCCTGCTACAACTTCAAACGCTGAGGATGAGGCTGTGCCCATCAATCCGGGGCCAACTTCAACTTGCAATCCACATTGGGCACCGTCCCCTTTCTCCGGCTTTTAATATGTTTTTGCACCTTACCAATTTTGCGTTTATTTACTATTTTGCATGCATGTTTTGAATGAATGCCCGTATTAGAATAGGAAACCGTTGTCAGGAAGCAAGCTTGTCGTGAGACGGCCAATACTTGATAGGTAAAAATAACATGACTCCTTCGCGGATAAGGGAGTGTGAGTGTGAGCCCGAGGTTAATGGTAAAGACTCCAAAGCTCCTACTAGATTCCTGCTTCAAAGATGGGAAGGCCTCCGCGGACCCCTCTCTCCGTAGTGTGGTTGCAGAAGAAAGCCGCTACGGGCGATAGCTGTTATAGATGAGAAAGCCGCTGCGGGCTCCTCTCTCCAAAGATTCCTCCAACGGAGATTGCTGTGGACCTCCGCCCTTCAACCCCTGACGGAGCACGGAGCTCGGAGATCAGAGGCGCTGCAGGCTAGCACGAGGAGAAATTTGGAAGACCTTGGCCTCTAATGGAGCTCGTCAGCTCGAAGATCAGAGGGAGGTTGGCTCGCACGGGGAGAAATTGGGAATCCTTCGGCCTCAGATGGAGCTCGTCAGCTTAGACACCAGAGGGAAGGTTGGACTCTCTGATGGAGCGTGGAGCTTAGAGATCAAAGAGCTATTGGAGCTGCCGTGGGCTATTGGCTTGTCGCCGAGAGCATGATAGAGATCCGAGATTGGATGAAAACCTGCAAAGAAGTCTCGAGAGAGATGGATGAAGATCTAACCATAGACAGATGCCCGAGATCAGCTTCAAGAACCCTGGGAGAGCCATTATGAAGAGATCCGAGATAGGACAGAGGCTCAAACCGTGCTTAGGAGGCAAGATGATCTTGCGAGCTCAAGCCATCCTTGGGAGGCGAGCTGATTCTAAGAGCTCAAGTCGTGCTTGGGAGGCGAGCTGAACTTGCGAATAAGAGGATAAGATAGAATGTGGGATGATTCAAAGCTTGGGACGTACCTCGGAGAGAAGGACTAGTCCGGAGGGGATGTGGTACTTCAGAGCATGGAAGCAAGCGACGATGCTTCGATTGTGGTCCCCAATGTTCAGTACCGTAGTACGGGGTTGAGGCTTCCGAAGTCGGATAGGATCCAAGTTCGGGGCTCAACTTCTCTGGAGTGCTTACAGTGGGGTAGATTCTTGCGAACGAGTGCTGGACTCAGCTGGTAGATCTTGGAGCTCGGATGGGGGGTACCTGCAAGACACTCCGACGCCCAAGTCAGTAAGGGAAAGAGGTGGAAAATGATAGAAAGATCAGAAAGATGCAAGGAGTATAAGCTCGGTGTAATGCCGAGGTCGTTGCTCAAGAGTCTGAGCTTCATGTGCTTGCGTGTGAACGTGAGTGTCAGCGCGAGTGTGGACGTGGCGTACCTGGATCAGAGGGCGGAGCCTCTATTTATAGGTGAGGTGCCGTACCTGAGCCGTTGGATGCGTGAGATAGATCCTGACCGTTGGGTACGTTGGAATGCAGACTCGGTCGTCCTGAAATACGGAAGTGGGCCAGGCCCAAGCCAAGGAAGGATTTGCCCCAATCCGGAACAATACTGATTGTTGAAGCAATTAATTCATATATATTTGAAACAATACTGATGGTGCTTTTGGAAATCAATTAATTCATATATCTTTCTTGTTCTCATAATTTAGGAATGCAACAATGGCAAAGATGAAGTGAGTTGATGCATACGGAAGAAAAAGTGCACTGGCAGAGAGAGAAAGAGGAAATACGGAATTGTTTATTTTGCAATGTTGAGTTTTAGAATTTGACTGTAATTGGTTCATTTTGGTTTTAAATGTCGTAACAGTTTTAGACTTAGTTATTACCTTTTGACAGTTCGGAAAAACTATTAATCTGATTGACGGTTCGTGAAAAATTGCAAAAAAAAAGTATAATTATTAAAAGTTCAGTTTTTAAGCTAAACAGCTCGGTTCAATTCGGGCCCATAAGTTCGGAAAAAATAATTATTAAAAGTTCAGTTTTTAAGCTAAACAGTTCAGAAATTTAAAACTGTGAACCGAACTGTCAAAATAGTTCAGTTCGGTTCGTTGAACTGTTATTACGGTTCAGTTCGATTCGCCGAACTGTTTCAATCAGCTTGGTTCGGTTCAGTTCTCCTCCTGACTTGAACCATGAACAACCCTAATCGTGAGAGGTGGGTGAGGAGGTATCTATATCGAGGCACCCCTTTTCCGATTGTGCATAGTCAATTACTTCCAAATTTATTTGGTGTAGTGTTTATCAAGTATTGTGTTATAAAACTAACTAAAACCAGAGGTTATAAAACTAACTAAAACCAGAGCAAGAAGAAGAACAAGAAAATGAGGGAATGAGCGAAGAAGAAGAGGGCTCTTGTATTATACTTTTCAAGATGTCATTTTCAATGTCATATGAGTCCTATTTATAAGACACAAGCCTTGTAACCTACAAGTGAGTTAAGGCATAATATAATGTGCCTTTAACATATGCAATGAAGAGCAATTAGAAGGAGTTAAAGCCTTTTACTAATAGGAGTTACAAGAGCATCATAGAAATATAGATAGACATCCAATATATTCACAACACCCCCCCCCCCCCCCCCCCCCCCCCCCCCTTGGATGTCTATTAAGGATATGCCTCATTAAAATCTCACTAAGAAAAAACCCAATGGAAAAAAAATCTCAGTGATGGAAAAGGAGTACAATCCTTTGCTTGAGAGCTGCCTTGTTAAAAACCTTACCCGGAAAACCCATTGGGACAAAACCGTTGGGAAGGAAAAAAAGAGTGCAGAACATGTTTATTTCTCCCCCTCAAGCATGTAATCATCTCTCAGACGATGAAGACCAATCTTCCGTATTAACAACTCAAAAGTTTTGCTTGGCAATGACTTTGTTAGAAGATCTGCTAAATTATCACATGAACGGACTTGTTGAATGCTAATATATCTTTTCCTTTGAAGAAGAACTTTGGCAAAATTTGTTTAGCTTTATCTCCTTTAAGATATACTTCATTCAACTCAACAATGAATGCGGTGTTATCTTCATACATGTTGCAATCATTTTCCATTAGACAAACCACAAGTTTCTTGTATTTGTTGAATTACCAACGTCAACCAAATGCATTCTCGAAGTGACTCTTGTAGTGCTAAAATTTGATCATATCAGAAAACTATATTAGTGCTCCAATTGCACACAGATATGGTACTTCAGGACCAAGTAGTTCTTCATCATTTTCTCAAGGTCAAAACGAATCTTTGTTCACATATACCATTTTTACAACCATCGGAGTGCAAAACATATGTGAATTTTCACATTGAAATATTTTAGTACCTTTTCTATAAAAGCTTCTTGAAACATTAAAAGTTCATTCTTTAAAAACTCTAGTTGTAATAGCAAACAACTCTTTGTCCTTCCAAAGTATTTCCTCTCAAACTCTTTATTTAAGCAATTAACTTTCAGAAGCTCTTCAGGAGTTCGTACTCTTTATGCAATCAATATACACAATCTTTTCTAAATATTTTATAAGAATATATGTACAATGGGGTAACTTTATATTCTTCATTTAGAATATGCACTAAAATTATCACACCACGTGCGTCCAAATTGTTTTATCTCACAAAGAGGCCAATTCAACTTAAGTGAGTAATCTTCTCTAGAGTCCAAGCTCTTACAAATTTAAATCCTTCAAGGATCATCACATAGCTGTCACTATCAAATGAACTACATAAATAAGTTGCACCACATCAATCATATGTGAATTGAGTCTTTTATGTGCTACTAGACTAATAAAGTATTAAAATTTACTGGCATCAAGTACAAGTGAATATATTTTCAACATCCAAGTTAGGTTTGTTCAAATACTCTTGAACAGCTTGTCAAACTTTACATCTCACTACTTCACGATTCTCATTTCCCTTTTGCACAATAATCGCTAGTACATAAGTAGCTTTACAACTTCTGGTGTACAAACTATAAGTAGAAAAACTTTTCAACTTGCCAAGCGAGTTCAATGGCGTCTTTTAAGTTTTGTCCAATCATTTCTTTATCTATAGTCCTTGATTGGCTTTGGCTCATGATCCTCATTTCCATTTATAATATTTAACGCTATATAATATATCAAAATATTGTCAACGTTGACTTTACTTCGGTTCCATCTTTCTCCATTCATGACCTGATTTATTGAGATCTCATTTCCACGAATATCAGAATTTTTCAAGTACTTGATCAGTTCTTATGGAACTTGAAAAATCTATTATGTCAAATTACTCTTTTAGAGCTTCCATATCCTCATTTGGGCCATCTTACTTTTAAGCTCCTTTATTTGTTTGAGGATGATTTATTTTTCTTTGGAACCGATCATGCTATACACTTCATGTGTGGTTAAGATTCATTTGCAATGTTTGAGTGTCCATCAGGGACATCAATTTTTATTGGAGCACTGCAGCTGTGATTAATTTGCTAAACTTTGTAAATGAGTTATCCTTTGAACTTCTGGTTCACATTGATTTGTTAGATGATCGAGATGAGATAATAATTTTTTATTTCAAATAATAATCATTTTCATCTGCTCGTCTCTCCCCCTAATATTGGGAAAACCAACTCGTCACAATTTTAATCAACTAGCTTAGCTATAAATACATCTCCAATTGTTGGCTTAACATACTTTATGATGGAGATTCATATACTCATGTATTCCCAACATTCTTTAAGCATACTTCTTATTGTATGGTAGTTTTGTAATTTGAACATACACAACACATCCAAAAAAATTAAGATGGGAGATATTGGATAATTGACTAAAAATCAATCATAAAAGGGAGAACTTACATATTATACCTTGTTGGCTTGATACATATCGATGTATTAGCTTACAAGATTGCATGTTCCCATGTAAAAATTGAAGTTATGATCTCATAAAAATTGATCATATATATTATTAACTTTAGACGTCTAATGAATGGTTCTTCAAGACCATTCTATGAATAAACATAGCTATGTGATGTCCAATATCAATTCTAAAATACATACAATACTTACCAAATGATTCCAAGATAATTCACATAATGATACTTTACTCAAATTAGTTGAGCAAATCATCTCACAAACTTCTAGTTGAGTTGCCGGCAAATATATATAGTATATATGTGGTCATCTAATTGATGCATCAATTAAAATCATAAAACATCACACGATTGATGTATTTGTTTACAAATATCACCTTATACACATTTTAGAAATGTGAGGGTCTTATTCTTTCAAATTCTCAACTTCCTTTGGGAACTAGTATTGCACAAAAGTTAATGGATTGAAGAATCTACGGGCTCTTCAGTACATGTTCACTAAATTTTTTTAACTATTTTTCGCATCATAATAGACTCGGGATGGCCCAACCGGTCTTGCCAACAATAAACTTACTATAATCCATAAACTTCTGGTTTAAGGTGGCATGTGTTGTACTAATATGCATTTAGTATCAACCAAAAGAAACACAAGTATTTTTTTTCTAATACATATTTGTAATTTCTAAAGTAAGTCTCATGATATACAGACATTGAAAATTTTCTCAATTTATTTTTCGATATGGTATATCCACTTAGATGAATATTCTTGAAACTCAATTAGTTTCTATGAGACTAGAGAGTATATGGCATCAATGTGTAAAAGCTTTTTTCTTCAAAGTAGGTAACAATATAATTAGCTCTTCTGGAGCCTTCAATTATAATTGCAAACTTTTGGTTGCAAGTTGATAATAAGAACGCACACTACCATATGACTTTCTATTAGTTTATATGCATTAAGAACACATGACACACAATAACATTTTATATTGAAGAATCTTCCGGTTCTTCAAAAATATAATATTGTGTCATCATCTTTATATTATGAAAAATATAATTGAACCCATACTAAATAGTAAAATCATGTAGACTATTAAACTTCAGGTTTAAAACAACATTTTGCTTTTAAAAGTGCATAGAAAACTTCTGATTACCATAGCATAATTTTAATTGCACTCATACGCTTTACAATATTAAGGTATCATGAAATCAAAACAAGATAAAAAAAAAAAGAAGATCTAATTCTTTAAGAAATACCTGACTGTATCATTCTTTCTATTGTTTCCACTCATGAAATAAAATATTAGAATTCCAAGGCTAAGTAGAAAGAAAGGTTACACTTAAAATAATTAAACGTTGCCATAATGTATATGAGTTACTATATCATTATATTCATAAAAAGAAAACTGCTACACCATATTAGCAATAGTAAAGAATAGAACCATAAGTTATATATGTCAAAAATACCCATAAATCATAATTATGATTTTTTTTTATCGTCATTCACATGTAACACACTCAATATTTACCTTTCACATACAACACATCAACCCTTTTTTTTTTTGTAGTAACCACCGACAAGAGAGGACTGAGGAGCAGTGACGTGTAGGTCAACTTTTACCAAAGTTGTAAAGTTTGTTATAGAGAGGCGGTGAATTCGTTTTTCTCACGGTGGCGTTCAAGCCTTTCGTGAGAAACTAAACAAGGGTCCTGTGTTTCACCGTTTTTCGCTCAGTTTCGGTTGGGTGCGACGTCTACTATCACGGCTTCTCACGGCGGCGATCAGCAGTGCTCCATTGTGCAGCAGCTTCTTCACTTTCGTTCCAACTCAGATTCCCTTTAACAGAGAAAGAGCTCGTTTTCTTCTTCTTTTGGATCAGATCTGGTGTTAACGGTGGTTCGGGCTGGAGCGGTGCTTGCGTATTCGTGACTGTTGTGCGTGTTTCTGTTCGTTGGTGTGTCTTTCTATCGGTTTGACAATCATTCTATTGCCATTAGCTTGATGTAGCTGTTCGGTGTGGTTGTGCCTCATAGTCATTCATCGTGATGCAATCAGCTAAGTTCTTCTTGTCTTTTTATCTTTTGTGTATGCTTTGTCTTCCATTATGTTTTGTTTTGGGTGTGTTTTGTTTTCCATTTAATTTTACTTAGTGAGATGAGAGAGTATGGTCGGGTGCGAGGGAGAGAGCGAGATAGAGGACAATGGGGAGATCAATGGTGGGGTCAGGAGGGCAATTGTAGGAGGGTGCGATGGAGTGATTGGGAAAGAGGTAGGAGGGTAGTGCGTGAAGATGGTATTGTTTTTGGTCGTGAACGTGCAAGTGCTCACGATTATAGGCTAGGTCGTTAGGAGGGGTCTCGTAGTTGGCTGGATGTCAATTTTTGTCAGAATGATTCAGATAAGAGAGAAGGGTTTGTGCGGAGGACATCCGATAAGGAAGGTTGGCAAGTCGTCTCTCGACGTAGTAGAGGAGGAGTTGGTAGAGGTTATCCGAGGGGTTTGAAGATAGATTTGGCCATCGCTTCCAAAGGTGGAAATGATGGAGATTTGACCTCTTTTTTCATCTCTAATTTTCCCGAGCATTACCGGGCCAAAGATCTTTTAGCTGTTTTCAATACTTATGGGGAGGCTCGAGAGATTTTTATCCCTCAGAGAAGGGACAAAAATGGGGTTTGTCCGATTCAAAGATGTTAAAGATCAAGCCATTTTGCTGTAAAGCTTGATAACATTTTTCTTGAAAAAATGAAGTTATTTGTCATTCAACCTAGGTTTAAGAGGGACGGTGTTGGGGTACATCAACATAATCAAGGATATGCCATTGGTTTGAAGGCACCCAAGAAGAAGACGCAAGCCAGGAATCAGGTGTGGATCACCAAGAATCAAGTGGGCGCTTCTGATATTCATGTGTCGGTAGGGAATGGAGTTAAGGAATCCAGCTGTATAGGCAGTGCGGTGGATCTCCACTTTGACCCTTCTGCTGAAGTTGTTTCAAAACTAAGTGTAGCCATGGTTGGTGAGGTTTTATATCCGGGAAAAACATACTTCATTCAAGATGAGTTTTATAGACAGGGTGTTTTCTCGGTGAAGGTGACACCTCTGGGAGCTAACTTGGTTTTATTAGAAGGCCGGGAAGATGGAGTACTTCAAGCTTTCGTCGATGAAGCAGGAGATTGGTTGGCGCAATGGTTTAAGGATATCAGGCCTTGGCAACCAAGGGAGCTGGACAAGGAGCGCTTGATGTGGGTTAGGTGTTATGGCATTCCGGCTCATGCTTGGACGTTGGATTTTTTCTCCTCTTTAGTTGAGCCTTTTGGTTCTTATGTGCTTTCTGATGATAATACTGAAAAGAAAAGAGCTATGGATGTTGCTCGCATTCTGGTGAGGACTAAGTCCTATGGGGCTATTAACAGTGTTTTTCTAGTTAAGATCCATGAGGAGGTCTTTGAGATTAGGGTGGTGGAGGATTGGTGTGGTCCTATGCTATGGAGTATCCCAATTGATAAAAAGGTCTCCGAATCTAGCTCAGATGAAGAGGACTCAAAGGTTGGTATCTGTTGGCCAGAGCTCAATTTAGAGGAGGAGATGGGTGATGAAGAGGAGCCTTCTACTAAGGATGAGGCCGAAAAATTGGGCAGAGTATCAAAAACTGGTACTAAGGTTGAAACTTCTAAAGTGGAGCTGAAGATTAGTGATTCTTCTTCTCATGTGAGTGACTCTCTTATCCCTTTTGGGTCGAGTCAGAGTAAGACAGAGGGTGAAGGAATGGCAGGTTATATTGGTGGTGCTGTTATTGTCTAACCCAATGAAAATCTTATTCAGACGGCTCATGGGTCGATTGAGGGGTTGGGATGTGTTAATGGGTCAATACCTGCCATTCTATCTACTAAGGAAGATGGGGTTGTTGTGGTTTCATCACATCAAGGACCAACTCACTCTTTTAGGTCCCATGATCTCCCTTCAATCCCAAAGTCCAAGTCTGTAACTTGCACTGCTCATTCCGACCATGGTTTAAATCAGAGTTCAAGTTCCTTTAATGTCACAAATGAATCTTTGATGGATTCTACATTTCGTAAGGCGAGCCGCATGGAGGTGGCTCATGCAGCTTTTTCGGGCAACTCAGAGGGGGCATTAAAGAGCCAATCTCTCTCTCAAGCTATACCTAAGAGTCGTGGTGGACCGACTCTGAGTGGTGGTTCTACCAGTGATTCTTACATTCAGATTGGTAGTAATAGTTTTTGGGTTCTTCAAGGTAAAGCCACTACTGAGAAGGTTTGGAATATGGCACCCAAGTTAGGGGTGGAGGGGGTCTGCCCTGACTCTGTTTACGTTGATTTTATTGATGCAGGGGAAGCTAGGGATCATGAAGCTAAGGAATAGAGGGAGAAAGAAAATGTTGCTCCATGAATATTGTTTCCTTAAACATTAGAGGGATGGGTGATAGCGCCAAGCGGAGACAAGTGGCTTCTCTCATCAGAAGAGGTAATTTTGATATTGTTTGTATCCAGGAAACTAAGAGGGAGTCGTTAGAGGATGTTATGATTCGTAGTCTTTGGGGTCATCAAAGTTTTCAGTGGATTGCGAAGCCTTCAGTGGGTAGTTCTGGGGGTATTCTACTGTCATGGAAAGCATGTTTATTCGAGGTTAAAAGTTGCTTTAGTGACTCTGGTTTCGTGGGGTTATGTTGTCTGTGGCAACACTCGTTGTTGTATGTGATGAATGTTTATGCTCCGGGATCGACAGCTGGTAAAAAGGATGTGTGGGCTGCCATTCTAGCTGTGAAACATCAAGGTGATCAAGGCGATTGGTGCGTAGTGGGAGTTTTAATGCTCTTTCGTCTATGGACGAACGTCAAGATACTAGTGCGCATCTTCGTAGGGTGGACATGACAGAGTTCAACTCTTTTATATCTGATATGGATCTGGTGGATGTACCTTTATATGGGAAGCAATTTACATGGTTTAGTCCTGATGGCTCATCCAGAAGTAGGTTGGATTTGTTTTTAATCTCTGATGGCTTGATTTCTTCTTGGAAGATTAACGGCCAGTGGGTGGGAGATAGAGACATTTCTGATCATTGTCATATTTTGATGTGAATTATTGTTACTAATTCAACTAAAATAGAAGGATCGTTCCATAATCAAAGAAATAACAAGACAACAACCAAGAAAAGACAAAGAAAAGGGAAGAAAAACCGAAAAGATGGAAAGACAAGGAATGAATCTATGAGATGAAGAGAAGCCACATCTTTCATGTAAAGATGATAATTCTCATGCTTGGATCACCACAAAAACCTAAGCTCTTGATAAGATCCCAAAGATGGTTCAATGAAAAACCCTAGAGAAAGCACTTGTGCTAATTCCTCTCAAATTAAAAATATGATCAAAGGTCTCCTTTTTTACAACTTGCAAAACCACACCTATTTATAGAGAATAGGTTATGGGCTTACTAAAAAGACAAACATAACAACTAAAAGCCCTAATTCAAACCCAAAATAGGCCATAACATTCCCTCCTTCTTGAAATTTGACCACGAATTTGATCTCCAAGGTGTCCTACATGAAGAAAGAACGCAATTCAATTCCAACATACCTCCAGGATAAAATGGAAATTGAGAAAAACCAACACATGTGACAAAGATAAGAAACACCCAAAACCATACAAAAGTAAACAATGAAAAGTAAAAGATAGGAAGCAATTTATACCTTTTGGAGTAGATACCTATAACCAAATTTACCTTTCTTTGCTTGAACATTGAAATAACAACATTGTTTCTTTCTCTTTTCAAGGTTGGAGAAACAATTGACCCCGCATTGGGACTCTCTTTTTAAAACTTAGGCAATAGGCACAAGTTAGACCGTCCCTTCATTAAATTTGCAAGATTTTCATGCACATGGGAAAAGTAAATCTTAAGCAATGCAACACACAAGTTGTCCATCATGAAGTTAGAAAGCTTAATTGATTTGACTTCTTTGTATGGAACCAAAAAAAATGAAACTTCCCTAGAGTCAGCTTCTTCAAGCACATACCCTTCCTTGAAAACTTTTAAATTTGGAGAAGTGTCATCAAATACCAAACCATGAGGTACCTTTCTTGAATATTCATCCCTATGCATGCTCAAAAAGAGATCAACAACACTAGAGAAGTTGTTAGCATAAGAAGCCAAACGATTAAATGGAACTTCAAGTTTAAGCTTAGGTCTTACCAACAATGCTCTTTTTACCTCATTTTCCTTCTTCAAGAGATTTTTATTCTTCCCAACTTCTTTATTTTGACTCTTTTCTTCTCTTTTACCACACCCCTTTTCATTTTCTTTCAACTCTTGTTTTTCTTTTTCTATTGGCAAAATACCACCCAGGGTCCCTTAACTTATTTTCTGTTTTCACTTAGGTCCCTTAAGTTTGAAAGTTAACGTTAAGGTCCCTTAAGTTGTTAAAACGTTGCACCGTTTTCCCATTTAACGTTTTTAAACTAACACCGTTAAACTGTGCATTACATGGCTTTTTTTTTGCTGAATGGACATGCCAAGTCAGATTAATTTAAATTAAAAATTCAAAAAAAACTCTGGTTCATCTTCAATCCAATTCATCTTCATCACTGTTATGAAGTTGAGGAAATGCTTTCTTTGTGATTGTTTTGATTTTTCAGAAAAAAAAATGGTCTCACAAACATGAGTTCGTTAAACTCAACTTAATTAATGTTATTTGGGGATTTTTAGTTTTGAAGATGTTAATTGGGTATTTTAAGAAACGAACAGATTCAATGAAAACACCTGATGTTATTTTCGGAAACGAACAGAGATAAAATACCTGATGTTATTTGCGGATTTTTAGTTTTTCTTGGTTTGAGAAAGATGAACAGATTCAACCAAAACGAAAACCAGATCTGGAGAAGAAACGAAAACAAAATCCAGATCTCGAGCAGAAACGAAAACGTAATCGAACGGAGAAGAGGAGAAAATAAGTTAAGAGAAATCTGCTCCAAAACGAAATCCAGATGGGAAGAACAACTTCTTTGTTTATGTTTTCATTTTAGAGATTCAGATCTGAAAAAAGAACAGATCCGAAAAAAGAAAATGAAACCGAAAAAAATCTAAAAAAATCAGATCTGAAACATCATAAAGACGAAGCAATAAGATGTGCGTTCAAACGAAGGCTTCAATGACCAGGCTTTAATGATTTAGGAAGATGAACAAGCTTCGATGAAGATTAACATGGAGGAGAGGAGAGGTAGAGTTCAGCATAAAAGAAAATTGCGGAAGATGATAGGTGTTTTTCAGTTTTTTAATTTTTAATTAAAATAATTAAAAAATAATGAGTCACCAACGCCACATAAGCATCTGTAAGAGACACATCATATCAATAGCAGCCACATAATCGATCAGTTAACGGTGGTAGTTTAAAAACGGTAAATGGGAAAACGGTGCAACGTTTTAACAACTTAAGGGACCTGAACGTTAACTTTCAAACTTAAGGGACCTAAGTGAAAACGGAAAATAAGTTAAGGGACCCCGGGTGGTATTTTGCCTTTTCTATTTTAACTTTCATAGCCATCATGTCTTCTCTAACCTTATTTGGACTAAGAGATTGAAGAGTGAATTTGATCCTATTGTGAATAAAAGTGTACTTGTTGGATTCACCATTATGAATAACTTTCCTATCAAATTGCCAAGATCTCCCTAGCAATATGTGGCTAGCCTCCATGGGTGCTACATCACATATAACCTCATCACAATATTTATCAATGGAAAAAGCTATTTTGACTTGTCTATTAATCTCTAATTCTCCATGATCACTTAACCATAGCACTTTATATGGACTAGGATGTGGAGTAGTTTCAAGATTAAATTTTGACACTAACCTAGTGCTAGCAACATTTGTAACGCCCTAAAATTTAATCAAATTACTTCGAAGTTGGATTGCCGTAGGATAATTGTAAGAATTGAAATTATGGGCGTAGTAGCTATGTTGAAAATGAGTTAGATGATAATCACGTGTCGTGGGCCAGTTAAAAATAGCATTGGGCTTAGCACCGCGAGTGCGCAGCGCTCACGCAACCCTAGCAGCGTGTCCAGTGCGTAGCTTGCGCAGGAAGGCGCTTGTGCGCCACTCCTCCTTATAAATATAGCGCAAATATGCGCTAGGGCTGGTCTTTTTGCGCAGCCGCCCTCTTTTCCCTTCTTCTCCTTCTTCCTCTCACTTCTAAGTTACACAAAAGCCTCAATTTTCAAGAGCTCTAGCCTAGGATTGGATTGGGAGGGTTGATTTTCATTGCAATTCTCTACGTTCGTGATCGTCACGCGTCGTTACTATCGCAGGGGAGTCGCCGTATTCGAAGATAGTAAATTGGGTGCCGTATTCGTTCCTTTCCCTTATTCGAAGATAGTAAATTGTAGGCCTATGGCCGCCATGACATTTTGGTGTTGTTGTCGTGCGATTGCGTGACTGTGATTAGAGTTACTTGTACATTCACATTGTGTCGCATACCTTTGCATTCGCTTTACGACGTGAACGATGAGGGCTATGCCCTGTGAGCCACTATTTACTGGCAACGACGATTTTTTACGACGGAAGTTTTGCTCCAATGTTACCACATGCATATGCACAGTTGAGTCGCATTCCGCATTGCACTTCGATGATTCTATTGATGACTCTATTGAGGATTTTATTGATGATATGTGTAATTCTATAGTACCTGACCTATCATATTGTTCTTCATACATGCTCTTATATAGTTCGATATCTCACCCCTTCTGTTTGAATGTTACCCCTATGTGGTAACGTGCAGGTAGTCGCAAATGAAGGCGGCGATCCTTCCTTAGTTGAGTCGGTGTTGTCACTCTGATACGTAACACTCGGGGGGATTGAACGCTGTTTTTTTCCCTTTATCATTTAGGTTGCAATATTTGTTGAACTCGAAGTTATTTCTATTAAGCAAATTGTTGATTTTGAGTTGTCAAATGATCAAGGATTGTTAAGATTGCTTCAAATTGAATTTACCATGAATGAATTATACTGTTTGTGTTGGGAAGTAAGTGTAGCACTCCAATATTTATGTTGAAAATTCCGCACTCTGATTTATAGTATTATTGGGTAGAACTGGGGTGTTACATTAGTGGTATCAGAGCATGGTTGGGTCTGTCCGACCAAGTTGTCGAGTCATCGCTTCGATTAACAATCAAGTATTGTTATTCGTTCTAAACTATAATTTGTGTTGTAGGGATAAGCTGAAATGGCCGGACGGAATGATGCTGCTATTGCTGCTGCTTTGGGCGCTATGGCTCAGGCATTGGAGAATCAACAGAACGCTGGTGAGAATGCTGGATCTCGCAGTTTGGCGACTTTCCAAAGGGAGAATCCGCCCACTTTCAAGGGTAAGTATGATCCTGATGGAGCATTGGCTTGGTTGAAGGAGATTGAGAGAATCTTCCGTGTGATGGATTGCACTCCAGCGCAGAAGGTTCGTTATGGTACTCATATGCTGTCAGAAGAGGCTGACGACTGGTGGTTAGATACACGTCAGAGATTGGAAGCTGCAGGTGAAGAGATCACTTGGGTTGTGTTCCGTAGGGAGTTTTTGAGGAAGTATTACCCTGAGGATGTTCGGGGTAAGAAAGAAATTGAGTTTCTTGAGCTGAAGCAAGGGAACCTGTCAGTTACTGAATATGCTGCTAAGTTTGTGGAGTTGGCCAAATTTTATCCGCACTACAATGAAGCAACTGCTGAATTTTCAAAGTGCATCAAGTTTGAGAATGGGCTGCGACCTGAGATCAAAAAGGCAATTGGGTATCAGAAGATCCGTGTTTTCTCCGATTTGATTGACAGTTGCAGGATCTATGAGGAGGACAACGATGCTCACTATAAGATCATTAATGAGAAGAGGAGCAAGCAGCAGACTCGTGGTAACCCGTATGATGCTCCAGTTGGTAAAGGTAAGCAGAAAAGTTTTGATGGTAAGAGAACTAGTGGGGAGACGCCCCTGCTGGTATTGTATGTTACAAATGTGGCAAACCTGGTCATAAGAGTAACGTAAGCAAGGTTGAGGTGAAGAGGTGCTTTCGTTGTGGTAAGACTGGGCACGAATCATCCGAGTGCAAGCACAAGGAGCAGGTCTGTTTCAACTGTGGTGAAGAAGGGCATATTAGAAATCAATGTCAGAAGCCAAAGAAAGAAAGAGTTAGTGGAAGAGTGTTCGCTCTGGCAGGGACACAGACTACTGAGAACGACGGATTTATTGGAGGTACATGTTTCATTAATGGTGTTCCTCTAATAGCTATTATTGATACTGGTGCTACTCATTGTTTTATTGCTGCGGAATGTGTTAAAAGATTGGGTCTTGTGTTGTCTTCTATGAATAGGGAGATGGTTGTCGATACTCCAGCTAAGGGGTCTAGGACTACTTCTCTTGTGTGTTCTAAGTGCCCTTTGTCGATTTTCGACAGAGAATTTATTGTTGATCTGATTTGTCTGCCGTTAAGCGGATTGGATGTGATCCTAGGCATGGACTGGTTAGAATATAACTATGTTCATATTAATTGTTTTAGCAAGTCTGTGAGTTTCTCCACTCCCGAAGAGGAGGAGGCGGGTTTGTTGTCTGCTGGACAGTTGCGGAAGTTGATGCGGGAAGAAGTTCAGCTATTCTCGCTGATGGCGTCGCTATCTGTTAAGAATCAAGCCATAATTGATGAGTTGCAGGTGGTGCGCGAATTTCCTGAAGTTTTCCCTGATGAGATTCCAAGTGTACCACCAGAGAGGGAAGTTGAATTTGCTATTGATCTTGTACCTGGTACCAAACCTGTTTCTATGGCACCTTACAGGATGTCAGCATCTGAATTATCCGAATTGAAGAAGCAACTTGAGGATCTACTTGAAAAGAAGTTCGTGAGGCCGAGTGTATCACCGTGGGGAGCTCCAGTGTTGCTAGTGAAGAAGAAGGATGGGAGTATGAGGCTTTGTGTTGATTATAGACAGTTGAATAAAGTGACGATTAAGAACAAGTATCCACTCCCAAGAATAGACGATTTGATGGATCAATTGGTGGGTGCTCAAGTATTCAGTAAGATTGATTTGAGATCGGGCTACCATCAGATTAAAGTGAAAGATGAGGATATTCAGAAGATGGCTTTTAGAACTCGGTACGGGCATTATGAGTATTCGGTGATGCCTTTCGGTGTTACTAACTGTTGCGTCAAAAAGACACTTGAGAGCAAGTGTACTCTATCGCAATTGTAGTATAAAAAATATCGTCTCCACAGGGATTAATTAATAAATACCAAAGTACTTAAGATTAATTATTATTTAGACTAACTAATGTTGGTGATTGTAGAAATTAAATCAAGAAGAAATAAATAGCAATAATTTAAATAGTGAAGTTTGATGAATGGAGAGAAGCCTAGGGCCTCGGTTTCACTTGCTAGCTTCGATTCCCCTATGTCTAATTCTACCTGAATTCCCTTATTTTATTCAATTACCGATCCCTTTACTAAAACTATTAACCCATTTGGTCATTCGTGATTAATATTCTTTTTCCTAAATTAACCCTAGTTTGGTCATGCTAGAATTTAAATTTAAGAAAAGCATGAAGTACAAAAAGGTTGAATGATTGGAAGACTAAATTAAAGTTTGGTCATTCATTAATTATAGTCTCAATTATCCTATAGGTCCACCAACTAGTTGTAGTACGGTCGCTAATCAACTAATTGATTATAAACATGCAAAGGGTTGTCAATCCTAATTATGTAATAAAGCAATAGGATAATATTAATTGAAATAAAAGCTAGGAATTCAAAGTATAAATTAAATCATAAAAAGGTCTCTAGTCAAACAAGATCCACCTAAGACCCTAGAAGAGGATTTTAGCTATTCATAGTGTTCAAGAACATTGGATTAAAATAAAAAGTCATGAATTACAGAATATAAATATAACCCGGAGATTGAGTAAATTCTGCTCCTGTAGTCAGTCTCTGTATTCTGCTCCAAAGCTCTCTCACGGTGTCAAGAACGGATCCAAAACTCTCTCCTTTGTGCTGTCGTGCGTACTGTTGTACGTCTTCCTTTCTTTCCTCAATTCTCCGCCGTCAGCTTTTCTTCTCCTTAATTCAATTGTTTCTCACTTTTTATGCCTGTGTTGGTCCTCCTCCTGTGCAGCTTTCCAATCTCTTTTATATTGATTTTCTAGGGTTGTGTGGTCCCCACTCCAAGCAAGCATGCGCTGATTCTTTCTTTCTCCTCACGTTACTCTTTCTTTTCTTTCAATTGTCAAGCCTTGCTACTTCCATTTGGCCATATGGGCCACTTCTTGTTTTCATGGGCTTTAAGCCCCTTTTCTTCTTTTCTCATATATATATATATATATATATATATATATATATATATATATATATATATATTCTTTCTTCCTACAAAATAAAGAGTAAATTAAGTTAATGATTTATATAATTAGTATATAATTTCTCTAAAAGTGACCCAAAAATATCTCTAAAAATACAGTAAATTGGAGTTTATCACTAACGCGCCGGGAGTATTCATGGAGTACATGAACCGTGTGTTTCATGCTTATTTGGATCGGTTTGTGGTAGTATTCATCGATGATATTTTGATTTACTCTAAGACAGAAGAAGAGCATGCAGAGCACTTGAGATTGGTATTGGAGGTCTTAAGGGACGAGAAGTTATATGCAAAGTTGTCTAAGTGCGAATTTTGGCTGAAGGAGGTGAGTTTTCTTGGTCACGTTATTTCTGGTAGCGGCATTGCGGTGGATCCATCTAAAGTCGATGCTGTATTGCAATGGGAGACTCCAAAGTCGGCTACCGAGATTAGAAGCTTTTTGGGATTAGCTGGCTACTATAGAAGGTTCATTGAAGGCTTTTCTAAGTTGGCACTTCCTTTAACTCAGCTGACCTGCAAAGGTAAAGCCTTTATATGGGACGCTCGTTGCGAAGAGAGTTTCACCGAATTGAAGAAGAGATTGACGGCGTCTCCTATCTTGACGTTGCCTAATCCGGGAGAGTCCTTTGTGGTGTACTGTGATGCTTCCAAGATGGGTTTAGGAGGTGTGCTTATGTAGAATGGTAAGGTAGTTGCTTATGCATCGAGGCAGTTGAGGACTCATGAGAAGAACTATCCTACGCACGATTTAGAACTTGCTGCAGTTGTTTTTGCGCTGAAAATTTGGAGGCATTATCTTTATGGTTCTAGATTTGAAGTATTTAGCGACCATAAGGGTTTGCAGTACTTGTTTGATCAAAAGGAACTGAATATGAGACAGCGGAGGTGGTTGGAGTTGCTAAAAGACTATGATTTCAGTTTGAATTATCATCCAGGGAAAGCTAATGTCGTGGCTGATGCTTTGAGCCGAAAGACCTTGCACATGTCGGCAATGATGGTCAGGGAGTTTGAATTGATTGAGCAGTTCAGAGATATGAGTTTGATTTGCAAAGTGACACCTCAGAGTGTTATGTTGGGGATGTTGAAGATTAATAATGACTTTTTAGATAGCATCAGAGAAGCTCAGAAACTGGATGTTAAACTGGTAGATTCGACGGTAGGAATCGGGCAGTCTGAGAATAACGATTTTGAGTTTGATGCGCAAGGTGTGTTGAGATACCGTAATAGAATCTGCATTCCTGACGATGCGAAAATGAAGAAAGAAATTCTCGAAGAGAGTCATAGAAGTAAGTTGAGTATTCATCCAGGAGCTACGAAAATGTATCAAGACTTGAGAAGATGGTTCTGGTGGCCTGGGATGAAGCGCGATGTAGCGCAATTCGTGTATGCATGTTTAACTTGTCAGAAGTCAAAAGTTGAACATCAGAAGCCTGCGGGGTTGATGCAACCTTTAGAGATTCCGGAATGGAAATGGGATAGCATTTCAATGGACTTTGTGACGGGGCTGCCTAATACTGTGAGAGGGCATGATGCGATTTGGGTGATTGTTGACAGGCTGACGAAGTCGGCTCATTTTATACCTATTAATATCACGTATCCGGTACCGAAGTTGGCTGAGATTTACCTCCAAAAGATTGTAAAGTTGCATGGTGTTCCTATGTGTATCGTTTCGGATAGAGATCCTAGGTTCACTTCTGATTTCTGGAAGAGTTTGCAAGAGGCGTTGGGTTCTAAGTTGAGATTGAGCTCAGCCTATCACCCTCAGACGGATGGTCAGACAGAGAGGAATATTCAATCGTTGGAGGATTTGTTGAGAGCGTGTATTCTTGAGCAAGGAGGTTCGTGGGATACCCATCTCTCGTTGATAGAGTTTACCTATAATAACAGTTATCATTCTAGTATTGGGATGGCACCTTTCGAAGCGTTGTATGGTCGAAGGTGTAGAACCCCTTTGTGTTGGTATGAATCTGGAGAGAGTATAGTGCTTGGACCTGAAATTGTTCGAGAAACGATTGAGAAGGTGAAGTTGATTCGTGAAAAGATGAAAGCTTCACAAAGTAGACAGAAGAGTTACCATGATAAGCGAAGGAAGGATTTGGAATTTCAAGCTGGTGATCATGTGTTTTTGAGAGTCACCCCTGTGACCGATGTTGGACGTGTTTTGAAATCTAAGAAGCTTACTCCTCGATTCATTGGTCCGTATCAGATCACGGAAAGAGTTGGGAATGTAGCTTACAGAGTGGCCTTACCGCCTAATCTTTCGAATTTTCATGATGTGTTCCATGTGTCACAACTTCGGAAGTATATTCCAGAACCATCTCATGTAATTCATATGGATGATGTGCAAGTACGGGATAACCTCACTGTGGAGACGATGCCTGTACGAATCGCGGACCGTGAGACGAAGACTCTAAAGGGCAAAGAGATCGCCTTGGTGAAAGTAGTTAGGAGCTGCTGGAGAGAGCATGACATGGGAGTTGGAAAGCAAAATGCGGGAGTCCTATCCCGAGTTGTTCGAATCAGGTAAATTTTCGAGGACGAAAAAATTCTAAGTGGGGGAGAGTTGTAACGCCCTAAAATTTAATCAAATTACTTCGAAGTTGGATTGCCGTAGGATAATTGTAAGAATTGAAATTATGGGCGTAGTAGCTATGTTGAAAATGAGTTAGATGATAATCACGTGTCGTGGGCCAGTTAAAAATAGCATTGGGCTTAGCACCGCGAGTGCGCAGCGCTCACGCAACCCTAGCAGCGTGTCCAGTGCGTAGCTTGCGCAGGAAGGCGCTTGTGCGCCACTCCTCCTTATAAATATAGCGCAAATATGCGCTAGGGCTGGTCTTTTTGCGCAGCCGCCCTCTTTTCCCTTCTTCTCCTTCTTCCTCTCACTTCTAAGTTACACAAAAGCCTCAATTTTCAAGAGCTCTAGCCTAGGATTGGATTGGGAGGGTTGATTTTCATTGCAATTCTCTACGTTCGTGATCGTCACGCGTCGTTACTATCGCAGGGGAGTCGCCGTATTCGAAGAATCGAGGAACGAGGCTAGGAGGGAGTTTGCGCCACCATAGTTGAGGTAAGGGTGGGTTCGAATTCTATAATAGCGTATATGAGGGATCGTATGCGGGGTTTGGGGTTTATTATAGATTGCCTCTGTGTATGTTGCGTAGTTATATATATATATACATATCGTATGAGAAATGTTTGATGAATTGACCGTGTGTGCTTGAATTCCTATGTCGTTAGTTCTAATTAAATCGAATTGTAATTTTGTTGGATTAAAGTTTTCACTATTATAATCAAAAAAAATGATAGGAATATAGATAACTCATTAGTAAGAATTATAAATAATTTTCGTAATTGAATTGATGGTTACGTTAATGCTGTTACTGTTTTGATGTAATGCTGTTGCTGTTTTGCTGTTAATGCTGTTGCTGTTTTGCTGATAATGCTGTTGCTGTTTTGCTGTTAATGCTGTTGATGTTTTGCTGTTAAAGCTGTTGCGGTTTTGCTGTTATTGTTGTCATTGCTGTTACGTTTTGCTGCTGTGTTGTTGCTATTCTTGCTGTTTTGCGCTGTTGATGTTGCTGCTTTGTCAATATTGTTGCCACAGTTGCTGTTGTGGTTAATTGTTGCGTTGAATACCTTGTCGAAAATGTGGTAAATTGCAGGTGAAGTTGTAAAAGTTGATTTGCCTCTATTTATTGGCAAAGATAGTAAATTGTAGGCCTATGGCTGCCATGACGTTTTGGTGTTGTTGTCGTGCGATTGCGTGACTGTGATTAGAGTTACTTGTACATTCACATTATGTCGCATACCTTTGCATTCGCTTTACGACGTGAACGATGAGGGCTATGCCCTGTGAGCCACTATTTACTGGCAACGACGATTTTTTACGACGGTAGTTTTGCTCCAATGGTACCACATGCATATGCACAGTTGAGTCGCATTCCGCATTGCACTTCGATGATTCTATTGATGACTCTATTGAGGATTTTATTGATGATATGTGTAATTCTATAGTACCTGACCTATCATATTGTTCTTCATACATTCTCTTATATATTTCGATATCTCACCCCTTCTGTTTGAATGTTACCCCTATGTGGTAACGTGCAGGTAGTCGCAAATGAAGGCGGCGATCCTTCCTTAGTTGAGTCGGTGTCGTCACTCTGATACGTAACACTCGGGGGGATTGAACGCTGTTTTTTTCCCTTTATCATTTAGGTTGCAATATTTGTTGAACTCGAAGTTATTTCTATTAAGCAAATTGTTGATTTTGAGTTGTCAAATGGACAAGGATTGTTAAGATTGCTTCAAATTGAATTTACCATGAATGAATTATATTGTTTGTGTTGGGAAGTAAGTGTAGCACTCCAATATTTATGTTGAAAATTTCGCACTCTGATTTATAGTATTATTGGGTAGAATTGGGGTGTTACAACATTTGCACAACTACCTCCATCAACTATCAAAGAGCATACATTTCCTAGAATGAGACACCTAGTTTGGAAAATATTAGTTCTTTGTGAATCATTCTCATTTTTCTCATAGGTTCCAAGAAACTTACTAACCATGAGCAAATCTCCCTCTTTAGTTGTTTCCTTACTTTCACTCTCTTTTGATGTAATGTACCCATTTTTCCTTAAGAACATAATTCTCTTTGTTGGGAAATTTAATGCAATGTGCCCATACTCTAAGCATTTAAAACATTTCATGTTCTTTAACTTAGGGTTCAAAGAAGAAGAGTTAGAAAGTGTACCTTTACCCTTGGAGGTTGTGACATCATGTCTTTTGGATTGAGCTCCCTCCTTCTTGGAATTGTCCTTCCAACTTAAAGAGTGACATTTTGAAAGGGATCTCTTGTAGACATTCTTTCTTTGCAATTGTTTTTCTACCTTAATGGCTTGGTGGACAAGATGTTCAATCTTTGCAAAGTGGTGATGTTCAACTTCCTCCATTATATCTTTATTTAGACCATCAAGAAACCTATCCATGGTATCCTCCAAATTCTCCTCCACATTAGCTCTAGTCATAGCCACCTCTAACTTCTCAAAGTACTCGCTAACACTTTTACTTCCTTGAGTATGTCTACGCAATCTGTCTCGCAACTCCTTATGGGTATGAGAAGGAACATGTCTCCTCCTCATTATGGCCTTTAACTCTTTCCATTTTTCAATAGGCTCATGTTCACAACTCTTTCTAAGCTTTTTTTCTTTATCCCACCAAATAAGTGCATAATCTCTTAACTCCAACACAACCAACTTCAACATTTGTTCTTGACTAACATCATAGCACGAGAGTATTTGTTCTATTTTAAGCTCCCAATCAAGATATGTTTCGGTATCACTCATCCCATGAAAGCTTGGAATGCTTACTTTTTCTTTCAACTCATTTTCTCTCAAATAATCTCTATGTTTCATCTCTTTTTCTCTGTCTCTCCTCTCATGTCTCCTTTCTTTTTTATATTTTGTATCTTTTTTTCTCACATTTTCTTCATATCTCTCATGTCTCCTTGCACGCAGTAGCAATTAAGACACCCAAATGACTTCTTGCAGTGAATCCCCAGCCTGTTCTCCCATCTCCAAAGCATCCTGCATCCACTTTAATAATTGTGTGATCATCTGTGGTAACTCTTGGGCCTGTGTGTTGAGAGATCCTTTGCCCAGTATTTGATTTCCTGTTAGCCTCATTAAAATCGTTCACATAACTCACAGTAGTCAAAGCCACCTGTACTGGGTTAATAACAGTATTTTTGAAAACCAGCTGGTTTCTAGCATACCAGACCTACCAAATCAAAATAGCAAACAATTGAGCCCATTATCATCAGCTCTTCCTAACTAGTGGGAGATCCAGCTTTTGTAATGAACCTCTTGAGGAATGTGAGCACCAATTGGGGAGGAGAACAAGGCCATTTTCATAAACATGCACTCCATCATCATATGATCAACAGACTCATTTCCCTCATGACATAGAGGCCACTCCAGATCCAAATTAATTCCTTTCTTGCTGAGGTTGCATCTAGTAGGCAGGATGTTTCTAGACAGGCGCCAAAGGTGATTTTTCACCTTGTTGGGCACTTGGGCTTTCCAAATTTGCTTCCACAGTTGATCTGATGCATTACTAGAGGAGCTAGAAAGAGTTCTATTATTCCTATTGCATAGAGCTCTGTAAGCTGATCTAACAGAATTGATCCCATCCTTTTCCCAGTGCCAGATGAAAGAGTCCTCAGGAAGTCTAAAAGACAGAGGGATATTCAGAACTTGCTTATCCTCATAGGAGTTCAACACTGAAAACACAATGTCCCTCTTCCAATTCTTTGTTTGGTCATCAATCAGTTCATCCACAGTAGCATCAGGGCTAAGATTAGTAACGGTGCTTTTAACGTTAAAGTCAGTTTGCTCCGGAAGCCAGCTATCACCCCAAATTTTAACCTGCTTACCATTGCCAATTTGCCACCTTCCACCTAGCTGGATAGCCTCTTTTGCAGTGAGAATGCTCCTCCAAGCATAGCTTGGTTGGAAGCCAATGGAGGCATTCAAAAAGTTTGATCTTGGGTAATATCTGGCCTTAAAAATCTTCTCCATTAACGAGCCTTCTTTAGTAATGAGCCTCCAGCAGTGCTTGCCTAAAAGAGCAGTGTTGAACTCCTTAAACTCCCTGAAGCCCTGACCACCACAGTGTTTGTTTTGTGCCATCTTCTTCCAGCTCATCCAGTGTATCTTTCTTGATTCATCACTTGACCCCCATCAGAACCTTGCAGTCATGGCTTCAATCTCTTTGCAGCAACCATCAAGTTGTTTATAGTAGCTCATAATATAATTTGGAATTGCTTGAGCCACTGCCTTGATTAGAGTCTCCTTTCCTGCCCTTGAGAGGAACTTCTCCTTCCAACCTTTCAATTTCTTCCAGATCCTATCAATCATAAAGGAGAAAATAACCTTCTTTGATCTACCAAAGGGAATTGGTAGACCAAGGTATTTGCCATGAGTTTCCACAGTCTTTACCATCATCTTATTACAGATCATATTTCTATCTCTTTCAACTACATTTTGACTGAATGAGGACTCAGATTTATGCATGTTAACAATCTGACCTAAAGCTCTTTGATAAGTGGACAAGATTTTGAGAATTGCTTCTGCTTCATTTATGTTTGCTCTAGTAAACAGAAGACTATCATCTGCAAAGAGGAGGTGGGACACTTGATGTGCATTGCTAGCTATTTTAATGCCATGAATCTCTCCATCATTCACCCCTTTATGAATCAGACCAGATAAAACATTAGCAGACAGGATAAATAAATATGGTGACAGTGGATCACCTTGTCTGAGACCCCTTTCAGGGTTGAAACTGCTGCTGGGTTGACCATTAATGAGGATCTGATACGATACAGTTGAGATGCACCTATTGATCAGCTGAACAAAATGAGGTGGGAAGCCCATAGAAGATAGCACTCCTTCAACAAATTTCCATTCAATACGATCATAGGCCTTTGACATGTCAAGCTTGAGAGCCATAGTTCTTTTTTTCCCTTTCTTCTTCTTCTTCAACCAGTGGAAGCACTCCATAGCAATTAATGCATTGTCAGTGATCAACCTCCAAGCTGTGAAGGCACTTTGTTCCTCATCAATTACCTCTGGAAGAATCAGCTTGAGCCTATTGGCAATAGTCTTGGAAACAATCTTCATCACAACGTTACAGAGACTTATGGGCCTGAAATGCTTTGGGAATTTGGGTTCTTACACTTGGGGATCAACACAATGTAAGTTTTATTTATATCATCAGGTGACCTGCCATTGTTGAGGATGTTTAGAGCCAAGCTAGTCACATCCCTGCCTACTATACCCAAGAACTTTTGGAAAAACAAGGTTGGAAGTCCACCAGGCCCAGGGCTTTTTAGAGGGTGCATTTGGAAGATAGCTTCATGAACTTCCTCCATCGTGAAACCAGCACTACACTCACCAATCATCTCCACATTCAGGCTATCTTTCACCACCTGGCAAGTGCTCTCAATATCCTCAGGATTCCCAGATGCAAACAGGTCAGAAAAATAAGACACAAACACCTTTTCCACATGCTCTTCCCCCCTCCACCACACTCCATTATCATCTTTAACTTTCTTTATCTCATTAATCTTCCTTCTCTGGTTAGCCTTCTTGTGGAAAAATTTCGTATTTTTATCCCCCTCTTTTAACCAAACTGCTCTACTCCTCTGTCTCCACATTGACTCCTCAGTTTTTAGAAGTTCTTCATGTTTCGCATTAAGCTCTCTGTATCTAGCAATATCCTCAGTAGACCCTTCCCACATTTTACTCTCCTTAAGAAACTTTTCAATCCTACCAATCTATTTCTTAATACTCCCTAGTCTGTACTGATCAAACTCAATGTCTAAGCCCTTCATATTCTCAATTTTCTCAGTATAGTTGCTATGGCTCAGACCCCAATTCCTTCTGACAGCATCTTCACATTTCTCATCTTTAGCCCACACCTCCTCAAACCTAACAATTTTGTGCCTCCTTCTTGTATTATCATCTGAGTTAGCCACAAGTCTGGTCAAAATAGCTGCATGGTCAGAACCAAATCTATCCAAGTGAGTCACTTGAACAGGTGAGAATCTAGCAGAGAACTCATCATTGCAGCCAACTCTATCCAATCTACATTGGATGTTATGCTCCCCTTGTCTACCATTAGACCAAGTAAAAGGATATCCCAAGTAATTCATCTCCACTAAACTACATTGCTCCATACAGACTCTGCCAAGTGCTAGTTGAGAATTTGTTTTATCATTTCCCCCCTTTTTATCTCTGTTGTCAAGATGTCATTGAAGTCCCCAAAGCATATCCATTTCCCATTTGTGTTAGCTCTGATTGTTCCAAGAAGTTACCAAATTTTCCACTTATGTTGCTCCACAGGGTACCCATAGATTCCAGAGAAATGCCAAGGAGTTCCACTTTCCTCATCATTGCAAGAGCCATGAATATGATTAATTGAGTAGGAATGGATGGTAATGTCACACATATCTGACCAAAACAAAGCTAGCCCACCTGATCTCTCTCTGTCCAGCCCATTACAATCAACAAATAACCCTGAACTGAACCCACACTTTATTCTGATTGTCTCCATTTCTGTAGCCTTCAACCTAGTCTCCATTAAAAAAACCAACTGTGGATTTTCAATTTTGAGGAGCCTTGACAAGGCTTGAACTGCAGAGGGGTTTCCCAACCCTCTACAGTTCCAACTTATGAGTTTCATTGGTTTAGGAGGTGTTCTCCTCTGGTTCATCATTAGCATTGTCAACTTCCATTCTTGTGGCCTGCTTCTTGTGGGAACTCTCAAGTTGCTCAACTTCTAGGCCATCAGCCAAATTCACTTCAATCATTTGTCTCTTCCCCCTCCCTTGTTTAGTTGGGGTTGCTTAACCCTCCAAGCTACCTTTCCTTCCTTTCCGTCTGACCCAAGCTTTCCTCTTAGCCTTAGGTTTAGGAGCATTGCAACTTGGCTTGCTAGTAGCACTCCCCTTATCATCCTTCTTCTTTGCCTGATTTTCATGAGTAAGGTCAATGCACCCCAATGACTATGTAACCTCCTCCACTTCCTTAGTTCCCATTTAAGCTTTACTCACCATTTGAGCTAAGGTGGGCTCATTTTGCACCTTTTCAGTAGTAGGTTGGATCACTTCAATATCTTCTTTAGATCTAACACTAGTTTCAGGTTTACTACTACTAGAAGATACAAATAAGCTCTTACTACAGGAGCTATGATAGCTTTCTTTCCTTGCTTCATAGTTTGGTTTAGGCAAAGGAGAAGCCCGAAGCCAAGGACCAAATGGGAGGTCTTTTTCCTTCAAGTCTTCATAACCCTCATCACTAGGATTGTTGCTGTCTTCACATTCCTTCATTTGGTGACGTAATTTGCCACAGATAAAGCAAAAAGCTAGGAGGCGTTCATATCTAAAATAAACTTTTAGATCTTTGCCTTGGAAACGAATCATCCTCCCTCTTTTCACCGGCTTCTTTAGATCCAGAGCACCCTTCACCCGCATATCAGCCTCTTCGAAAGAACCCATCATGTTCCCCAATCTTTCTGCAATATTTCCAATTCTGAGTCTCAATGATAGATCGTACACCCTCTCCTAAAGGGACATTGAATCAAGAGCCATTTCTGAAGGTTGTTCACTCCCAGAGATGCGTTTTAGAACGAGCACATGACGGTCAAAGTTCCATGGCCCCGAATTCAGTACATTTTTCAGATCCCGTTTGGTGGAGAAGATAAACAGGAAAAGATTCTTCCCCAGCTCTTGAACTTCCACTGGTTACTTCAAACACCAAGCCTTTACGATTGTTTGTTGAAAGCCCTTGTGCTGAACGGGTTCTCCGTCCACAGTTTCCCTGCGAGCGAACGCTGAAACGCTTCTTCTCCCACCGCTTCTGACTCTTCAAGAATCAAGAGCGCACCTTCCTCGACCGGAAAGTCATGTCCTTTCAGCTTTTCCATCAATAAAAACCAGCAAAAGAAACAAAGAAACCCACAAAGTAGGAGCCAAACCCTAACGGGAGCAAGACCAGCATCGGCGAGAAACCACCACAAAACCAAGGTTTTAGGTGGAGAGTGACGGCACGTGAGTTAGAGAGAAGGAGGACTCTCTCTCTCTCTCTAAGCGCGTGGACCGCAAATTTTTTAACGTTAGTGATTACTCTAGCTTATGCATTTTGATGTAATGCTACTTTATATATTGTGATTACTCTAGCTTATGTATTTTGATGCAACCAAGCATATTTTGGTGTATTTTGATGTAATCAACGATATGGCATTTTACTAAAAGGGCCAACGGTGTCAACGTTAGATAACTTAAAGGGCCTATTTGTTACAAAAAAAAAACTTAAAGGCCAACTTGTTACAAATAAATAACTTAAAGGTCCTCTGGTGTAACTTTGCCATAATAAATTTCATAAAAAATTTGTGGCAACCATTACCTTTATCAAATTTTATTTACTTCATAATAAATTTCATAGAAATAATGTAAGGAACAATTCAACTATAGATTATTATTATTATTATTATTTAACTGTAGATAATGAGATAAATGTAATACCCCGAAACTCGACCTATTAGGTCGAGGATTGATCCTATGATGGGATCAATTTAAGATAAGGTTTATGATGATAATTGTGTTAACCTGATTTCAAATGTTTTAATTATTGAAGAAACTATAATATGTTTTAGGCTAAATTGCAGTTTTGACCCTTTATCTTTTTGGGTTGGTGTCACTTTGGCCCTTTTTCATTTTTTTTCTCGTTTTTGCCCCATGTTTTTTTTGGTGTCATTTTGGTCCCTTCCGTTAATTTTTTCTAACGGACGCCACACTGGCAGTTAACTGCTGACGTGGCGTCTTAATTATTAGGGCTCACTTGGATCTGATTTGGTGATGTGGCACATAAGGGACCAAATTGAAACTTAAAAGAACATAGGGAACCAAATTGAAACTGAAAAATAAAATTAACAAAAACAAAAAACGCCTTCATCTTCTTCCTCCAAACACCACCTCCATCTTCAACTTCTCCAGCGAGCCACCACCACCAAAAATCAATAACTCTTCCACTCTTAATCTCTAACCTCTCTCCCTTAAACTCAAAACCCCCCAATTTCTAAAATTTAATCCCTAACCCCAAACCCCGAATTTTTGAAGGATTTGGCAATCATCCCTTTTAGTTAACAAATCAACAGTGAGTGACTAGATTGTTGGAAATTATAGGTTTTCTGTTGTAAGAATTATCAAATCAATTATACTATAGCCTACTACTAATATGTGATCAACATAATCTTTCATCACAGGGATTAAATGTTCAACAAATCTTTATTCCTAGCCGCAATCTGTTTCCACGCATATCAGCAAGTGAGTTTTCTCTTTTATGCATAATATATTGTCGCACGTTTTATTTTATTCAAAAGTGTTGCAACTTCCGGTTCTTCAAAAATTGGGGGTTTGGAGTTAGGAATTAAATTTGAGAAATTGGGGGTTTTGGGTTTGAGGGAGAGAGGTTAGAGATTAAGAGTGGAAGAGTTATTGATTTTTGGTGGTGGTGGTTCGCCAGAGGTGGTGGTGACTCGTCGGAGAAGATGAAGATGGAGGTGTTTTTTTTGCTAGTTTTATTTTTCAGTTTCAATTTGCTCCCCTATGTTCTTTTTAAGTTTCAATTTGGTCCCTTATGTGCCACATCACCAAATCAGATCCAAGTCAGCCCTGACATTTAGGACGCTACGTCAGCAGTTAACTGCCAGCGTGGCGTCCGTTAGAAAAAATTAATGGCAGGGACCGAAATGATACAAAAAAAAACATGAGGGGCGAAAACGAAAAAAAAAAAGATAAAGGGCCAAAGTGACACCAACCCCAAAGATAAAGAGCCAAAACTGCAATTTAGCCTAAGTTTTATGGAATTATTTGCTAATTGTTATTTTGCGCGAAAGTGATGATTTATGAAATTTAACTAAATCCTTTCAAATATGATGTTTATATGTTTGACTTTTACTCCAGTGTACCAATTTTTATTGTCGCTATGCTTTACATAATAAACCAACCCAACATGAGAACTTAATGGGCCGTTTGGGGTGGTTGTGAGTTTTTGGTTTTTAAAGTCATTTTCAAAACCAAACCATGTTCGTGTAAAATGGGGTTGTGTTGGTTTTTTTTTTTATATTTTCAAAACAGTTTTCCATCAAAACTCAAAACCACAAAAGTAGGTTTTATAATTTTTGTTTCTGTTTTTGTTTGATCCGCCTCTGATCATCAATATATCTGACCACCATCAACTACCACTGTCGACCACCACCAACCAACACTCCAACCATCGCCAACCACCACTTCAGCCGCCGTCAGCCACCAAACTGACTACCGTCCACCACCACTTTGACCACCACTTCAGCCACTGTCAATCACCACTCCGGCCACTGTCAACCACAACTTTGACCACCACTATGTCCACTATCGCCACCACTCCGGCAACTATCAACCACCGCCAACCACTATCGACCACCACTCTGACCGCCGTTAACCACTACTTTGACTACCATCATCAACCACCATTTTGACCACTACCAATCACCACTCTAACTGCCATTCCAGCCACCAACAACCATCACTTTGACCACCACCAACTGACACTCTGACCACCGCCAACCACCACTTTGACCACCATTAACCACGACTCTAACCACCATCAACCACCACTCCGATGAACTCCTACTAAATTTCATCCATTCCTTTTTCTGTGTGTCATTGCTATAATACCTACATATTTATAAGCATGAAATATACAATGCATTTTAAATTATGTGACAAGCTTACCACCGGACCAATAGTTAATTAAACAAACTTTTCAGACTTATAATATATATTTTAAACTTTCAATAAAATTATAAATCTAATTTTTAACTATATCAAGAATTTATTTATTAAACAGCTTTTATCCCCACATAAATATTTGCCAAGCTTTGCCACTGCCGATTGGGATGACTATTAATCATTGAGTAAACCAAATTATATAAAAGTAAATTCTAAATATTTACCAATATTCTCAATAGCATGTTAATTGTTTTTTTATTTCACAGAAAAGTACTTTTACCAACGATTTTTGTTGTTGTTGGGATAAGTTTATTTTTTGCCAACGACATTATTGTGTTGTTGGTAAAAATGTGTGTTTTTTTCAACAATTTAAGTTGTCATTGAGATAAGTATGGCAGTAGAGTTTGTGGCCTGCTTTGAGGCATCAAATCATGCTTTGTGGCTGGGAAATTTTGTCCCAGGCCTAAGCATCATTAGAAGTATTGAGAGGCCAATGAAGATATATTCTGACAATAGTGTAGCTGTCCTACACTCTAACAACAACATGAGTTCTACAAATTAAGTCAAAATTCATCGACATCAAGTATATCATGTTGTGAAGTGAAGAGTTCAAGAGAAACATATTTCTATAGAATATTTATGGACGAACTTTATGCTAGCTGACCCACTAACCAAAGGCTTGAAAAACAAAGTTTACCATGAGCACATTGCTCATATGGTGTTGGTTTTGAGATTGTCTTAGATTAGTGGAAGTCTTTTCACGCTTTCCCTTGTGTTCGAGAATTTTGGTATTGATACAGACATTATGTTATTTTGTCTTTCGGCAGAAATAAAGTTTAGTTATTATAAAATATGTTTGTATAATATTATATTCAAAATAAATTTTGCATTTTCAGCTACTGCAATTTGATCGCACTAAAGACTTAAATTGGACCAGATGAAATAGGCAACGCATGGGATCACATTGCATTAAATTTCCACGCCACTCATCCATATTAATCTATATCATCGAGTATGTAAATATGATGGTCATTGGGGTTCAGTCACAAAAGACGTTAGTGACGACAGTCGCGTTGGTCTCATTATTGATATATGGGGTGGACCATAAATAGCTTTCGGATGCCGACCTAAAGAATTATGATATAATTAATATGATATATTGCCTAAGTGGGAGATTGTTAGAATATTTTATTCCAATAACATAAATAATGGGCAAATATTCTATCATTAATTTTATTAGTTATTTATCAATTAGGAGCTTGATCAAAATAAGTAAAAGGCTATATTGGATTTCAATTATATAATTAATTAATTATTATTGATATGAGCCGAATATGAGTGGATGTCAGTGATAGCTCATTAGAGGGATAATGGGAACACTAATTGACTGTCACACTATATGAAGGATATGCTCCCAAATATACCGGGCAAACCGCAAAACACACATGTTTACTCTCCTCTCTCCATCTGAAGAGAGTCTAAGGCATTAGGAGTACCGGTTGAGGATGAACCATAAAGCCGACCAGAAGCTATTTCTATTTTATCACTCACTCTTTCTTCTTAGGATCCATTATCTTCTTCTTTGCTATGGATCCAGATATTTATCTAATCTTTGATATATCAACACGTCTTAGATCCTAAGGTTGTCAGGACTATGATTTTGTTCTTGATTATATAAAAGCATGATTGTATGTTTTATAAATAGACTAATTCCTACAATGAGTAGTTATAATATGTGATTAAAATCATAGGTAGTTAAGAAATAAATTAAATTCAACTATGATATATAGTGGTCAAGAGAAAGAAAATGGACAGTAAGTGTTAAGAAGGTGGTGCGGTTAATTGCAAACATGAGATATGCAAAATCTCAAAACCGAAACATGTAGTAGTAGTTGTTATGTGCGAGTACAATTAACTTCATAACTGATTTAGGCAATTAAAAATGAATATGTGCAATTCGTAAAAAGAAAAAAGGTTGATTTTATAATGTATGAATATTATATTAAGTACTCCCTCCGTCTCAATTTAAGTGTCCTCTTCGCTACTTTGGTTTGTCTCAAATTATTTGTCACTTTCGAATCCCAATGCAATATTTATTATCTTTTTTTGCAATAATACCCTTACTTTTATTTGTATTTCCAACTTTTCTATTTCTCTCCTCATAATAATATAGGGGTACTTTAGTCCTATTATACCTTTTTAAACATGAAAAATAGCATTTCCAATTATTTTCTTAAGAACCGCGCGCGCATAACCTTAAATGACAATTAATTTGAGACGAAGAGAGTATTGATATCAGATAATTGAAAAATGGTAAGCATATTGAGAATTTAAAGTAGCATTAATACAAGGAAAATCAGTACCTCAACAATTCTGAGTTATTCCTTCATGTATTGCTGATTTAAGCATGAAAGGAAAATGCTTGTTATCACACGAGAGAATTAGCTCGTGAAATTTCCCGAAGGCAAATAAACACAAATTATAACTTGAGACTTTTATCATTTCATATAGACCAAACTTCCCCGTGATCCTTAAAAACGATATATGTCCCTTTACCACCGCTTAAGCACCAAAGCAACTAGAATAAATATGTAACTTGAATCTCATATAAGTATTTTCCTGGTAAGATGATAAATATATGTGGCAGTGGTTCTCCAGCTCTCCTATTTTCTCTAATAAATTGTAAAGTCGAGTGAAGTAGATACTGCAGGTAGGCAAGTGGCAAGTGTTGTGGTGTTGGAGAGGCGACCTCATAGATGATGATGATGATGATGATGATGATGATGATGATGATGAGTCTCCTTGCTTAATGTGTTCCAATGGCACCTCCTTTTTTGGACAAAAAGATGGAAAACATCTTAGAAACTTGCTGGAACTAGAAATATTAAAAGCAGCTTTAAATAAAATAAAAGAATAGGACGAATGAATTTTATACTGGATGTAGGTCTCGGTCGAGCAATGGGTCGAGATGCTCACCAATTAAGTTAAGAAGCTAGAACACTCCAAGTATGATGTCGAGATGATCCTGCTCGCATTGATTCGACAAGGGGTGTTGTACCTGCACACACTCTAATGCTTAAGTCATCATTGGGAATAGGTGATATGTGGTAATAAATGCGTAATGAGGGTGCGTATTTATAGGCAGAAGTATCAAAATGTCGAGCGAAATCCTGACTGCAGGGTTTATGGGTTGTTATCTCTAGCTTCCGTTAATCACACATTGGAGTCATTTTGAGGCTCATTAATCATAGTCCGCCTGATCGGGCCGTTTTACATATGGGCTTCGACCAGTCCAGAACAACAGGAAAGTGCTAAATCTAGTGTAGGAAACGCTAAATTAATTGCTTGAATAATTAAGTGCTAAATCTAAATTAATTCTTGAGATTTGATTCTCCGTAAAATCGTTGATTGCCACCCCTATTTGCTATGGATTTGTTGGTTTTTTTTCCCGCAAGATTAAGCATTTCTATATATATATATATATATATATATATATATATATATATATATATATATATATTGTGATTTCATACTATTTATGATTTATGGTGATTGCTTGAATAAGTGTTTTGAATGATTAACTTGTAGAGGATTGTAATGAACTACTTGTAGACAACTAAGATGAGCTTCGAGCTAGCTCCATATAGATAAGTCTTATACCCCCATATTATATGAGCCTATGACAATATGTGTGTGTGTGATATACCCCAAATTAGACGAGCTTCAAGCTCCATATAGATCGGTTTTGAACCCCTGATTAGACAATCTAGTGCTCCAAGCAGGTGAGTTTAGAACCCTAAATGAGACGAGAAAGAGAGAGAAATTTTGCCTAGCTGGAAGAAAACGATTGGAGGGCAGATTGGAGGGTGTGTTGCATCAATGAATAGTAGAAAGTGTTATCAAAACCAGACCGCCCAGTCCGGTCGAACCGGTGCCCTTCCCGGTCCGGACTGCTTGCATAAATGGCTTAATTGCTTTTAACTTAATTTTTCACGTTTTTTGTTACAAAAAGGCTTCCTACGGGAAGCGAACCCTGCAACAAAAGGTGATGTCGCACCTCTTAACCACTGCGGTAGCTTTATATGTTGTTAATAAGCTTACAAACATGATATATATTATATATATTACGTAAATTATATGTAATTAGGTACTAATTATGAATTTGGATATGTTGAGACCATTATTATTTCATGGTTGTTTATTTAATTAGGTACTTACAATGTGGTTACGGACTTATGGTCCTTATGGATTTGAACTTGTATAGTAAATTTGAAAAATTATGTTAATTTTGTGTTGAGAATTTGTTTTGTAGATTACTAAGATATATTACAATTTTTGATAGCTTTGTTATGTACAAATTTATACATATCAAGTCTATTTTTAGTGTGTCCGGCTTATGCGGTCCAACCAAACACCCACCGGTCCGACCAAAGACCCAGTGACCCAGTGCCTTGACCGACTCGATGACCGGTCCGGTTCTGATAACACCGAGTAGAATAATACATTTTTTGTTGGGTTAAATGTGTTTTTGGTTTCTATATACTTTGGTTTTTTGGTATTGGTCTCTGAATAAAATTTCTCCTAATTTTGATCACTACATTCTTATTTTTTTTCACCAGTTGTAGCCCTTCATGACTTTTAATAGCGTATATAAAAGGTCAAAAAAATGCAATAAAAAATTATGAAGCGTTATTAAAAGCCATGAGTGACTATTAATTATGAAAAAAATAAAACTTAAGGACCAAAAATAGGTTAAAATAATTTGAATGATTAAAACCAAAAAACCCAAAATTTATACGGAGCAACAACATATTTAACCAAAGTTTGTACTAGATAGTTTATTTTTTTTCATTCAAGACCAATCTCCGCTCGTGGTTAGAATCAAATTTTGCACTAACCAACACCGAGTTAATTTGTCAATTGGGAAGGTTAAGCCACTGGACCAACGGTGTTGGTTGTACTAGATAGTATAGTAGATAGTATATAATAATAATATTAATAATAATAAAATTAATAATAATAATAATAATAATAAAAATAATAGCAATAATAGTAGTGATCTAGACTGGTCACGAGGCCCACTACAATAATTGGACCTGGATCAGCCCAATAGCCAGGGTCCAAATCCAGTGTAACTCAGCGCAACTATGACTAGCATAAGTCAAGGCTCAGATTAATCCAACACATTAAGGCTGGCACAATGCATATAAATACGAGCCCACCTAGCTGAAAAAAGATACATTCTCATTTCCCTGCTACACTCTAAGATTATTAAACCCTGACTTGGGCGTCAGAGTCGCATTACAGGTACCACACCCAGGAACCACTCTGACACCCGACCTAGACAACAGGAGCTCGACCAACTGCAATTTCGGACCCATATGGACGATAGCAAGGTACAAATCAAATAATAATAATAATAATAATAATAGAGAAGAGAAGAAATATAAGAATTAATTTATTTGTAAATAGATAGACTTAGTCGTACAAGCTTGTTAGAGCTAGTGTTATGGTATAAAAATAGGAGCGAAATAGTACACAATCAATGCTACAGTTATGGCATAGGAATTTGTGCGAAATACTACACAGTAATATTAGCCCGGGAAATCTAGCTGGTCACGTGTATATTCGACTTTCCCGATCCGTGTAGTTCTCCCCTCCATTAGTAAAAGCTGTTGACACATAGAAATTTTCACCAACACCTATATTATTGTTGAGACAAAGTCTCTACGTAATCTATTTATTCGAGTAGTGAGAGATGAAATGAGAGGTCAAAATATTGTGATCTCTTATTTTGGCATATCTATCAAATGAGAGATCAAAAAGAATTATTGGTCAAAAAAAAAAAGAATTATAACTAATTACGAGAAGAGGTCAAAATAACTAGAAATAAGGGGTCAAAGTATTAACGTGATTGAGGTAAATGAGGAGAGACATACAATTTGCCTACTATTACGTTATTATTTGGGTATAAATAATACCTATCTATCTCTTAGGTAGTATCTCTCTCCTACCTCTTGAAAAAACTTGTTCTGTTTTCAATTTAGAAATCAACAATGGCCAACCATATAAAAGCTATGTTTCTTTGGATAGTGCATATGTACGACGGTCAGATGCTTCTTAAAAACCGAGGGTATGCAATAAAGGTAACAACAGCCTTTATTGCTGGAGTTTGCTTAATGGTCGTGGTCAATCCACCCCAGGTGGATTGACCACCGTTAGTGACATAGGTGCCATCCGCTTATGTGACCACAATGGTAGCACACTCCCTTAATTTTACAAGTCAATCCCTTCAAGATTATATTTGCAACAAACATTTTCCGATATCCACTCAATCATAAAATACCCATTTATTTCATGGATAAGTTTATTTTATACACCCTATCCAATATCTTCCAGGTGACATTGATGGTCGTTAAAACAATGACTTCACCGAAAGTTTCCAAAAAAATTGCGGAAAAGATATCCATGCAGGTCAACACATGGCTAACATTGAAGTGGGTTGCCATTATTTTGCTTACCCTTCGAATATTCTGTTGTGTCGTTGTTTACATGCTCGACAGAGACTAAGAGGAGAATCCGAATGAAGAAAATTAATCTTCAAATAATTATTTGTTTTTTGAATAAAAGGGCTTAAAGGCCAGCAAAAACTAGCCCAAAGTACCTATTCTTGTTTTTTTTTTTAGTTTCTAGGTTGTAGTGTTTTAGGGGCCTTTTTTAGGGGCTCTCTATTATTGACTTGAGTATTGCTTCTCTAATGCTAAGGGTTTTGCCCTAGTCCCCCCTTGTGCGCTTCATTGTCTTTTTCTCTCTTTTTTTAACAAATTTTGGCAGGATGCCTATTTGATAAAAAAAAAACTTATGAATTGTTTTGGACTGATAGAGTATTTTATAGACTTTAAATGTTTAGTGACCTTCTGTGAAATTTTTACTCTCAAAAAAATACATTTTGAGCTTGGAAGGAACATTTAATCTATTTTCTTGTCTTGATTTGCAGATAGAACTTGACAAATTTTAATGTTCCTACATTTTTAATATATATATATATATATATATATAAATAACAAGTGTATTGTTTGTTTCTTATTTTATAGTATTTATCATTGTTCTTATGTAGAAGCACATCAACTTAGAGGACATGAAGAAGCAGTGGCGAATCCAGAAAAGTTCTTCAGTCGGGACAAGCAAATAATTTATTTATAATATTTCATAGAGGAAAATATTAAAAGTTTTTAGAAAATACAAAATCACGTACGTAACAAAAAAACTCTAAAAAAGACATCTAAGTTTCTACTAATTACACTTGTTATGTATACATTTTAATATTATGATACTTTCATTGTCAACATTATTAATAATAATATCTCTCTCGGTATATATGTAACCAAAAAATTATTCAACTATTGATTACTTATGATTGCGCAACTAGTTCTTCACAAAACTCAATATAGGAGAAATATCTTTCAACCATTGTATGCTAGAGACAAAGAATTGATCTATAACATTTTTTCATGAACTATATATAATAGAATTAGTCTTGAACAAAAAAAAAAGAATTAGTCTATATAGAAATAGTCTATACGGGGAAAACTAATGAAAGAGCGATGATTACTGAAAACTAACGAAAGAATTGATCAATAACATTTTATCATGAACCATATATAATAGAATTAGTCTTGAACAACAAAAAAGAATTAGTCTATATAGAAATAGTCTATAAGGGGAAAACTAATGAAAGAGCAATGATTACTGATAACTAATTACAACTTTAGGAGATACCGAACGCTAAAAGAACCCAGTTGCACTGTAATATACACACACACACACAAAGACGATGAATGATAAAAAAACCTCTGTGATCATGCCTTGTGTGTGTGTGTCCATTATTAGTCACATAATTGCGTCTCCCAGAGATACATTAGTAAAACCTATTTTATTAAGTTTGTTTAATTGGGTAACTTTAAAACCCAGACACGCCTCTGCCTCTTAATTGAGGGACTTGATGACGTCCTCGTAACCTCGTTGGCAAAATAGATTTTACTAATGCATTTCATGAGAAACTGTCCTAAGACTAATATTCCTAATCAGTTTGCTCATCATATCGTTAACTGGAACATGGCTTTCTATTCATCACTTTCTGTTTGAGTTTTGAGCAATATTGTACCCCTCCACCTTTTGTCTATGCTTATAACTATTTCATGTCCCACCTTCATATACCTTCCGGGTGCATAAATGATTACTTCACCTGCATTTTGGAGAAAAAGGTATGCATGATCAAATGATTTTTTTGGCTTTAGGGATCCGGTCACAAAATTTTAATAATTTCTTCGTTGCTTTTGGGGGAAGATTGCATGAGAATTGTCCCGGATCTCTTCCTGTGGTGTGTTCCTTATTCTGAATTCTTTTTTATTGCTCTTATGCTCTATCATGCATCACAACAATAATCGCCAAGAACTTTTCCAACACCACCAAATAGGGTATCATTAATTAACTGGTGACAACTATTACGCATTTGGGAACCAAAAATAAGGTTATGTTATTTTTGTTTCCATTAATTTGGTTCTCATGAAAAACCAGATCATCCATAGTTTTCAAGCACTTTTTGATTTGCTCATATAAATAAATATAAATATTCTCACTGATTAAATTTGTTTCACAAACAAATTCATATCTGTAACATAGAGTTATCCAATGTTAAAAGAATTAATAACAAAAAGCAAAGAAATTCATTGAAAAAAGGAGCAAGTCAGATTTTGAGGGACAGCTGAAAGAGATTGAAGCAATAAAGAACAAATTGCTAAGGAGTTACAAATATTAAATAGCAAAAAGTTATGAGGAAGAAACCTGCATCCAAACTAAAGAGAGATGCAAATTAAAATACTAAAAGTGAAAAATTGTAGAAGAAAAACAGATCTAAGAGAAAAAGAAATTAGTCTATGAAAACATCTAACATAGGTTAATTTAATCTAGAATTTACAATTTCATCCAACATTACGGAATTTTCTTAATGTCAATGACAACAAAATCATCATAAAAAAGACAATCCAAAAGACTAAAAAATTCAAACTTTTTTTTGTAAATGAACTCAGCTCAATGAATCAACTCACCTGGAATAGCCCAAACCCCTCGACATATGAACATGAAAAGTGCTGAGAAAGAATAGTAATTAAAGGAGATGAATGGCGAGAAAGGAAGAAAGAAAGAAAATAGAGAGATAGCAAAATATTTTCATGCTTTCTCTCTAGACCAGTCTTTTCAGTCAAAAAGTATACCTGCAACAAACAGATTTCACTGCAGCCAGATTTGACAACATCATATGGGATGGCTGACAACATCACATGGGCGGGAAAATTTTGGCGCCAAAACTGATCTGGTAGGGCGGGAAGCCAAGCTGGACGGTGACGTGGAGAAGACCACAAGATGTAAATATAGAGATAACTTAAAAGAGGTATTATTACGAATGAAATCATATCAATTAGAAATCGTAAATAAAAAGGAATGTTCATACGTATAAATAAGGTCATGTGGTGATTATTTATTTATTTTTTAATTTGATAAAATAAATATCCTTACCATAGGATTGCTTAATTTGAACGATTGCAATGTGGTGTAAGTCATTTGACTCACACCTAGTGTTAATGATCCTATCCCTATATTATTATTATTATTATTTTTACTTTTCACATGTTGGGATAGGAAATGAAAGTGAAAGGAAAGAAAGTGGAAGGAAAAATTGTTTAACGAAAGAAAGTGGAGGGACTGTTTGGTTGTTTGGTATAAGAGAAAATAGAGTAGACAGTGAGAGAAAAGAAAGAAGTAAAGTTAGTAATTTACATAAATACCCCTTATATAGAAATGTAGTGTATTAATTTCTTTATCTATTAAATAGAATCAATATTATATATTTATTAAATTTATGTATATATATATATATTAGAATTAGAGGTAAAAAGGATAATTCAAGTAAAAAAATGTATTATTAAAGAGTAAGTTTAATAAAAATTAATTTATTTTTATTGAAATTCTTAATAATTAAATCTGTTAACAATAAAAAAGTGCTATACCAATACCAATACCAAATTCAAGATAGACTGCTATTTTTTTTTTATTCAACATAAAATAATGGTAGACGGATGTTTACTTTTAAATTCATTAATTGAAGTTTATTTTACGAATGTTTAATTTTAGGTAGTAATTTATTTCTATAACTAAAATATTATCTAACTTAGATCCCAACAAATATTACAATTCAGTGTTGTACGTGTTAATTATGAATCATTTATTGAGGAAATGTTATAGGGAAAACAATTAGTCTTGACGGAGAAAACTAACGAAAGAATTGGTCTATATCACATTATCGTGAACCATATATAACAGAATTAGTCTTGAACAAAAAAAAAAGAATTAGTCTTGAACAAAAAAAATAAATTGTCTATGTTGAAATAATCTATACAGGGAAAACTAATGAAATACCGAAGATTACTGAAAAACAATTACAATTTGAGGGGATATCGAATGCTAAAAAACTTGGTGACAGTGTACTATAAATACAAGGCCCTATCATGCCATTTTTTTTATCATTCATTGTGTATCCTTCTCAATTATGGATACCCATCTACTTTATGACTATGCTTATATGTCGTAGTATAAGCATGCTCATGAAGTACACACGTATTCATGGATTAGAGATACTATTCGGGGGAGGGGGGACTGCATGGGAATTTCCTCAAATCTCTTCATGTGGTGTGTGTCTTATTTTGCATTCTTTTTTTATTGCTTTATCATACATCACAACAATGTTCGCAATGAACTTTTCCAACGCTGACCAAATAGAGTATCATTAATTAACTGGTGACAACTATTACGCATGTGGGAACCAAAAATAAGTTTATGTTATTTTTCTTTTCATTAATTTGGTTATCATGAAAAACCTGATCCTCCATAGTTTTCAAGTACTTTTTGATTTGCTCATATAATAAATAAATATAAATATGAATAAATATTAGTTTTAAGTTCTTAATTTATGGCAGATATTGCTTAATTTATTGTTTAATAATCATGTTTTCAAAAAAAGTAGTTGGATTGTGTTATGGAATGTGTTTTTGCCGTATACACCTCCCTTTTTGACATCTATTCACACCTCTTGTAGGCCCAATATCAAAAGGGCCCAGTCCGAACATCGAGGGCTCAGATCAAACCACCAGATCGGACGGTCCTGATTCGTTGGAATCAACTCCACCCCACTCTATAAGTACAACATTCATTGCCTCATTAATGGTAAGCTTTATCACATTTATTATTCTGTTAAGATTACTCCACTGACTTTAGCATTGGAGTGACTTCGCAGGTACAACACCAGCAGGATCGGACACGGCTATTGATTAAGAACATCAACCACTAACTACCTCGGACCGCCCTATAAGGTCGGAAGTACTGTGCAGAACATTGGCGACCACAGTGGGAGCGTTCAAACCAAGATCCTTCCCCCTCACTCTAATCAATGACAGCAAGAAATCTTCGTTCGAAGGCAAACAACGCAGCGGCGGGAATCCCCCCCGAGCCGATCCAGAGACCGGTCATTCCCCGTTTGACCGAACCCCAGCCAACCCCGGAAGGTTTCGTAGAAAACCTTCCAGACTCCACTCAAGCGCATATTCAAAATCCACTTTCTGTCCCGGCTGATGCTGTCCAACAGCTCGTCCTACTACTGAACCGACATGAAGCGGCAAACCAAGAGAGGAGTTACCGATTTACGGATCTCGAAGGGCAGGTGGCGGAGCTCTGGGCCCGGCATCTCCCGGATCAGATCTCGCCCGACCGAGATTCCCCCGAAGGAAGATATCCGACTCAAACGCCATCAATCTCCGCCCAGAAGACGACATTACCATCGCTCTCCTCCTCATAGGCTCGGAAGGAATGTGTACCGTTCGCCTCCAGCCGAAGTATACGTCGGAAGAGAAGACGCTGATTATTCACCCGAAGTCCATTCCTCTCTGGCATCCTCTTCTCCCAGGCAACGATCCAGGAGTAGAGAATGTTCACCTCGAGGATATCGCCCTCATGACCGAAGGCACCCACACCATCGACACCGATCTCCACCACGGACTCGAACAACCAAGCGCAAAGTCCCTTTCACGGAAAAGATCGACCGTTACCGGGGGCCCAGATATCTCAAAAAAACCACCAGAAGGCTTGAAGACCTATGACGGGACAGGCGACCCTGACAGACATTTAAGTTACTTTGACACAGTAATGCAGTATCGAAACGTTCCAATAGAGATGAAATGCCGAATTTTCCCCCTAACAATGGAAAAAATAGCCTCAGAATGTTTTGAGACCCTCAAATCAACACAATCTCCTCCTGGGACCAACTGGCCAGGTTATTTTCAGCTAATTTTTCCCATTCCAAAAGCAAACCAAAAAACAAAAATGTCTTAGCATCCATCGTCCAGGAGAACTCCGAATCTTTAAGACAATATATAGAAAGGTTTAACAAGGAAGCAGTTCAAGTTCGGAACCTCGATGATACCTTCCGAGTTTACTTCATGGGCATGGGGCTGCGCCCCGGAAGCCCATTCAAAAAACACATAAACACATGGGAGCCAGAGAACCTCCAAGATTTCCTCCAGCTATCCCAATGCTTCATCAATGAAGAAGAAAGCACCATGATCGGTACAAAACCACCAATCACCGAATCATCCAAACGCCAAAATGAAAGCGATCAAAAAAACGACAGCCGAGGCAGCAGGGATCCCCGACCCCGGAACCGTCATCAATTCTATACCGAGCTCAATGTCACTCAAGCTCAAATTTTGGGTGAATGCTGGAACACGGAATTTAAAGACAAAAAATTCCCAAAACCACTCACCAACCGACCGGGCCAGCGTTCTAATAAATACTGCCGATATCATCGGAGTAACGGTCACGACACCAACCATTGCAACGCCTTGAAAGATGACATCGAGGATATGATTAAAAGGGGAAAACTTGCCAGCTATGTAAACAAACCAAGGCGTCAAGCTAACGAGATTAAAGATGAACGGGAACAGGAACCTAGAGCAAGGGAGAAAAACAAAGCCGAATCCGACGACGACGAACCCGACCCGAGGAAATCAAACGGACGTTCCGTAATGATGATGATCGCCGGAGGTCTTGCCCACGAAGAATCCGGGAAAACAATGAAATGAAAATGGAAAGAGTTACTCAATATAGCCTCCACATCAATCACACAAACACCTTCAAACCGACCTCCTTTGTCTTTCAGAGATGAAGACCTTCTAGATGGGAAACCCAACAAACACGTACCACTAGTCGTCACGGCGGTAATCGCCAATAAAGAGATTAGAAGAATTTTGGTCGATCAGGGAAGTTCTTCAGACATCATTTTCCTCGACCTCGTAGAAAGAATGGGAATCGATAAAGAAGACATCACCCCTTACCGAGGATCCGCACTATCAGGATTCAATGGATCTCGAACTAAAACTCCGGGACACCTCGAACTGATGGTTTCCTACGGTGAAGAACCCTTGGTAAGGATCATCAAAACCAAGTTTCTCATCCTACCGTGTGAATCGATATACAATTGTATCATTGGAAGACCGACTTTGGGAAGGCTCGGAGTAGTAACCTCCACCACTCACTTAAAAATGAAATTCCACTCCCTCTGCAACAAAGTGATCACCTTAAACTCAGATCTTGAATCCGCCTCAAGATGTTTTTCCTATGGACAAAAGCAGAAAAAAAAGGCTCAAGATATGGAAGGATCTCCACTTGAGATAACCAAAAAAGAAGAAATTTCAGGAAAATCAGCCGAAGTCAACTTAACTGATTTAGATGCAAGATACGACCTAGACAGCTCGGAAGAGGAAGACGACGATAAGTTGGCCAAAGAACTCAAAAAGAAAATGAGAAGACCCCAACCTGACGGGGAATCCATCGAAGTACAGCTCGGAGAGGATCCTACAAGAACAATGAAAATTGGAGCCGACCTATCCGAAAAGGTAAAAATTAAACTCACCCAGTGTTTAAAAGATCATGCCGATCTTTTTGCTTGGTCGGCAAACGACATACCCGGAATCCCGCCAGAAGTCGCATGTCACCAACTCGCCGTTAATCCGGAAGCAAAGTGGGTCTCCCAAAGAAGACGAGCGCAGAGTGGAGAGAAGGCCATGGCCGCCACAAAAACTATTGAAGATTTAGTCAAAGCAAACTTTATAACTGAAGTCAAATACACGACTTGGTTATCAAACCCAGTACTAGTTAAAAAGAGCAACGGCAAATGGCGTATGTGCATCGATTATACTGACCTAAACAAAGCCTGTCCAAAAGACGCCTTTCCTGTCCCAAGTATCGATCGCCTCGTCGACAATGCCTCGGGTTTTCGCGTACTTTCTTTTATGGACGCTTATTCCGGTTACAATCAGATCGCCATGTTTCCCCCCGACCAAGAAAAAACTACTTTTATGACGGACCAAGGTAACTTCGCCTACCGAGTTATGCCCTTCGGTTTAAAAAACGCCGGAGCCACTTATCAGAGAATGATGAACAAAGTATTCCAAAAACAGATAGGCAAGACCGTTGAAATCTATCTTGATGACATGATTGCAAAAAGTGAACAGGAAGACACCCACGTAAAAGACCTTCAAGAAATTTTCGCAGAAATCAGAAAAAATAGCATGAGACTAAATCCGGAAAAATGCACTTTTGGAGTCCGAGCTGGAAAGTTCCTCGGTTTCTACTTAACAAAGAGGGGAATTGAAGCAAATCCTGACAAGTGTCGATCCGTAACTGAAATGCGAACTCTGACTTCCAAAAAAGAGGTTCAAAAACTCAACGGTATGATCGCCGCTTTATCCCGATTCTTGTCAAATGCGGCATTTAAATCTCTCCCATTATTCAAACTTTTGAAAAAAGAAAAGGAGGATGGCGAAGGAAATTTCGACTGGACGAACGAACAAGACGAAGCCTTGCAACAACTCAAAAAAGCGCTTTCAGAACCACCCATCCTAACTCGCCCATACAAGGGAGAAACTCTATACTTATACCTATCAATCTCGGAGGAAGCTTTAGGCGCCGTACTCATCCGGGAGACACAAACTGGTCAAAGTCCCATTTACTTTGTAAGCAAAGCACTTCAGGGACCCGAATGCAGGTATCAGCAAATAGAAAAAATCGCGCTAGCCTTAGTCGTCGCAGCCCGACGCCTCAGACCATATTTTGTGGCACACCAGATAGTCGTATGCACCAACTATCCAATAAGGCAGATTCTACACCGACCTGACCTTGCCGGAAGAATGATTAAATTGGCAGTAGAGCTCTCCGAGTTTGGAATCAAGTACGAGTCTCGTACGACAATGAAGACCCAAGTCCTAGCAGACTTTGTAGCAGAAATGATTCCCGCTGATCCTGTCAACGACATCTGGACTTTACACGTTGATGGGTCTTCCAACCCCAAAGGAAGCGGCGCAGGTTTAATGTTGGAAAGCCCGGATAAAGTGATCATTGAAGTCTCCCTTACCTTCGCTTTCCAAACAACTAACAATCAAGCAGAATACGAGGCTTGCATCGCAGGTCTACAATTGGCAGTTGACCTACGAGTCACTCAGGTCAATCTCTACACAGATTCACTCTTGGTCGTTTCACAAATAAACAATCAATTTGAAACCAAGGATCCGACCCTGCAGAAATACCAACTTCGGATACATGAGTTACCGCACAATTTAAAACAGCCAAGGTAAAGCACGTACCCAGATCCGAGAATCAGAGGGCGGATATCCTATCAAAACTCGCCAGCACCAAGATCCCCGGTAATCACCGGACGATCATCCAAGAATTACTCAGACGACCTAGTATCTCTCTTGATCCGACTTGTATTTCTACAATTTGTTCCATAGAGGAGAGTCAAAGTTGGATCACTCCGATATTAGAGTACATCAAAACAGGAATCGAACCTCCAGACTCGGCTGAAGCGAAAACCATCAGAAGAAAAGCCTCCGCCTTCTCAATCATACACAATACGTTATACAGGAGGAGCCTCTCTTCACCATTATTAAAATGCATTGAAGGGGAGCAAGTGCATTCCACCCTAGCCGAAATTCATGAAGGAATATGCGGACAACACCTTGGCGCCCGTTCCCTAGCTCGAAAGGCCCTACGCACAGGATATTATTGGCCGACCATGGAAGGCGATGCCAAGAATTACGTAAAAAAGTGCAAAAAATGCCAAGTCCACGCCAATTTTTACGTCGCCCCACCAATCAAACTCCGAAGCCTATCCTCAACATGGCCCTTTACACAATGGGGAATAGATCTCCTAGGTCCGTTCTCAACTGCTCCAGGCCAAAACAAATTTCTCATAGTGGCAATTGATTATTTTACCAAATGGATTGAAGCAGAGCCCTTAGCCACCATCACTGCAATGAACTGTCTGAAATTTTTTAAAAAGAACATCATAAGTAGATTCGGGATCCCCGAAACAATTATTTCTGATAATGGAACTCAGTTCACCGACAAAGGTTTCAGGAAGATGATGTCCGACTTTAAAATCAAGCATCATTTCACGTCAGTAGAACACCCGCAAACCAACGGTCAAGTAGAAGCAGCCAACAAAATACTCCTTAATGGTTTGAGAAAACGACTGGACAATGCCAAAGGAAATTGGGTAGAAGAACTCCCATATGTTCTCTGGGCTTACAGAACCACCCCTCAAAGCTCTACAGGAGAAACGCCGTTCCGGCTCTCCTATGGCAACGAGGCTGTCATCCCAGTGGAAGTCGGCGAGCTAAGTTGGAGAGTAGCAAATCCCAAAACCCCTGCGGAAAACTACCAAGCTTTGAAAGAAAACCTCGATCTCATCGACGAAGTTCGAGGACAAGCCACACTTCGAGAAGCCATCATCAAACAAAATGTTTCGACCCGATACAACGCCAAGGTCGTCCCCAGAGATTTTGAACCCGGCGACCTAGTCCTCCGAAGAGCTGACGTTGATTTGAAAAATGCTTCACAAGGAAAATTAGCACCCAATTGGGAGGGACCTTACCGTGTTAAAAGTAAGACCGGTACCGGGGCTTTCAAGTTGGAAACACTTTGCAGAAAGGAGATCCTCCGAACTTGGAATGCCACAAAGTTAAAAAACTATTACGTTTAAGGACACGACTGTTTTACGTGTGCCAGTTTTGTGTAACGGTAGTTCCTACCACTATAAATCTACAAACATCTTCAGAATAAATTCTTGGACCGATCTCATAAGATCTCCACACGTGGCCAAAGCAGCCACAACCCTTAGGGGCAAGTTCAATCCGGGCCGAGTCGTGGTAAACTACCCAAAAGGTTCGAAAGGTCCTTTAAGGATTTTATCCTTAAAATCGATCATTGGCCTTTGTAGCCAAGAACCCTAATGGACGAGTTAAATCTGGGCCGAGTCCTGGTAAACTGTCCTTAGGCCCGATCTTATGGAAATTCTCAACAGGTCTTCTCTAATAGTTTGAGAGCCCCTCTCAAATCCCTTTTTACCTATGAGAATTCTCAAAACAGATCCTCTCTAAATCGTTTGAGAGCCCCTCTCGAACCCTTTTTACCTACGTTCCACACTTATCTTTTTTGATCTTATCAAAAACTATAAAGTACGAACTATAAGGTCAAGACTATGAAAATTGACGATTACGGTGGTTAACCCATTCAAGGAATCAAGCTTGCATAAACAAATTTAAATTCATTACAACCTTCTCGGATACGGCCGAGGCCTCAAGTTTCATATACAAAAAACTAAAAACTAAAAACAACTTGACGAAGTTCCAAGCTTATGCATGATTCGCTGTATAAATCAGGCAGACTTGGGATGAACCACAGTCTTCACGTTGGTGTTGAGGTCGATTTTCACAATCTGATCTCCCTCAATCTCGTGATCCACATTCAAGACGGCCTTGTCAAGATTAAGAGAGAGATAGACAAGAGCAATTTGACCAAGCGCAAGATCGAAGCCATCTCCTGCCATTTCAAGAGCAAGATCAGCAGCAGCCCGCGCTTCCTTCTTAGATTTTACCAACTCAGCACGGGTTTGGACGACCTCTTTCTCAAGCAAGGCACATCGATCTTCAGGAGTGGAACTAGTCTCAGCCTTGTTCTCTTCAAAATTTTTCAGCAGCGCCATCAACTCTCGAATCTAACCCTCCAATCTTTTAATTGTCTCTTCAGCACTTTTCCTCTCTTCTTCAAGCAAGCGGATCCGATCATTCAGCTGACCGATACGAACAAGGCTATCCTCAACTTGTGACTTAGCAGAATTATGGGACTTTTGAAGATCGTCCACATAAGCCTTCAAAGTCTTTAAGTCGCTCATAGTGTTACCCAGGATTTTGTTCTTTTCGGCCAGTTCTTTTAGAGCATTGAATAACTTGGCCCTCTCAGCATTCACCAACTCTGAAAGACAAATAAAGTTTAAAGTCAATAAGGTAGGTAAAAAGAACGTCAAACAAATTCCTGAAAGAATGCCTCACCTTCATGACGACGTTCTGTAAAACCCCGGAAATAATTTAATTAAAATAGTTGATTGAATTATTAAAATAATTTGGAGGCGGGATATAGATAAATTAAAAGGTTAATATTTTATATGCGTAGGAGGTGAAACGAGTAAAGGAGGTGGTGACGTAGAGAGCCCAGTGTTTACTGAGCCCTCAACTTAAACCCTGGGGGTTTAAGCCAAACCCTCATTCGCAGCAAGCAAAAGAAAAACGAAAGTGAGAGTGAGAGAGAGAGCACGCGGCGCAAAGAGGGAGAGAAGAGGAGGGTTTCGCGAAGAATTTCAAAAGGAGATCGTTCGTGTTGCTGTGGTTTTGTTCGTGTCTCGTTCGTCGTGTTCCGGAGCTTACGTTATTCGAGGTAAGGGTGGGCTTAACCTTGATAATGGGTTGATGATAATTATGTGTGGGTAGTCTAGGGTTTTGTTGAATTGTTCGTGTTGTTGCATATCGTGTTTTCGTTGAGATTGGTGCTTTGATGATTATTGCACGTCATTGTGATTTGTTTCGTTATTTGTTGTTGCGTGATTGTTGTATCACGATGATGGTGTTGTTATTGTTCGTGTTTTTGTTGTTGCTGTGCGTGGTTGATTGTTGTTGTCGCGTTGTCGAATTGTCGTTTTTGTTGTGGTGGTTGCGGTGTCGTTGCCGTTAGGGTTTGGTGTTTGGCAATTTAGCGATTCTGGACGCAGGATCGGTTTTTCTAAAACTGGCGCTGTTTGGTTGATCCAAAAATTATGAGGTTGATTGTTTTTGAAAATAGACTTAACGCTGGTCGTTTTGGCACTGGTTTCGTTAAATTCGGGGTTGTATAGCTCGAGTTATAGGCGATACAAGTTAGGTTAAAATTCTGGAAACGATTTGGGTATAGATTCGGTATTTCGGTGACTGGGAACGTTGTATTGACCGAAAAATTATGTGGTTTATTTTTCTGGAAAATAGACTTAATGCTTGTTAATTTGGCACTGGTTTGGTTGCGTTTAGAGTTGTGTAGCTCGAGATATGAATTCCACAAGTTAGAGTAAGATATGAAATCCGATGTCGTTTGCTATTTTAATTAATTCGCTGAAATAGGTGCGATGTGCCTAGGCGCTGTGCGCCAGTCTTGTGCGTGGTGTGCGTGCGTTATGTCCGCGTTGTGGAGCCGTCTGCTGTTAATATTTCAGGTGCGGTGCTGGTATGCTCAGGAGAGTTTAGTGGTAGCTGTGATGCTACAACTTGGTGCTATTTTTGGTGAAATCATTTGTTTTGATTCTGGTGATATAGTATTTATTTTAAATACTTGTTATGGTGAGTTGGTGCATAATCATGGTGTCGCATTGTCATATGCATATTTTGGTGATATAGGCTCTGCCTCTGGTGTTTATTGGTGATATGCCCGTCGTGGCTCATTTTGGTGATCGGTACCGCATGCATATGCCCACTGGAGGGGTTGCATATCATCCCGTTGTCTATGAATGTTATAATTTTGGTGGTTCACTGTCAAATGGATTTTTCCTTTGGTATCTGGTGCTGTGATATGGTGTAATTGTATTGTGTTGCTGTAGTTACCTGATGCTAGCATATTTTTATCATCTGCTTATTACCTCTGTTAGACTCACCCCTTCTGCTTGGAATGTTGCTCTCATGCGGCAACGCTGCAGGTGATCGCTAGTGCTCGTGGAGGAATTGCTAGGTTTTGCTTCCTCTCTCGTTTGGGTCTGTGTCAGCTCTGATATGTAGCACTGGGGAGTCGTTAGTTATCGTTTTGAACTATTATTTTAGTTATTGGAAATTGTTTTAATTTATTTCGGAGATGTCTTTAATTGTTAATTCTGGAGATGTTTAAACTGGTTAATATTTCCGCTGCTTGGTGATTTCTTTTATATAAATTATTTTGGAGATTTTCTTTTTTTTAAAATGGTGAAAAATGTAGCGCCCTTCGAGGTGACTCTGATAATTGTCTATTTAATTGTAATAGTAAAAGGGGGGTGTTACATTAGTGGTATCAGAGCAGTTCGGTCTGTCCGGCCAAGTTGTCGAGTCGTCGAGTCGAGTAACACTTGAGTGATTGTTACTCGTTTCTGATTATAGTTTCTGTTGCAGTGTTAGGTTGGGATGGCAGGACGGAACGATGCTGCACTCGCTGCTGCTTTGCAGGCTGTGGCTCAAGCTGTGGAGAATAACCCAGGTGCTGCTGGTGATGCTGGGTCGCGCAGTTTGGCTACGTTTCAGAGGGAGAATCCTCCTACCTTTAAGGGCAAGTATAACCCTGATGGTGCTTTGGCGTGGCTGAAAGAGATGGAGAGAATCTTTCGTGTTATGGATTGCTCTGAGGCGCAGAAAGTCAGGTATGGTACTCATATGCTGGCAGAGGAGGCTGATGACTGGTGGTTGGAGGTGAGGCAGAGGTTGGCGACTGTGAATGAAGAGGTCACTTGGGCTGTGTTCAGCAGAGAATTTCTGAGAAAGTATTATCCTGAAGATGTCCGTGGGAAGAAAGAGATTGAGTTTCTGGAGCTGAAGCAGGGTAATATGTCGGTGACTGAGTATGCTGCCAAGTTCATTGAATTGGCGAAGTTCTATCCACATTATGGTGAGGCTGGTGCTGAATTCTCCAAATGCATCAAGTTTGAAAATGGGTTGCGGGCTGATATCAAGAAGGCGATAGGGTATCAGAAAATTCGGGTGTTCTCGGAGTTGATTGACAGCTGCAGAATCTTCGAGGAAGACAGTAATGCTCATTCTAGAGTCATGAGGGATAGGCAGAAGAATTTCTCGAGTCGTGGGAAGCCGTATGAGGTTCCAGCTGGTAAGGGCAATCAGAGAACTGCTGTGGGTAAGAGACCTAGTGGGGGAGATGCTGCTGCTAGTGTGGTATGTTACAAGTGTGGTAAAACCGGTCATAAGCGTCCTGACTGTCCAGGTGATGTGAAGAAGTGCTACAAGTGTGGTAAAGAGGGTCATATGGCGTCTAGCTGTGATCGAAAGGATGTGTTATGCTACAACTGTGGTGAGGGTGGTCATATCAGCACTCAGTGTCCTAAACCGAAGAAAGAAAGGTCCGTTGGGAAGGTGTTCGCTCTGGCGGGGTCAGATGCAATGAATGAGATCAGAGGTACATGCTATATTAATAATTCTCCTCTTATTGCTATTATTGATACTGGTGCTACCCATTGTTTTATTGCTACTGCATGTGTTGAGAAATTAGATCTTGTTTTATCTTCTATGTTGAGGGAGATGGTTATCGATACTCCGGCTAAGGGTTCGGTGACTACCTCGGTTGTTTGTGCTAAATGCCCTTTATCGATATTCGGTAATGATTTTCTCGTTGACTTGATTTGTTTGCCGCTGAGCGGAATGGATGTTATTCTAGGTATGGACTGGTTAGTTGATAACCATGTTCATATCAACTGTCATGAAAGGTCTGTGAGTTTCTTTTCTCCTGAAGAGGAAGAGTCTGGTTTGTTGTCTGCTGGTCAGTTGCATAGGGTAATGAGGGAAGACGTCCAGTTGTTTTCATTAATGGCGTCATTGTCTGCTGAGAGCCAAGCGAAGGTTGATGAGTTGCAGGTGGTGCGAGAGTTTTCTGAGGTTTTTCCCGACGAGATTCCGGATGTACCACCAGAGAGAGAGGTTGAGTTTGCTATTGATCTGGTACCTGATACTAAACCTGTGTCTATGGCACCGTATAGAATGTCTGCATCTGAATTGTCAGAACTGAAGAAGCAACTCGAGGATCTGCTTGAAAAGAAATTTGTGAGGCCAAGTGTGTCGCCGTGGGGAGCTCCAGTGTTGTTGGTGAAAAAGAAAGATGGTAGTATGAGGTTGTGCGTAGACTATCGGCAGCTGAATAAGGTGACTATTAAGAACAAGTATCCGCTTCCGAGGATTGATGACTTAATGGATCAGTTGGTGGGTGCTCAGGTGTTCAGTAAAATAGATTTGAGATCGGGTTATCATCAGATCAAGGTGAAAGACGAAGACATTCAGAAGACAGCTTTCAGAACCTGTTATGGGCATTATGAGTATTCCGTGATGCCTTTCGGTGTGACTAATGCGCCGGGAGTGTTCATGGAGTACATGAATCGTATCTTTCGTGAGTATCTGGATCGGTTTGTGTCAGCTCTGATATGTAGCACCGGGGAGTCGTTAGTTATCGTTTTGAACTATTATTTTAGTTATTGGAAATTGTTTTAATTTATTTCGGAGATGTCTTTAATTGTTAATTCTGGAGATGTTTAAACTGGTTAATATTTCCGCTGCTTGGTGATTTCTTTTATATAAATTATTTTGGAGATTTTCTTTTTTTTAAAATGGTGAAAAATGTAGCGCCCTTCGAGGTGACTCTGATAATTGTCTATTTAATTGTAATAGTAAAAGGGGGGTGTTACACGTTCCATCTCCTCCTTCTGCAACTTGGTAACATCGGCCAAGTGAACAAACAGCTTTGCGGCCGCACTAACTGGATCAGTAAGATATTCCTCCATATTCTTCTCCATAAAACTCGCATCCACGGGAACAGAATTTGCTTTCTTAGAAGATCTATGCCCCTTAGAAGACTTAGGATCTATTGGAATCACCACCTTCTTCTTCTCCTCAGTTCTCCGGGCTATCTTCACCTGCTTTGTGGAGGCACCCTCAACGGGGGCTTTTCTCTTCCGATGTTGAAGATCTTCCGCAAAGTTCTCCAGCTGTTCCTCATGAATGGTCCTGATTGGGGAAACATGAACGGCACCGCTAAGATCGGGAGCATTCTCTGGAACCTCTTGATTTGCATGCTCACCTTCCTCCGCCCCCAGATTCTGCAACACCATCCTTTTTAATTGAGCAATCCTACTCCCTGCCATCGTATCTGAAAACAAAGAAAAAACAGGACGAAATTGGTCAAAACCGCAAATTAACAATTCACAGTCAAAATATAAATTGACAACACAAAACGCAGCCCTACCTAGAACCCCCATGACCTTTCTTCTGGTAGCACACTTAACCAATCGATCGACAAGGATACCTCGATATTTATGCTTGGTATAAGTGATCCAGGAGGATCTTCGTATCTTACTCAATATGATATTAAATATATCATATTATATTATCACAATAATTTAAACCATTAAAACTTTTATGGTTTAAAACATTTAGTTTTAAACTGATCAAAGTTAATGGTTTACATTAACTGAAGAAATAAACCATTTATCTTTTATGGTTTATATTCATTTGTTATTTTTAGTTTCTATTTTAGGAAAAACAGTTTTATATATAAACTCAACGATTGTAATGAATGAAAAAGAAAGAAAGGAGAGCAATTAGAATCAGTTTCTTAATCTGCTTCAATCTTCTTCTTTCTCCCGTCTATTAATTAATTATCCTCTTGTATTAAGAAGTCCACTTCCAAGAGAAGTAGTGACACTTCTTTACCTACGAAAGTTCTATCTCCTAGAAGTTTTGGATCAAGTGGTATCAAAGCTTCAGATCAAAACGGGGTAAAGGTGGTTTATGGTCCTAACTCGTAGCCGACTTAGAATTTCTAAAGAAGAACTTCTAGGTCCTTTGCTCGTTCATCGAAAGCCAAGGATAAAGAGAGGAACAATGACAGGGGAAGTTCCAAAATTAGATGGTGAGGGTGAACGTATCACCAATCTTGAACGACAGGTGGAATTGTTATCTGCATCAATTTCTGAGCTTGTGGAAAATTTAAAAGCCTCAAAACTTTCACATGCATCGCCTTCCAAAAGAAAGGTTGAAGATGACAGTGAAGAAGAGGAAGACACAAGGGAAAATATCGCCGAGGATACAGGAAATCAGAAGAATCCTGTAAGTGCCTTAAAAATTGATTTTAAGGTAGAAATTCCTACATTTAACGGTGTTATGGATGCTGACAAACTAGATAATTGGATAGACACATTAGAAACATATTTTACTATACATAAATATTCTAATGTTGAAAAGATCCAATTTGCAAGCTTGAAACTCTCAAACCATGCTGTCACATGGTGGAAGTCATACCGAAAACGGTACAATGTTGCGGAATTGACGTGGAGTAGATTCAAGAAGTTATTGAGAAAACAATTTTATCCTGTTGGATATGAAGAAGAAAGATGGTACAGATGGCAGCACTTCAATCAGAAATTCGGTCAATCGGTACAAGATTATACCTCTGAGTTCCACAACCAAGCTTTGGTGTTGGATATAGATGTTGACGATTATGAAGTCTTCATGAAATACATCGGAGGTCTTGCCGACTACATACAGAAAGAACTGAAATTGTTCTCCGTAGAATCAATTGAAGAAGCTACAATTAAGGCCATCGCCATTGAAGCCAAGTATAAAAGGCTTGACAAGAAGGGCGACAAACAAACAACTGTAAACAAATCTGATTGGAAGAATAAAGGCAAGCAAAACAATGATGGACCAAAACAGAAGAACTACTGTGATCACTGTCGTACCAGTAAACATGTCACAGACAGGTGCTGGATACTTCATCCTGAGTTGAAACCCAAGAACCAGAGGAATAATCAGGGAAGGAATGACAGGAAGGCCACATTGACTGTGCAACAGGCAGAAGAGCTTCTAGAGTTGAAGCAACCTGACACAACATTTGCCTTAATGACTTCACCAACAGAAGTTACAAATGCCTACAACCGTGAAGAGCTGTTTCATTTAAACATTCAAGTGAAACAAAGTGTTGTACAAGCAATTGTCGATCCGGGAAGTCAAAAGAATCTGATTTCAGAAGCTCTAGTAAGGAAGGTAGGCTTAGAAACATTGCCTCATCCCAAGCCTTACCCACTAGGGTGGATTCAGAAGGACATTGACATGCAAATTACAAAACAATGTACCTTCAAATTTGCAATCACTAATCGGTATATCGATGAAGTGACATGCGAGGTGGTTCCGTTGGACGTATGCCAAGTTATATTGGGTAGTCCGTATCTTTGGGACCGTGATGCAATTCACTATAGAAGGCTTCACAAGTATCGTTTGGTGAAGGATGGAAAAGAGTTCCACATCAACGCTTGTAAACCACAATCTACAAACACTTTGCTGACGGTTAACCAAGCCAAAAGATTTGTTAACTCTTGTGGACGGTTTGTTTTATTGATGATTCGACCACAAGAACAACATACTAATGTTGTTACTTTGTCAGCAGTAAGTCTAACACCTTCACAATATTCCGATATTGGAAAATTGCAGAAGGATTTCAAGATACTTTTTCAAGATGTACAGGGATTACCACCGCGGAGAGCTGTAGAACATGATATCCAGTTGGTAGGAGATTCACCTCTACCAAACTTGGGTTTATACCGCACATCACTGACGGAGAGTGAAGAGATCAAGAAACAAGTACAAGAACTTCTTGAACAAGGAGTTATCAAACCCAGTTGCTCACCTTGTGGTTCACCAGTGCTCCTTGTACCCAAGAAAGATGGAGGTTGGCGCATGTGTGTGGACTATAGAGCACTCAATAAGATTACCATTAAGAATCGGTATCCACTACCGAGGATTGATGATCTTCTAGATCAATTGCATGGTGCTCGTTACTTCACCAAATTAGATCTCAAATCAGGTTATCACCAAGTACGCATCCATGAAGAAGACACTTGGAAAACTGCTTTTAAGACAAAGCAAGGATTGTTTGAGTGGTTGGTTATGCCATTCGGACTATGCAATGCTCCAGCAACCTTTATGCGGTTAATGAATGAAGTACTTCGTCCTTTCATCGATAACTTTGTCATTGTTTATCTAGATGACATACTAATCTACAGTGTCACATGGGAAGACCATCTTCGTCATATTGCTGAAGTTATGAAGGTTTTGCAAGCGAGCCAACTACGGTTGAACGGGAAGAAATGTGAATTTGGGAAGCAAGAGCTTATCTATCTAGGGTTCATTCTTGGTACCGGAACGCTCAAAGTGGATCCAGACAAAGTCAAAGTTATCACTCAATGGCCTACACCCCTTTCAGTTACCGACGTTCGAAGCTTCATAGGTGCATGCCAATATTTGAGAAAGTTTATTAGATATTTCTCTCTAATTGCAGCACCATTACACTCTCTTACAAAGGCCAATCAAAAATTTGAATGGTCAAAGAAACAAGATGAATCTTTCCAGTTGTTGAAACGGAAGATAACAGAGGCCCCAATATTGGCATTGCCAAATCTGCAGAAAGCATTTGAAGTTGAAGCAGATGCATCGAATTATGCAATGGGAGCCGTATTACTTCAGGAAGGTAGACCAGTGGCATACCATTCTGAGATGTTTAGTGGACCGGTTTTGAATTATCCGACTTATGACAAGGAGCTTTATGCATTGCACCAAGCAGTAAAACATTGGAGAGCTTACTTGTTAGGAAAAGAAGTCGTGGTTCACTCAGATCATAAGCCTCTTCAGTATCTAAGTACACCGTCGAAGTTACAGCAAGCTCGACATATGAAGTGGATGTCTTACCTACAACAATTCAATATTGTAATCAAGTACAAAAAAGGGATGACTAATAAGTTGGCAGATATGCTATCTCGACCCCCTGCACCAATAAGTTCCGCATTATTGGTTGCAATGCAGATCCAACCTATTGTTCCTTCCGAATTTGCCAAAGGGTATGATACTGACGCTGATTTTAGTCCAGCTCATGCTAAGCTGCAACAAGGAAAGACTAGTGAGTTTCAACTGAAAGATGGGCTAATGTACAAAGGAAGCCAATTGTGCATACCAGCAAATGGTGACAGGCTACAGTGGATTCGAGAAGCTCATACTTCCAAAGTGGCAGGACATTTTGGAGTAGAGAAGACTTTATTGAATCTACGTCGATATGTTTATTGGCCAAGGATGCACATTGATGTTTCAAGATACATAAGAGGTTGTGTTTTATGTAACACATCAAAGCCTTCTAACAGGAAGTTAGGGTTGTATCTTCCACTACCGATACCTAGCCGACCTTGGGAGAGCATCTCAATGGACTTTCTTGGAGGATTGCCTAAGACCAAGTCGAGGAAGGATTATTTGTTTGTAATCGTGGATCGTTTTAGTAAGATGGTGATACTCATTCCATGCAAGAAGACTGTAACTGGCGAAGGAGCAGCTAAGCTATTTTTCGAGCATGTTTGGAAACATTTTGGGCTCCCAACATCGATTATATCAGACAGAGATAGTCGATTCTTAAGCCATTTTTGGAGGTCTTTATGGGGAATGATGGATACCAGATTGAAACGAAGTACTGCTTTTCACCCACAAACTGATGGACAAACTGAGGTCGTTAACCGAACTATGGTCCATTTACTACGGGGTTATAACTCCAAACACCCAAAAACTTGGGATGAAAGTCTCCCTTATTTGCAGTTTGCTTTTAATCGAGCAATTCATGGCTCCACGCTGAAGTCTCCATTCGAGGTATGTTTGGGTTACTTACCTCAAAGTCCTTTTGATATGGCGTTCACTATAGGTGACAAGCCATTGAATGGAACAGAAGAAGAGCAACATGTTCGAGCACAAAAGTTCCTAGAACGAGTTTCAAAGATTCATTCAGAAGTGGAAGCACAACTGAAACGCTCTCAGCAACGCTATAAAACCCGACATGATAAGCATCGTGTTCTGTGTACATTTCAAGAAGGTGACCTAGTATGGCTACACCTTGGTAAAGAGCGGTTACAAGGTGAAGGAAAGAAACTCAAGCCTATTCGCTATGGACCGTTCAAGATCATCAAACAAATCGGTGACAATGCTTTCCAGCTTGACCTACCACCATATATGCATATGTACTCGGTCATTAATGCCGAGAATTTGAAGCTTTTTGAACCATCTCTATTGGATGATGATCCTAATGAAGATACTCGTCTTCCTTCAGTTGATGACTTGAAGATGGAACGAGAAGATCCATTAAAGGAGGACTGTATCTTAGAGCAGAAAGTTCGTGAAAACCGAAATAGCAAGTATGAGACTTTTCGCATTGGAAGAAAAGGTCAACTTCCCAGCAAATCCAAGTGGTACCTACGAACCAAGGCAGTTACAGAGTTTCCTCATCTCAACATACCTTGAACAGGAGCTCAAGGATTCTAAATGGGGGAGCCATGATCCAGGAGGATCTTCGTATCTTACGCAATATGATATTAAATATATCATATTATATTATCACAATAATTTAAACCATTAAAACTTTTATGGTTTAAAACATTTAGTTTTAAACTGATCAAAGTTAATGGTTTACATTAACTGAAGAAATAAACCATTTATCTTTTATGGTTTATATTCATTTGTTATTTTTAGTTTCTATTTTAGGAAAAACAGTTTTATATATAAACTCAACGATTGTAATGAATGAAAAAGAAAGAAAGGAGAGCAATTAGAATCAGTTTCTTAATCTGCTTCAATCTTCTTCTTTCTCCCGTCTATTAATTAATTATCCTCTTGTATTAAGAAGTCCACTTCCAAGAGAAGTAGTGACACTTCTTTACCTACGAAAGTTCTATCTCCTAGAAGTTTTGGATCAATAAGGTACTTGGGATGAGATAAACAACAGGATATCTCTGGTCAGGATATCAGCACGGCAAAGATGAGATTCGCCGACGTGATAGGATCTGGGAGATCGGTTATAATGACCAAGTCCCGGGCCCATCCTATGGGAAACTTAGTGGACACCAAAGTTCGCCCATCCGAATCAAATCTACCCACATGGTCAATTGCCTCACTGTTCACCGGCTCCACAAAATAGAAAAGCTCTTTCCACCTCCCCTTCAACGAATCTGAATAAGCCCGGAAAATCTTGGCACCTTTCAGAGACCGAAGACTCACATGCTCCCAAGCACTTCCTTCCTCGCCTTTTTCGCTATTCCTATTAACCTCAAACAAATGAAAAAACAGATCGGCAGACACTGGACATTTAAGCTCGAGGCATATCAATTCAAAGGCTCGAAGAAACGCCCAGCCATTGGGGTGAAGTTGCGATGGTGCCAATTCCAATCTCGCCAAAACAGTCTGTTGAAGATTAGTAAACGGGGGACGGATATGCATATCCGATACCAACACATCATACATAACAAATTTCAAAGCTCCTGGCCAGGTCGTTGCATGCTCATCAGACCTCATACCTTCGACATTCCAAATCCGACCCCGAATGGATAACTTATCTACAAAAACGCTCATATCTTCCCCTGCTTCGTACAGAGATTTTGTTTCAGTAACAGAAGAAGCAACCCAATTAAGAATGCGAGGAACATTCACATCATAAGGCATTCAAAGATCGACTCGCCCCGGACCAGTACTAGAATAACCATCAGTCAAAGCAGAGGTACGATCATCAGCCTCGGCAACCACATCATCGGCAGCCTCATCATCTCTTTGCTGCAAATAATCTTGCCTATCCTCGACTTTTTCAGCAAGTCCTTTACCCTTATCAACCTCGGATCCCGTGTGGCTTCTCTCCCATGACTCGGTACTAGAATCCGATTTTGACTCGGAAACCCCAACTTCCCGAGTATGCGAAAACCCCTGCTCATCATTGGAATGCGTCTGTTTGGAAGACACCGTCTCCACAGCGACAACTTCGGTCTCAATATTTCTTACACCAACGACAACCACATCCTCAGAAAACTGCTCCCCAGAAGTATGGCGACACCCCTCAGCATCGTCCTCCATTTGTTCACTGGTCGGGGCTGAATCAGGGTGATCTTGAACTTCGGGAATAACTGGGGCAGTTCCGAGACGACGACCCTCGACATTTTCTCCACCAGACGCCATCACGTTCGCAAGTTGCGGGGGTTGCTGCGAAATCTGCCTACGAGTTTTTTTGGTAACCACCAGTTTTAAAACCTGCAGGAATGGGGGCATGGGGAAGTCAGGAATAACGACCTAAACGGGTCCATACCGACTTTGAAACCCGACCTGACGACCCCCACCCTGTGGAAACTAAAGAAATGGGGGAAAATCTGACTGTTTGAAGAAAAAACAAATAGAGAGATTGAGAAAAGAACTAACCTCGCCCAAATGAAGCTCTCGCTGATAGTCTTCTGCGGAAATCAAGCACTTCAACCTACTGGAACGATGAAACTCTAGCCACTATTCTCCTGATCGAGGAACTCAAACTCGGATAATGAAGATCGGTATGCAGAGCAAATTGAAAATCAGGAATAAATGAGGGGACCTAACCCCTATTTATAGTGTCCTCGCGGAACTGGATTGGGCCTAAGTCGAATCGACGCATCCCATCAATAGCTTTCAACCCACGCGCACACCTACCAAAGCGTCACCATCATTAGCCGCCATTGGGAAACGGGCTCTGACAGGCGCAATAAATGCAAAGGCGCCATTCAAATTTCGAAATTATTATAACGGTCGAAAAAACTTCATTACTATCAGAAACCAGACTCAACATCGGTTAGAAAGAACACTTCGTATCTCATCAAATCAGGATCGTCTCTAAAGACGACCAGACTTGGGGGGCAACTGTTATGGAATGGTTTTTTGCCGTATACACCCCCCTTTTTGACATCTATTCACACCTCTTATAGGCCCAATATCAAAAGGGCCTAGTCCGAACATCAAGGGCTCAGATCAAACCACCAGATCGGACGGTCCTGATTCGTTGGAATCAACCCCACCCCACTCTATAAATACAACATTCATTGCCTCATTAATGGTAAGCATTATCACATTTATTATTCTGTTAAGATTACTCCACTGACTTTAGCATCGGAGTGACTTTGCAGGTACAACACCAGCAGGATCGGACACAGCCATTAATTAAGAACATCAACCACTAACTACCTCGGACTGCCCTATAAGGTCGGAAGTACTGTGCAGAACAGATTGGATGTTTGGTGATCTTATTGTGAGTATTTTTAACTATTAAATACTGTTGAGGAAAGTTAATTTGTGATCATATTTATAAGATGTTAATTTACTATGATCTATAAGATGTTAATTTAAGATGTTAATTTATAAGATGTTAATTTACTATTAAATATTGTTGAGGAAAGTTAATTTACTATAATAATATTGGATGTTTTGTGATCTTATTGTGAGTATTTTTTAACTATTAAATATTGTGAGTACTATACTGAGGACAATTTCGTCGAAAATTGTTTATTTCTAATTTCTATTATCACAAATTCATTAAAATTGAAACTAATTTACATGAAAATAATGTAGTATGTACAATATAGTACTCGGAGACACAGGTTGTTCTCAACTATAAAATAACTTTATGAAAAAAATATTTTCTATCATATTTCTAACTTATGTTAAGTGGTTTTGAAGCATTGGTGTATTCAATGTGCATGGCATGTGTCGGTTAGCATCTTCAATCACCTTTTTTTTGGTACCAAACACCTTCACCTTTGTATCTCACTATTCTTCATCTATTTTCAATCCCGCTCCATTTCCATTTCCTAAAGAGCGTAGTCACCACAAAAGTACTTAACTCACTATTCAATGATGAAAATTTTCACATGCCCTTTTAAAACACAATAAAAATACAAATGATACTCACCTCCTAAACACCATATGGGCACCTTTCTCTTTTGCGATTTGAGAATGTTTCCTCTCTATGTAGAGACCATCGATATGCAACACCTCAATGGGAAATGTAGGGATTTTGGTTTGACTATCAAAATAGTGATGAACAAGCCTTGTTTAATATTCCCCTATCTTTAATATCTCTTACTAAAGACTTGAAATTTGTTGACACATTCATAGTAAAAATAATATATATTGTTATAAGTGTGGGAAAATATATGTAAGTTTCTAATTGTTATAATCGTAAAGTAATGTTTTTTCTACTTTGTAATAGTCTTATATTAACTACTAATATGCTTGTATTATAGTAGCATGAATGTCTCCCTACAAACTTTGTGTTTATATATATATATATATATATATATATATATATATATATATATATATATATATACATACACACGGTTTTTTAACCTTATACCCACATATATGTTGCAAGCTAAGACTTTCATGTTTCATACCTTGTGAAGACTTGATCATCGTTATAACATAAAAATGTACGTCATATATTAGTGCCCTATCTATCTAAAGTTTACAGATTTGTTTGGTGTTACTCATTCACATACCATTCATAAAATAAAGATAATTTCTAAAAAAGGTAACAACAATCGTCTCATCAGCAACCGACAATGAAAAAGGGAAGCAAAGCTAATATCATGCGTCACACAATCTCACTCATCAAAAAAATGATAATCTTAATTGCCCATTCCACATAACCATATATAAAATTAAGACTGATAATTTTTTATTGGTTGCCTTTGCAATATTATGTATCTTCCTTTCTAATTGTCCATTCCACATAACCCCTCTATATAAAATTAAGACCTGTTTCTTAATCTATCTTAATGTGGCAAATTTTGCATGGTATGATCATTAGTTGTCAATAAAATAATCAAGCTAATAAAACTGTATGGTTTCTACTATGAAAGTTATGATAAAACTAATTAAAAAGAGAAGTTAACATATACGATGATTTTATCTTCAGTCCTTTAATTTGGCAACAATTTAAGTTTATGAAACACAATTTCTTCGTCTTCATCATTTCTGTCATAACTAAATGCACCATTGATCGCTAATATAAACACATCTAAATGACATAGCTAGATTAATCATAAAATGTGCAACATGAAAATCACAAGAAGGTTGTTCTGGACTGGTTCAGGGATCTCAAGCCTGGTTATATCTACTCCTAGGACAAGCTCGTTCGGGTATTCCCGACACGCTTCACTGCCTCCAAACTGAAGCCGAAGTCGGTAAATGTGCTGAGGGCAGTACGACAAAGGGAGAACGAGACCTTGCGTGACTATATTGAAAGATTCAGCAAGGAAGCAAATAACGTCAGACACTTGTAGGATAAAATCAGACTTCTTTTCATGAGGCACAGACTCCGTAAGAAAAGCCTCTTTCAAATCGATGTCGGTGTTCGCCGCCCTTGCAACCTCAAAAAATTCTTAAGTCGAGCTCAGAGGTTTATTGATTATGAGGAGGATTATATGGCCGGCGAGGTCGGCCAGGGGTCCACACCGGCTAAGGACAACAAGGGTAACCGGTCCATGAAGGATCCTAGAGGATCCCCGCGTGAACCTCGACGCCGATTCACTAGACACAACAAAAAAACAAATCCAAGCTGAATGCGCTGGCGCTGACTTCAAAGATCCGAAATGGCTGGCCTTGCTAGTGCAAAGGGAAAACACTGACAAGAAAAAGTACTGTCGCAACCATAGGAGCCACTACCATGACACAAATCACTACTAGAAAAATCGGAAATAGAGACGGACGAATTCCGTCTCTAAAAGTGGGAAATTCCGTCTCCAAGCACTTTAGAGACGGAATTAGAGACGGAACCAGATCCGTAGCTAAAACTGCGGTCGCAAACGCTTCAGAGACGGAATCTTTTAATCCGTCTCTAACCAGAGACGGAAACTTTCCGTCTCTAACATTAAATAGTTCGTCGCTAACACACGCGCGTTTCATTTTATTATACCAAAAATCTGTCTCTGTAGAGACGGAAGATGTCCGGCTTTAGCAGAGACGACATTATTATTCCGTCGCTAAAATCAACATTTTAAATAGAGACAGAGTTGTAATTCTGTCTCTAATGACTTTTTTTTTATTTCTAGTTTTTTGTCTTGCCTTTTTCCAAAATTAAATATATTTTCCTGCCTAAAATATCAAAATAATTCATACTTCAATAGACATTTCAAACAGTAAATTTATTAGTAGTACTAAAAGTGTTTAAATAACTACATTGCAAAAAGTTACACTTAATACTAACTAAAACATTGTCCAAAAGTTACACTTAATGAAACTAAAACATTGTCCAAAAGAAAACTAACATTAAATTTAGCAAAAGCATATATGTTGCTGAATCTAATCAAGTAAAGTCATCCATTTCAGCTTCAGCTATCTCCTCATTGTAATAGCCATCCTCTTCTTCAGGTGCATCAAGTAAAGCTTTTAAATTTTTATTACGCATAAGCCTCTCAAACATCTGCTCATATTGGTCTACATTTCTCTTTATGTTATCTTGTTCAATATTCTTCTCTTGAAGCTCAACTGTTAATGTTTGAACCTTATCTTTCAATATAGAAACCTCTTCTGACGATGTTGCATCTTTATACCTAGAATCCTTCAAAGATTCTTTAACGTCATCCGCATGAGATCCTACTCCAAGAATGCGTCCCTTTTTGCTTATGCCACCAACAACTTGCAAGAATACATCATTATCAAACTTTTGTGCGGATTGCTCGCCAGTAACATCACCACTCTGAAGTTGTCTCTCAGTTAATTGTGATTGAAACATTTCCTGAAATTAGAGTTGTTAGTCTATATTTACATTTATAAAACCCAAACTTAAGAATTACAAATTACAAATTACAAATAGTAGACACATACAGCTATTTTTGCTTGTTTCTCAATCAACCACTCATTCGGTTTCCCCTTCGGCCTATGGAGCCGCTCGTAAAGCTCATACATCGTTGGATCTCTATTAAGTTCTACCTTCTACAAGAATAACAAGGAAGCGATAAATTAAAACAAATTTAATTAAATAGTCTTGCTTTCAATTAAAAACACTAACCATTTTCTTTGCATGTTCCGTTGCAGATATGGAACCTCCAGAGTGCACATTATGTCCTTCTTGGGCCTGCCTATTTTGCTTATTAGTTTCCGAAATTCTTTGCCATTTGTCATTTAGAAACAAAACGAAATATCTCACAGCAGGAACAATGATAGAACCACAGTCAAGTTAAGAAATTACACATCAGTAACTGCAACAAGAAAGATCAACAATATCAAGTATAACATTCTCTAAAGGTTAAATGCTCATTTATTTGAAAATATGATAAGAAAGATCAACAATATTAAGCTACTTCCAGTACAGATTACTCCATAACCTGCTAAGGCTAAAGAACAATTTCATATACATCCTAGCATCAACAATATTAAGCTACTTCCAGTACAGATTACTCCACACCAATAACTAGCCAGCAAGGTCCAATCAGAATAGGAAACTTTGAACCAAAACTACTACTTTGAAGCAATAGAAGAGATTATAAAATAGCAACCATAACACAACAACCAATAGAAGACATTATAAAATAGGGACCTGAACAAATTCAAGCTCAAACACTATAAAACAAGGAACATAACTCAATAAATTAAAACAGGACAACAAGCCACTAAATAGAAAAGACAAAATGGTTAAGAAAATATGAAAATGAAAAGTGGAGATGAAATTGATTCCCAGGAAAGAAAAAATGGAGAGAAAAGATGAAATTTATGCCTCTACATGGACAAAATTGAGCATTTATTCAAAACTTATCTATTACAAATGCTTTCATGGTTTTATGTGGATTTACACATGGAATTCTATGAACTTGTAGCTGCAACAAAGGTAGGCACATTCCATCTATCTCTTTCCAAAAAGCTTACATGAGCAACTGAATGATGAGGGCAATTGGGAAGGTTTGTATCAGATTCACATATAACTCAAAATCCTTTTATTATTTTCTAATAATATACTATATGCATGATGCATCGTTGGTTTCATTTTAGGAATATTATATGATCTTCTACATGAGTTTTACTTGTACTTCAGCAATAGTTATACTAAACATGATGTTTTTTTAGATAGTTTTTTATGCCTTGTAATTAAATCACTTCAATTATTAAGAAAAACTATTATGAGAAAATAGATCTCTACGGCCCAAATCTCCATCTTCCTCCCCTTCTTCCCCTTTCCACAACATCCACATGCATATTCCAAGAGTAGATACTATATTTTATGTAATATATGACAACAATTTGTATCTAAGTCATGACAACTTCAGAGGAAGAAACCAGAAAAACAATTACATGAACAAAAACAGGAAAACGGACAACATACCAATCATTGCTGGTGTCTTTTGTGTTTAAATGTGCATGATGCTCTTCACCTTATGTATAATTGCTGATCCAAATTAGACATAACTGCGAAATCGTTCAACATCACAGATAATAGTCAATCAGTTTTTTTGTCAAACATCTAAGGGGTAACAAGATGAATCAAAGAAAACCAGAAATTGAACACCATCCTTTCACCAATAGACAGCAAAGAACAAAGATTGAATTCATTAATCGTTAGTTACCGATTAATAGTGAGATTCTTTTTAAAGAAAAAGCAAATAAGAAATTTATAGCTTCTCAGCATATTAATGTAACAAAGAAACCCACAACCAAAAAGAGCTTAACAAAGAAAACATAAATTTAACAAGAACAAGAAAAAAGAAGTGAACAAAGAATAGAGGAGCAAGAACAAGAACAGAACAAAGAACATGAACAAGAAATAAGTTCATAAACCCTAACCTTGAGAGAGGAGGAAAATTAAGCAAGAAATTAAAATCATACAAACCCTAACCTTAAGGAAAAACAAAAAAATTATGAAGCAAAAAAAGGAAGAAAAAGAGAGGAACCGAATATACCTGTGTGTGGGTTGGGGTTGAGAGAAAGGGAACTTGCTGGGGTTGAGAGAAAGGGAAGATGTTGGCTGGGGTTGAGAGAAAGGGTTTTTTGATTACTAGGTTGGGGTTGAGAGAAATCGTGTGGCTTGGGGTTGAGAGAAAGTTAATGAATTCATTTTTTGAGAGAGGGTGTTGATTTCTTGATAGATTTCTTGGAGAAAGGTACTGATTTTGATAGTAATATTAATTATTATCACCAAAAAATTTAATAGTTAACAAAAAAAGAGAGGGAAACGGAGGGAAGTAGAAAAATTTGGTTCCCGATACTAATTTTAAATGATAATGTTAGAGACGGCCTTTAGAGACGGCATACCTTAGAGACGGATTCTACTTCCGTCTCTAACGATATTTGACTTTGACTAACCATTTAGAGACGGAATTAGAGACGAATTTTGTTTGTTACGGACAATTCTGTCTCTGTATTCCGTCTCTAAATGAAGGTTTAAGTAATAATAATTTTTAATGAGTCGTTAGAGACGGATTTAGAGACGGAAATCTAAGCGACGGACATATTCCGTCTCTAATGTTCGTCTCAGAGTTGGAAAATTATAAGTCCGTCTCTGGTCGGAGGAATCCGTCTCTAAAGGCGTCTCTATTAGAGACGGAAAAAATTCCGTCTCTAGTTTTCGTCGGTATTTGAGATTTTTCTAGTAGTGAATCAGTGTCGGGTTCTTAGGGACGACAACGGAATCCTCTGAATCTTCCGAGGAGGAGGAGCCGAAGAAACAACGGTCTCGAACTGTAGCTATTGTCATCCTTGGTGGATACTCCGTTGACTCGGGGGAAACCAAGCGATCCACGAAGAGAAAATGGAAAGAAATACTGAGCATAGCCAACAATCTGAGGCCCACCAACCTTTCTAACAGGCCCCCATAGCCTTCTCCGAGCAAGACCTTCTAGATGGCAAACCTAACAAATACATTCCACTGATTATCTCTGCTGTGATGCTAAATGTCCAGGTTCAGAGAATGTTGGTAGACCAAGGGAGATTCGCAGACATCATGTTCCAAGATCTACTCCCCAAGGTAAAAATTTCTGAGACCGACCTCACTCCATACAGGGTAATAGGGGCATAGACCTATCTGGGTTTAGTGACTTTAATTTTAAAACCATCAAGTCATCAACGTTATGTTATTTGCGATAGTCAAAATAAATATTTTTAAAAAATAAACATAAATGTCGGTCAAAATAATCACAAAATTTTTTTAATGAAAAACTCAATTAAGATCTAATCTAAGATTACAATAAGAAAACGAAGCATTGAAGCGTGGTTAAGAAGAGTAGCATTTTGTTTTTTCCCTTCCCGTGGACTCAAACTCAACTCAACTCAGCAGAAAAATCTTTGCGTTTCGGAGGAAGAATCTCTCACGGAACGCAAAAACTCTACATGGGGGTGGAGAAGGTCATGATGTGCAATTCTTGGGTAGCCTACTAGAGAGAAAAGGGCCCAGGCTGTTACAAAAAAAGGCGTCTAGGGATAGAGAAGGTCATGATGTTACAATATGAAGATCACGAACCACTTTCTTTCGTCATGGTAGAGAAGATCCTTACTAGAGAAGGTCACAATATGAAGATCACGAACCACTTTCTTTCGTCATGGTAAGGATTGAATCAACTGCACTTATAACAAATCATCGGGTGACACTTAGAAGTGATCTTCATATTGTGAATTCAAATGTGTCCCTTTTTTATGTTAATTGTTTCCTAATTTTTTTTTAAGCCTCTAGCGGTGAAGTTGAGGTTATATTAAAAAAATGACATATAGTCGGCAGCGTTCTTATGGAGGCCGCATTTCTATAATTCTTCAATGGATGAAAGTTATTTTATTAAGAAACTTATGTCGTTTCAATAGTAATAATGTTTGGTACACATAAAGTAGCAATGTTCTGAAATTGGGAGCTAGAATAGAGTCTTGAAGTCCTTGCAAGTGTATGAGCAACAAGATACACTTGCCTCTGAACATAACTAATCCTATAGCTTGAATATTGAGAGATAAAATTAATACAATGAGAAATAATATCACCAAAGTCAGAGTTGTTCGATATTGCTTTGTATACCACATTAACCACTGAGACACAATATGTCTCAATGACTACTGCCTCCAAGCCCAAATCCTTCAACTAGTTCAATGCTTCCCATAGACCTATTGCTTCTGCTTCTTGAGATTCCGGAGTCCCTTCGAACCACATAGTCTTGCCTTCTATGAAACTACCATTCTCATCCCGATTAAACATACCAAAGCCATACTAATTTTCAGAATCAAAAAGTGTTGTATATACATTACATTTAAGCGTACCTGTATCTGGTTTTCTCCATGTATGTTGATCAACATCACTAGACAGAGGTATCTCGCTGTTGTGCAGTGGTCTTCTCCCCGCTATATTCAAAGCATTAAGCTGGTACATTGCGAAACTGTAGCTGGTTTTTCGAATCCCTACTTTGACATATCTTCTCTTCCATAAAGCCCAAATTGCCATTGCCAAAGTTTTCTGTTGGTCTTGTGTTAGCGTTGCCAATAGTTTAAAAGAACAATCTCTGAAGCTCAAATTCTGCTACATAATGCACAGAACAGCAGCAGCCAAACTCATGGCACTCCAAACCTGTATAGTTTGCGAGCAGTGGAAAAAACATGGAGGTCAGTTTCCATCCCATCGTTGCACATAAGACAATCCTCTTCATATGGTACATGTCGCCTAGCAAGGTTCCCACGTGTTGGTAAGCAACCCCACGCCATTCTTCAAAGCAAAATCTTAACACTTGGAATTTTGAGTCTCCAATTTTGCATCGAATTACCCATAACATAGAGATGAGAGCTATCAATCAAGTTCTCCATGATCCCAAAATAAGCGGACCGAATCGAGTACAACCCATTACGGCTTCTCTACCCAACAAGCTTGTCTTCCTCACCCAAATCGTGGATAACCTGCTTGTTAATTAGATTTGTTTCATCGCTAGTAAAAAGTGAGTCAACAAAAACCTCATTCCATCTATCTTTTGTATCTCTCCAATGGTTTACAACTTTTCAATTTTCCTTGCCCTCCACTATTGGAGAGCTAATAAAAGCGAAACACATCGAAACATGATTCTCCTTTCCTAACCTCCATCTTGATCCCAAATTATCCACTACTTGGGAAGAGTAGATACTACGCCATATGTAGCTGGGATTATGGCCCAAGCGAGCTTCTATAAAATCAATATCTGGAAAATATTTGGCTTTGAAGACGAGCAACTATAGTATATGTGTGGGTCATAATTTTCCACACCTGCTTCCCTAGCAAAGATAAACTGAAACCATGGAAATGGCGAAACCCCGTGCCTCTGTGTTCTTTCCCCATGGTTACTTTTTCCCAATTTATATAGTGAATTCCCTTTCTCGAATTCTGATTTCTACCCCACCAAAAAGAATTAATCATCTTTTCAACCTAAATGCCCTCAACTATATGTCATTTTTTTAATAGTAGTTTTCAGAATACCTTTCATAACCTCAACTTCACCTCTAGAGGCTTAGAAAAAGTAGGAAACAATTATCATAAAAAAAAAAGGTGATACATTTGAATTCACACTACACTACGAACATCACCTCTAAGTGTCACCCGATGGTTAATTAACCCTGTATTTTAATTGTCTATTTCTTATTTGTGGTTAGCTTGTAACAACAAAACTGAAGCTGATAAATCAAGTGAGTTAATTAAACAAGGAAGCAAATGTCGAAGGATTTTATTCTAAAGGTTATGAAAAATCAATGTAAATGCACATGTGTAGATCCGCTAAAATTCATCCTTCGTTTTTTTGTTTTGCTAAAATTTGGGGTGGAATAAATCATCTCCTATAACGATGCTCCGTTGAGACTTTCTTCGTATATTACAAATTTGTAACTTCCTCAACGAACGAGTAATCCTATAACCATGCTCATTTGATTTTGCTGTACCATTTCCCATATAGGAAGCTGTCTTCCTGTTCCCACAATTCTTTTCTATGTAGAACGCAAAACAAATTGTAATTTCATATTAGTTATTTTTATGTTTCTAGAAATTTTGTTCTGAAGATAAAATTAAATTTACTTTTTTTAACATCAATATTATATATACTTGAAATTAAAATTTTAAAACTTCATAATAGATAAGAGAAAAATTATTTAGTTCCCGAGAAATTTTATTATGGACATGGACATAACAACTTGGTTTTTAGGCACAGTTTTTTTTCCGATAAGCAATGATTAATACAAAGGGAGGCATTATGCCACGAAGAAAAAAAAGAGAAACCAGAGTGACTACCCGCTCTATAGATATATCAACTCAAAGAGATACATTTGATATGCGATACAATAGAATCTACATTAGGCTCCTCCCCTTTAAAAATTAAATTGTTCCTAGCAATCCAAATACACCAACAAGTTGCAAGCCAAATAATGTATCTTGTTCTTTGTGCCTTTTTTCCGGAAAACATAGCACCGAAAGATAGAAAGTGCTCCACAATATTTTCATTGAAACTATGATGCAACTCAAGCCAAACACTCACATTTGCCCAAACTTGTTTTGCCAAGAAACAATTACAAAATAGATGCATTAAATCTTCAATATGCTGATGGCAAAAGGGGCATCCAGCTTCTTTCTCGGTTTGAATAACATGACGGGCTAGCAATAACGCACGAGTAGGAATAGCATTGGAGAAAATACGCCACCCAAAACATTTACACATCATTGAAGTTAAAAAACAAATTGTAAATAAATCATATTTAAAAAGAAACGGCGTTTTCTTCCAATCTCTAAAATTTCAAGCGTGTTTCTCCACAATTATTCTGGCTTTTCACCCTTAAAAGTGGGTGAAATCTTCGTCGATTCCTCAATTGTTATTGTCGGCTCCTCCATTGTCATGCCCACCAACAACTGCTCTATGGTGGTTCTTCTACTTCAGGCACACATTCCGACTTCAACCATCAAAGCTTAGTTGACAGTTTCGTTAATAAAGGCAAAAACACATCAATACGAAGGAAGAGGAGGCTATATATGCACAGAAAAAGGAAACATAAATTCAAGAGTACTTTTTGAATTTATTAAAAAATAAAGAGAACAAAAGAAAGCTTTAGAGGAACCTTGAGCAATAACTTTGGCAAGAATTGAAAATGAAAGTCAGATCAATAATATGCATAACATTTACAATATACTATCAACAAAATCGTTGAGTAGTCTTGAATAAAATTGTAATATAAGATGGCGAAGTACATCAGAAAAGATGAATGAGGGAGAACGAATGCTCCTTAAAACTAGTTTTTTAATTTTGTGTTTCAATTTTGGTTGTGACCAAGGATGACATGTTAAGGGTGAGTCCATCCAAGTTTTTCTCATAATAACTTTGTCAAAATTGGAGTAATTCTTAGGTAGACACGACACTAACATGTCAAATTTAGTCACGCCCACCACAAGAAAAACGTGTTTTTCCGACAAAACCAAAACCAACGGAAAAGTGACGTTTCCGGTGGATCTTTTCCGCCGGAAATCCACCAAAACACTCGTAGCTAGGTAATGTTTTCTGGCAGAATTTTCGCTAGTAATTTTCGACGGATTTTTTCCGCCGGTAATGTGCGTTTCGGGTAGATTTATTTAAAAAATTGAAAATTCAGCTAAAAACGCACATTAACGGCCGATTTTTGTATCGGTGGTGTGTGTTTCCTTTTAAATCTTGAAAATTTCAATTTAACAAGGAGAAGTAAGAAAGTATGAAAATGAAAGAGAATATGAAAAAAGAATATAGGAGAGAATGAGAAGGAATAAGGAATGAGAATGAAGATATAGGAAGGAATAAGAATGAAGGAGACTATGAGAAGAACTAATGTAGTAAAGAATGATAATAAAGAAGTCAGAAGGAATAAGAATGAGGGAGAGTATGAGAAGTAATAATGTAAGAGAGAATGATAATGAAGAACTAAGAAGGAATAAGAATGTAGAAGTGAAGATGATTAATGAGAAAGAAGAAGGAAGGGGAAAATGTAGTGGCTGAAATGATAGAATGAGAAGAGTGTAGGAGAAAGTTTTATTTATAGGCTTTTTGGACCATTCTGGCTTTCGGCGATTTTTTTTTGCTTTTTCGACGGATTTTTAAAAAAAATAATAAGGGTTTTTTTTGGTACCCCCACCACCTTCCCATATACCCCCACAAGACTTTTTTGGACGAAAATACCCCTAAAAAGTTTGACCAAAAATCGTATATACCTCACCCTACATATATACGACTTTGAAAAATTCAAATCGTATATATGTGATTTTTTTTAAAAAAAATCGTATATACATCAGGGGGTGTATATACGACTTTGTAAAATACAAGTCGTATGTAGCCCCACACCTACGTATATACGACTTGTAATTTTCATAGTCGTATATACGTAGGTGTGGGGGTACATACGGCTTATATTTTACAAAGTCGTATATACACCCCCCTTATGTATATACGACTTGTTATTAAAAAAATTGTTTTAATTTTTTAAAAAAATGTTAAAAATGCTACTAAAAATCCGTTAAAGAGTCAAAACTAATTCAAAAATTATAAAAACACCACTAAAAATCTAATAAAACCAAAATAAGGCTATGCAATTTTTTTTAGATTTTTTGAAGACTATGAAAAATTAAAAAAATTAATAAAAAATAGTAAACAAGGGAATTTGAGATTTTGAGCCCCCTATCCTCAAAGAAGTTACTTCTTGAGGAGTATTAATCCTTGATTTTTTTCGGATTTAATGGCTGTGGTTTCATTACAATCGGAGTAGTTTACCCGAAAACCGATTTTTTAGCCTAAATTATTCGCTCGACATATAACAATGTCACGTGTTAACGAACTACACACTAAACAGAACCAAAAGACGGTCAATATTCATATCTAATTTATTTTTCTAAAATAAAAATAATTTAAATTTGTTAAATGATTTATTTATTTATTTATTGGGTTACAAAGTCGTATATACCTAGGTCTGGGGTACATACGGTTTTGTAATTTAACAAATCGTATATACCCCCACTTTAGGTATATACGACTTTAGTTTTTTAAATTTTTAGGGAAAATAGTATATACCTATATACGATTTCCAATTTTTGGGGAATTTCGTATATAGGTATTTACGAAATTCCAATTTTTTTATTTATTTTTTAGCTGGGGATATGTTGGGGTTTTTAAATTTTGTGAAGGGTATTTCGGTCTTTTTGCATGGGGCGTGGGGGTAGATGGGAAAACTGTGGGAGTACCAAAAAAAACCAAACAATAAATACTCTTTTTAAAAAAAAATCTGCCGAAAACGCACATAAGAAAACTCCGTATTGGGCTAGCTTGCATTTGGCCCGATTGATGGTCTATGACCGGTCCGAAACACTGCTTTTCAATTTGCTCCTTGCTGATTTTTCGTATCTATAATCTGCCATGTTATGCCTTGACAAATTTTAAGATTATACTAGGAATGGAAGAATGGGAAATAGAATACCCAATGGGGTAGACACAGAAATAGGTTACCTAATGGTGAATTGAACTAGCAACATTATGATTACGATAGAAACAAACTTTTCTGTAGAATAAACTGACTAATTAAGCCTTAAATTAATTAGGATAGAATCTGAATTACAGTAAAAATTACAAGAACACACTAATTTGTAGAGAATAGATGAGAGTTTTTAGTCTCTCGCCTTGCACTGAGCCATACTTTGAAATTTTTATTTTTATTTACAAAAATATATTGTTTTAGATTTTCTTATTGAGATACATACATAATATAGAAGGGTTTTTTTAAATTTTTTAACTAGCTCTTCAATTAAAAAATTATATGCTCACAAAATATAATTAATTGTATTTGATGTTAAAAAAATATGATTGTAGTTTTTCATTTAATCAGATAGTAAAATATTTTATGTTTATTTTTTAAAGGATTCAAGAAAAATATTAAATTTTATTATTCTTAATATCAGGAGAATAATGCTGTCAAAAAAAAATCATGAGAATAAATTTTGTCAAAAAAAAATATCATGAGAATAAAATAATATATCAAACTATTAACTGTTACTTTTGAATTAGTTGTGTCTTAGACATATGATATATCAAATTATTTTTTATTATTTTTCAAAGGACCAATTTTTGTATGTTTAGATTAGTTTAGTGATCTATTTACATATGTTTAATTAGTTTAGGAACATATTTAAAAATTGTGAATGTCAAGTCAGCACTGATAAACTGTTCCTAAACAGAAGAACCTAATTGAAAAAACTATATTTGAGCCGAGAAAGGTACGAGTCCTAAATATTTGAGCCGAACCCCAAGTACAATATCAAGGCCACTGAGTGAGAGAGGTATAAAACAGAAAGAATTAAAGATCAACCACAAAAGTTAATGTGAGACATTGAAATACTCTTACTGCAAAATAACATAAAAACCACACCTGGAATGAAAAAGGCTAAAAGAAATATTCAAATGCAACCAAACGGACACCAATCGTAGCTTAATTCTAGAAATCTCTCAAGTCCTATAGTCATAACATTATCATTACCGATCTTGAAAATACGAAGATAACTAAGAAGCAGATTGCAATCGTGGAAACCAAGGAAAGAAGTAAATGTTTTTTTTGCTAAGTTAGGAAATAATTGATATTATAGGTGCATGATATTATAGGCAAGATGGGGGATTTTGTTTGCCATATGAAGCACCATTAGCATGTGAACACCAATTGCTTAATTTTCCTTTGCCACCATAACGCCACAAATCAATGTTCTCCACTATAATGTTTTGACATGGCTTATTTTCACTGCACTTCAAACTCACTCCAATATCGGTATTGCCACTTCCTCGAATATTTGTGTACTTCACATCACTTATTTGTACACTTGAAGCCACCTACAACAAAATCATTTTCAATATCAATATATAAATATAGACAATTGTTTTAATTGACATATTAAATCTCTTTCACTAATTTAAGCAACGTCAAATCAAATTATGCCAAATGTACGTGAATAGAAAAAACAAACCTGATTGTAGCAAGGAGGATAAGGACAATATTCTTGATCGATGATAATTGGGTAAACAACATTATCCATCAGAATATCATCATAAACAAAATTGGAAGCTTTCAATGTTTTCTTTAATTGAGCAGCCCATGTTTTGATTCGAAGACCATTGAGTGTGCCACTAAGAGTGCAATTCTTCACAAATATGTCTTGCACATCTTGTTCATCCTCATTTTTTCCAAGGCTTCCCACACTAATTCCATGACCAGGACCACAAAATACATCTGAAATGTTTACATTTCTAGTTCCAGAGAGAATCGCTATACAATCATCACCAGTTCCAATGTTCGATCTTGTGATATCTACCCCTTTTGACATTGCTATTTTAATACCATCTGTGTTGGGACTTTCATCTGGAGCTGATAGTCTTATCTTTGTGAATTTCATGTTCTCACATGCATATACCACAAAATGGGCTTGTTTGCTATTAGTTGAATGCAGATGATGGACATACCCATTGGTTATGAAGGCAAAGCTCAATGACTGTTCAAATATATTCACAAAAAATAAGACATAATTATAACATTGCAATCTGTACAGCTAACAATATCTTACTAACCCAAAAAAAGTATGTATTAAAAAAATGTATCAATTAATATATTTATAATTATAATTATAATTTATAATATTAACAAAAGCCCTTACGTTTTGATTTCTTAACCATATAATAACCTTAGAGAAATTGTCATAGCATTACCTAAAATAACCATTATAAATATCCACAAACAATAATGACTTTGCCTTATTTTCCCTAACCTAAAATAAAAGGCGACTCGATTAGTGCACCAAACTCCTATCAAGTAGGGTAGTATACATAATAACCTAATTTTGCAATCGGAAACGTTTCTAGGATTTGAACTCGCATCAGAAATTAACAAGGGAGCCACCTCGTTGTTGTGGCTCGCCGTCTTTTCCTAAACTAAAATATACCCAAACAAATTTCATGTATTGCATTTCTTGAATATTTAATTCCATTTTGTTATTAACATGAATTTGATAGTTAGACAATGTGACAAATTATACATGTTACAAACTAATGAAGCATATATGCATTTTTACTAAGATCCAACAATTAACAAGAGATAATAAATATTTGATTTATGAAATGAGCTTACCGTAGGAAGGGGAGAACAATTTGGAATATTTGTGCAGTCGTCCTTGTGTCTCCAAGCAGAAGATCCTTGACCATCTAAAGTACCACCTCCAGCAACAACCAAATTATTAACATATCTAAAGTTAATCCAATTATCACTAGTTCTGTATATTGATGGATCAGTTGGTGCCTTCAAAACTCCGTTTATTATAAAGTGTGTCCAACCATTACATGGACCATTAAATATGACATGGTTCACCATGTAGGTTCCTTCTGGAATTAAAGTCATTGCCTTTCCATTCCATTTGCATGTATCATTCCATGCTTTCACAAATGCCTTCACAAAAGAGTGAAAAATAACTTATCTCAACAAAATCAAATTGCAAAATGTAATAAAAAAAATTAAGGAATGTGTAGGATGAGGAAATGAACATGGTTAATTACCACACTGTTATCTGTCTTGCCATCAGCAATTGCACCATAGTCTTTCACATTGAAAATCTTCACTTGTTGTGCTTCTGCAATCCAAACTAGTAAGAACAGTAAAAAGAAATACTTTGCACCCATTTTCAAGTTCTTCCGTACAAGTTTTTTTCTTTTGGATTTGGGTTTTTCAGACAAGTTTTTTTGATCAGTATGGTTTTTCAGACTAGTTGACTACCTTTATATAGTATTTTAAGAAATTTCAAAATTTTAATGCTGTTGATTTTTTTCCCTATATAAGGTTTCTATAACCAGCACCATTAATATTATAATCATGATACGGGACCATAATCTCTTTTATTTTGGAAACAGTAATCCCTTTATAATGCGAAATTAAAAAGGTTTCTACATATAATGCAAATTTAAAAAGGTTCTATATATAACTAAAAGACAAGGAAAAATGAAATATTACCTATATTACATGAACTATCATAAATGGAAATCGGCAACAAAAAAACTGTGCCATGATTTTTTTTTTTTACAATTCGAAACTGTTATACACTTTTGATTCGATACCAAAATAGCATTGAATACGAGAATTAAAGCTCTTAATATTACTTAATTAATTTCTTTTAAATAATTAGCTTAATAATTTAATTAATTTTCTAATTATTAAATCAGTTTTTAACTAGTTAATTAATTTATTAACGATATGATTGCTTTTATATTAATAAGTTAATTAACAAGTTACAAATTAGGGATATAGTAAATAATCATTGAACAAAAAGAGACTAATTAGAAGAATTATTTTTAATTATTTACGTTTTACATGATTTTGATATGCGAGGAGATCACTAGAAAAATTGGAAAGAAAGGCACTATGCGTGGTTTCATATTTGGAGGGAAGAAATGATAGGTGCCTAATGGGTGAGTCGTTACATGGAATACCCATGCCTATAGATGAATATATATCGTGGCTTAGGGTGTAGATGTCCGCGCATGAGGTGGAGTTGTATAAAAGTAAGGTGAGGGGATTGGACTTCTAACCATGGAGAATGTAAGACATCTAACCACACTTTTTGTCCGAGGGTAAAGGTTCTCCCTATTGCCAATACAAAGAATCTACGATTTATTCCTGTCACTATATCTTTCACACGTAAATCAAATTATCTACGTTTTTGTCTTTCAGTAAAAAGATTTCTTTTCAAGTTCTACCGTACTAGTTTCTTTATTGGATTTGGATTTGGATTTTTCAGACTAGTCGACTACCTTTATATAGTATTTTATAAGAAATTTCAAAAAATTAATGCTGTTGATTTTTTCCCCCTATATAAGGTTTCTATAACCAGCACCATTAATATAATAATGATAAATATAATCTCTTTTATTTTTTTATTAACATAATCTCTTTTATTTTGGAAACAGTAATCTCTTTATAATGCAAAATATAAAAGGTTTCTACATATAATGCAGATTTAAAAAGGTTCTATATATAACTGTAAAAGACAAGGAAAAATGATATATTACTTATTACATGTAGTGAAATATCATAAATGGAAATCCGCAAAAAAAAAATGTGCCATGATTTTTTTTATAATTCCAAACTGTCATACTTTTTTGATTGGATACCTCAATAGCATTGAATACGAGAATTAAAGCTCTTAATTACTTAATTAATTTCTTAATTTCTATAAAATAATTACCTAAATAATCTAATTAATTGTCTAATTATTAAATCAGTTTTTAGTTAGTTAATTAATTTATTGATGATATAATTGTTTTTTATTAAAAAGTTAATTACTTAAGTTACAATTTTTTACTTATCAAACAGGCGCCTGAATATATTAAAAAATTACTAAGTTACAATAAAAGAAAGTAGAATTAAATAATCAAAGAACAAAAAGGAGACTAAAGTTAAACACTTAAATTAATATTATCGCTTCTAATAATTAGAAGACAAAATTTGTCAAAAGAAAATAATTAGAAGACAAAATTTAATTATTTACGTTTTACATGATTTTGATATGCGAGGAGATCACATGAAAAATTAGGCAGAAGGGCATTATTCGTTGTTTCATATTTGGAGGGGAGAAATGATAGGTGTCTTATGGGTTAGTCGTTACATGGAATACCCATGCATACAGGTTGAACTGTACCTTGAGATCGAGCTGGGATCTATGATCAAGGTGACAGGTCGATCTGTTGAGTGTTGGTCCTCCGGGTAATCAGATACTGGTTGTCTGCAGAGCACCAGGTTGTACCTGCAATGTCACTCCGACGCTCAAGTCAGTGAGGTGGAATTTCTGCAGAGTAACTATGAGGGTAAAAAAAGTTACCTGACATGTGGGGTCAGTTCCGTATTTATAGAGTCAACGTGCTAGGCGAGCCGTTGGATCAGCACAGGTTAATCCTGATCGTCCAGATCTGATTTAGTCTTTTGCTTGCTGCTTGGGCCGTTTTTGGCCAGCCCTTGGACTGTCTTGGGCCATTTTTGGAGGGTTCTTTGGCAGGATTGGGCATTCGGCCCACTCCAGAACACAGGTGTAGATGTTCTCCCATGAGGTGGAGTTGTAGAAAAGTAAAGTGAGGGGATTGCACCCCAATTCAGATGTTAGTTATTTTTTACTTTTGAAATCGTCACTAAAAGTCTAATATCCATGGAGAATATAAGACATCTAACCACGTTTTTTTGTCCGTGGGTAAAGGTTCTCCGCATTGCCAATACAAAGAACCTAGGATTTTTCACTGGCACTATATCCTTCACATGTAAATCAACATTATGAAAAAAAACATTTAGTTGGAGTAGTCGGAGAGGGACCAAAAAAATAACTGTATTTTTTGTAAATGTTGTATCATAATTGAATTGAAGTTTTGATTAAAGAACTTTAATAAAAAATCCATACCTCTTGGGCAACAAATTGCAAATTTGCATTGACTTGTGGATCTTCAGCAAAACACACTTAGAGAATCCCAACGAGATCTCTACCAAATTTTCTAATTTCTTAGACTTTGCCATCCTCATTATAGTTTGAACTTCCCACGTCGTCGAAGCTTACCAAGACAGCTTACACGTATTCTTCTTTCGGGCCCTTTCACTTTTGAATATACATTGTTAATTCTTCCAATTTGTACAATCTTGAGTGGGTTGAGCATTTTCAAAACTTGCTTCCTCTTCCATGTGCTTCTTAAGTTCATCCAACATGAAACAATATAAATTATATTGTACATGTTGAAATAAATTGATTTCTTCAAGGCTATTAACTGATAGCTTTTTTTTTGTACCCCCTTCCTTATCACCCCCCATATTTGTCATTTGGACCAAAATGCCCCTAATTTTTTTAAAAAAAAACGTTTTTTTTACATTTTTCCGGATTTATACATAAATTCGGAATGTTAAATTTAAAAATTTCTGAATTTATGTGGTAAATTCGAAAAAAATGAGAAAATGTATTCCGAATTTAGGGTAAATTCGGGGTAAATTTCGGAATTTTCCGGAATTATGGGGTAAATGCGGAATTTTCCGGATTTATGGGGTAAATTCGGAATTAATTTTTTTTTAATTCCGGATTTTCCCCATAAATCCAGAAAATTCCGATATTTACCCCGAATTTACCCCATAAATCCAGAAACTTCCGAATTTACCCCATAAATCCGGAAGCCAAAAGATAAATCCGGAAGCAAAAAGATAAATCCGGAAGACAAAAGATAAATCCGGAAGCCAATTTTTTTCCGGAAATACCCCTTTTTGACGTATTTTCGGAAATCCAAAAAAAATTTTCTTCCGAATTTACGTATAAATCCGGAAATTTCTAAAAAACAGTTTTTTATTTATTTATAAAAAACGGGCATTTTGGGGTTTTTTGGTTAAGGAGGGGGGTATGGAAAAAAAAACCCTTAAGTGATTGTTTGATGGTCATAAGTTAATGATCTAGCTGAGGCATCAAATTCTATTCAGACATTACATTCTTCGAAGACTGGAGTCAGTGCCTATTGATACGAGCTACATGCTCATTGGCTCGCCATTTTAATTTATCATAGTGCTCGTGGTAAACAATTTCAATATAATTAAGGCTAAATACCACTTTTCGTCATTTATCTTTGCTCCAAGTTTCACTTTCGTACTTTATCTTTTTTTTGGTCTGTTTTTGTCATTTATCTTTCATTTTCGTTTCATTTTGGTGTGGCGTCCGTTAACAAAAACTAACGGCAGGGACCAAAATGAAACGAAAATGAAAGATAGAGAACCAAAACGGATCAAAAAAAGATAAAGGACCAAAGTGAAACTTAGAGCAAAGATAAAGAACCAAAAGTGGTATTTAGCCTATAATTAAATAACTAAAAAATCACATGGAAGTCTTACAATCACAGTAGCAGCCTTTTCGGTAACGATACTCCCATCATTTCGAGTTTGAGTATCAATGTATGTTTCAGCTCGTGAAGATTACACTATACCAGGAATTGAAAACAATTTATAACTATATCCTTATGCAAGTATTCCAAAGAATATGAGAAAGCAAAGCTAGATAACTACCAAATTTGACTCTCAACTCATCATATCATCTAGAGTTATTGTTGGGCAAGAATATACCTGTCACTTTGAAAATCTCTCATCCTGTGGACTAATGCAAACTCATCATAACCATACATCTGTAACCTATATTGCAATAAATTATTTGTAACAACACACAATGAAATGCTTAATGTTCAATGCTATAAATGGTTCTCCCTTGCTAATTTTATTATAATTGTTTTGCGGATGAGGACAGGGAAGTGTTTAAAGTTCAATGCCAAAGCTTACAAGGAAGTATGTATGTATGAAGGACTTTAAGCCAACTAAAGAAAACTTGTGGGAAATTGCATTGAATCAATTGCAAACAGGTTGTCTAAAGCATGAAGCACTTTCCTTTTGGTAATCAATTTTACCCTAATTTTATCATATTCCAAGGATGAGTACTAAGATTAACAAAAGCATCTGAAGATGCCACGGAAGCAACAATGCTTCCTTTTATTACCCCAAGAAGTGAGTGGAAGGCTATGAGATTTCTCAATATGGGAGTGGAGAGAAAATTGAAGGAATCAATAAAAGAGGTAGATGAGTTTGAGTTTGCTGAGAATGTTATTAGGACTATGTTCGGTACTCGGACTCGGGTGTAGTCTTGTCCGGGGCACAAGTTGAGGAGTGCTTCTGATATTTGGGAGATGGACTTCGGATGGATGGAGATTGGCTTCAGGAGGTCTGAGGTAGCTTGACTATGCGCTCCAGGGGTAGTACCTGCAAACACTCTGATGCCTAGGTCAGCAAGGGAAGAGAAGAGATGTGCAGGGGAATGAGAACCTACCTGGAAATGGAGGGGTGCACTTCTATTTATAGACGAAAGTGCCGTACACGAGCCGTCGGATACGAATGCTTCAGATCTTGATCGTTGGTCGTGGATGCTGGTTGGTGGAGTGTGGATCGGGTCTTATAAGTGCGGAATTGGGCCAGGCCCAAATCATGTCGGGTTTGGCCCAGTCCGGAACAGTGGCCCCCTAATTAGTTGAGGTCGGCCATAGGAGCGTGGGCAGACTTGGCTTGATGTGAACCGTCGCATTGGAATCAGGCATAATGATCACGGTGCCACATGTCAATTTTCCAGAGATGGAACAGAAGGGTGACGTTTGGTTAACCGAGGTGAGATCGTCATAATTACTTTTCAATTCCATATGTCAAGTGATTGAAAATTGACATGTGGAATCAAGCATAATGATCACGGTGCCACATGTCGTTTTTCCAGGTTTTCTGCCTACCCCGAGTTCATCATTCATCGTTCCGAGATAAAAATTTATCAGGATGTCTGCCACTGATGCCATGGCGTCGCCGTTGGAGGAATCTGGTCTTGAGGCGAGGGGTTCTAACTTGGCGGTTGCCGAGGCCGAGGCCTTCCCGATGAGACGGATCCGTACCACTGGGTGTCCTTTGAGATCGTTAGCACTAAAGCGAAGTTCAAGAAGAAGCAACCCTTGTCCTCTTTTAAAGAGTACGTAGTCGCCCTGGAAGGGTAAAAGTGGAGGCTGGAGGAGGCGGTGCATTTGGTCGCGTGCACCCAACTCCTGAAAGACGTGATCGGCTATTTCTTCTATGGTAGGTGTAGGGACACCACGGGGATCCGAGTTCCCTTGAGTGAATTCCAGCAAAGCGTGCTGGATCACCTATGGTGTGCCCCTTCCCAACTGGCCCCCAATGCGTGGGGTTATGTCAAAGCATTTGAGGCCGTGATGAACCACTTGGGACGGCGTCCTACTGCAACGATTTTCTTTGCCTTCTTCGAAATTTTCCATCAACCGGAGAAGGGTTACTATAACATCCAAGTATTTCTAACCAATAGAAATACTGAAACATATAATTCATCAAACATCAGAGTATAAAAATTCTTGTTTCAGATATTGAACCAAATTAAAACTCCATGAATTCCAAATCAAGAGTTAAAAAACATTACGTAAGTACTTATCAAATACTTCATAACTCAAGTACTTAGGGACATAACTTGTCCATTGTTCAATATCCTAAAGAAAGGAAATACGGAAGCGGTTTATACAACTTTGCAACAAAGCAAGTTACATAATCCAAACAGAAGTAACAAGGGAAAACTAATAACTATGGATAAAGGCACTAAGTCTTCAAAGCTCCACAAGCACGCCACCTACTCGTGTCGTTTAGCCTTCTTCTTTCCCTTTTTATCTGTAAAACAAACAAATATAATTGGGTGAGATAACAAATCTCAGTGAGTTCTACCGTTACCCCTAACCACTCTCGGTTCATTATGAATCTTTTCTTTTCAATATACTTAATTATGACGCACTCAATCCCTTTCCGAATTGGTCAATAGCATTGGGAGTTTCCTCTCAACCTAAGTATGCCTATTATTTATTAAACTATAGTTCGCAACCCAATTCTTTATGGCTATGAACTATCCTCTTTATTAATCTAGTACAACACCTTAAATCATTTTTCTTTGGTTTATGGTGAACCCAATCCACTATATGCATCTCAGTGAATATCCTCATATGGGCCTAGCTCAAGGGCTCATGACTTCCCTCTCCCTAGGGTACTAACATCTTGGGTCGTCACCCGAATAAGTCTTAGCGACTTATAATTCTTATACAATTATTGTCAATCAATTCTAATGAACAAATAGTCAATTGTTTAACATCTTATTGATCTATGACCGGGTTTAGATTAATCTATGTTAACCATCTCACGTCATTGATACAATATCAAAATTAAACTTAAAGTTCATTTTGTTTTGAAAAACATATATTCTCACACGTGACTAAGTTCGTTTTTACAAAATATTGATACTTTCCAAAACCTTTCCTCAAAACCAAATTGATTATTTGTTCGAAAAACACAAATCAATCCATTTATATGAATAGGTCCTCTTGCAAGCTTCGTAACGCATCTGAGAACACGTTAATCGGGTTCCCGGATCAAAAGTTATGATCAAAACAATTTTAGGTAAAATTAAGATAGCAGGGTGCGCGTGAGATGCGCGTAAGCGCAAGGTACGCGTCAAGAAACAGTGGTGGTTGCGCGTAAGTCACGCGTAAGCGCAAAGTAGGCGCGGAAAAACAGTGGCTATTGATTGTTTTGCGCGTAATTCGCGCGTGAGTTGCGCGTACGCGCCCCTGGACAACAAGAACATGATTTTATACAGTATTCCACATCAAATTCTTACCCAATCTCACCTTCAACTCAACCCAAATCATACTAGAACCACAAAAAAACATTTGACACATACAAAACACTTAATTTCAAGTCCAACAATCAACAATATCAACCAAAATCGATTTAATTAGACATTGTTTCGAAAACCTCAAAAATACGGTTTTGACTCAAAATTCATTCCGAAATCAAAACACTAAGACATTCCAGCATACCAACACAATCAAAAACAAATTGTGAAAATCCTAAACGTGAGTAAAACTCACCGGTTTGACGAAGTATCAAGAATTCAAGTCGTCACACAAAAACGATCAACCGTAACTACTCGAACAATCCCCGTAATCACGAACTCGCTTCAAAATCGAAACCACGGGTTCTTTTTCGAAACCAAATCTCCCTTGCTACTGAGATTTCCTCTATTGGGACCCAAACCACAATGTAGCTCCAACAAGTTGCTAAGAATTTTTGTAAAGAGCACAAGCAAGGCTACAAGACAAGAAAACTCAACTTTTGAGCTTCAATACTCAACAATGGTAGATTGAGAATTAGGAAGAATGAGCTTCTGAAACTTAGCTCATTGGAAAGAGAATCGAATTTAGAGTTGAATGGAAAGGAATCCACTTACATGCAAAGAGGAGTGGGTAGAGCTTCTTCTTCCTCTTCATTCTTCTCTCTCACGCCCTCTCTTCTCCTTCTCTCTCTATTTCTTTTCTAAATTTCAGAATAATGAAAGTGAGGGAATGATATTTTTGAGTAATTTCAGCTGAGGGTAACTTAAATGACCAAAATGCCCTTGGTTCAATAATTCCCACTCAATCCATTTTTAACCCAAATCACCACATAGATTACTAATGCATTATAATCATAGGACTTATCCAATATATGATGCTTTCTCGACTTTCCCATATCCGAAATTTGATTTATTGTTCACTTCGAATACTAAATCAATCGTTAATTCCATAAGTTGAAATTAACGAAGTAAGGGATGTTATAGTGACAGTCTTCGACAGGGTCACGTTTGTCTGCGTGGCACCCGAGATCGGTCTTTCTTTAGTCTGGTCAATGACTCAAATAATGGCTTTAAGTCAATTTTCTTCTTTGTGCAAGCTGTAAATCGGGAGGCCAAGAAGTTCATCGCCGACTATTGTTCGGTACTCGACTCGGGTGTAGTCTTGTCCGGGGCACAAGTTGAGGAGTGCTTCTGATATTTGGGAGATGGACTTCGGATGGATGAAGATTGGCCTCTGGAGGTCCGAGGTAGCTTGACCATGCGCTCCGGGGGTGGTACCTGCAAACACTCCGATGCCTAAGTCAGCAAGGGAAGAGAAGAGATGTGCAGGGGAATGAGAACGTACCTGGAAATGGAGGGGTGCACTTCTATTTATAGACGAAAGTGTCGTACCCGAGCCGTCGGATGCGGATGCTTCAGATCTTGACCGTTGGTTGTGGATTCTCGTTGGTTGAGTGTGGAACGGGTCTTATAGGTGCGAAATTGGGCCAGGACCAAATCGTGTGGGGTTTGGCCCAGTCCGGAACAGACTAGTAAGAAGGAACTTTATTTGTTATTAGTTTTTATGAAAAAATGAAGATGAGCATTGGAGAATCATATTCAGATAAGTTCTTTAGGGATATGTGTGAACTTCATATTAACATGGAGGGATATGCATGGTGAGAAAGAAAGCAAAAGTAGTAACCACAGTTCCATGTCCTCCTAAGATAAGGAATAAGGATAGTGAGAATCAATATTAATATTATAAAAACAAACTGAAGTATATTTAAGAATAACTCTAATGGCTTTTCACATATATGAGACATTTAATTGTCCATTGTTCTTTAAAATTACTAGCATTCAATGCAGGTAAACTACGGATTTGGATCCTCTCTTGCAACATTCTCTCAATCACTCTATAAACTCTCTATGTCCGGTAAACTACCAGGGGGAGCAACAAATGCCTCAGCTTCTTGAACCATTGCAATTGGATGCTCATTAAAAAAGACCCCAGCAAGTCAAATCATCACAATAAAATCCCCAAAAAGAAACTTATATCAAGCATTAATCAGTTCATTGCCAATAATCAAATTAACAGTATATGGAAAGATAAACATATTGTCAAGAGATAGTACCACAGTAGCAGAAATACCTCAAGAGTCAAGAGGCATAAGAGGTTTTGGAATTTTTCAATTCGTGACTTCGGATCTCAGATCCTTGAGTCAATGGTAGTTGCTTGTTGTCTCTATGTTGTCTTCTCCTTGGCTTGAGGACGAAAGAGAATCTTCAGAGTCAGAAGAAGGTCATCAAAGTCGGGATCCCCCGAGGTGATCTCTGTCAACGCGTCAACTTTTGAGGTCGAACTCGAAAGGGTTGGGTATCTGCTGACACTCCGATCACAAAGTCAGCAATCAGAAGTCAGTGAGAATTACAAATGAAAGAGGCGTACCTGATTCCGTGGGGTACTGCCGTATTTATAGACGCAGGTCAGGGAGCAGTGCGTTTTTGGCTAAGTATTGGGCCGTTGGATCGAGGCGAGATGATCTGGATTCGGCAAGGGCATTTACTTGCTGGATCGGATCCATTAGGTATTGGGCCACTTGCCCAGTGGATTGGGTCTCTTGGCCCAGTCCGGAACAGTTGCCCCTCAAGTCGAGGTCAGTTACGGTAGTGCGGCCTCGGCTTGATTATCAAGACAATTTCAGAGATATTCCTGGGTCAAATCCCATTGATGGACGTGGGACTTAAAGGTTGGACTCGATCAGTCGGTGCATTCACGCACTTTGGTGTCAAAGTGACGTGACGTTTTGAAGAGAACGAAACGTCTTGTCATAAGTGGTTGCATTGATTTTAGTACCTGCTCATTAGTTTCCTTGGGAATAGTGGAGTCTCTTTGACTGCCGGGCTTCACGTCCTTATGAATAGGTGAGAAGGTGTCTCCCGGGTATTCCTAGTTCTTTAGTTTCAGGGTTCTTCTGAGCTTGTCCTGTTCAGTCAAAGTCTATTTTCTATAGTGCGAGGCTGGGCGCCTAGTTTCCGACGTGTGTTCTGTGAGTGCTGGGTTTGGATGAAAGACATCTGTTCTTCGAGGGGGAGTACAATAGGCCCGGGGAATAGGTTTGTTAATGATGAGCAAGAATTGAGTTCAGAAAGGATGCCTCGAGAGGTCGTGGTCCTTCATTCGTCGTCAGCTTCTTCGTTATCCGAGCATGCAGTCTCGGGCCACGTGGACGGTGTAACCGAGGACGGGGCTCTAGTTGATGTAAGAGATAACATTCAAGAAGAGAGAGTTATCGACGATGCGGTATGGGATTTCTGAGAACGAGGTACCCCTGACAATGTAATATGGAATTTCCGAGAAAGGAGCGCCCTTGACCTTGACAATGCAGTAGGGGATCTCCTTCTTTCTGCACAGTGTTGGGAGCCCAGGCAGGCGTCTAGGCCCAGAGCCGGTGCTGTTGGAGGAACGACTGACGTGGGATGACGGAATGGCGGAACGATAGTCTTGGGATGACTATCCCATTCTCCGAATCCTAAGGTTGGTCGCCTCCCAACTCATGCCTAGCGCGTGGGGTTTCATCAACACTTTTAAGGTCGTGATGCGGGAGCTCGGTCGGCTTTTGATAAATCCACATCACGTGCTTGTTTTTAATGCTAAAAAGGGTGTTTTACATGAAGATTTTAATGAACAACAGTCAAGTTTGAGAAGAGTTTGTGAATTTGTGAAATCGGGTTTTTGTGCAGTTGTTATGCCGGTTTTCTTTATGTTTATGTGCTCAGGAACTTGATCAAATTGAAGAATAGGTTACGCAAGCAAGAAGTAAAGTTTGGAGCGATTTAAAGCATGTTTACATTGGCAGCACCGGGTGGTTTCAGTTTGCAATAAACCTTCACCAGTGGGAGTTACTCTTTTCTGTTGCGCGTAAGTTGCGCGTACGCGCAAAGCACGAGCAAGCATCTAGTAGCTGTTGCGCATAAGTTGCGCGCAAGCGCAAAGTACGCGCAAGAGTCCAGAATTTTACATAGGATTTTGCGCGTATCTTGCGCGTACGCGCGCCCGAACAGCTCCTAATGCGCGAATTGTATAAATAGCGACTCGAAACTCGGAAAAAGGACTTTTTGACACGCTTAGAAACCCTAGAATTTGGAGGCACTCATTCCATCTCATCTCTATTGAAGATTCAAGGCTTGGGAACAAGATTTGGTCATTCAAATGAGTCCATGTTCTTCATTGAATTGTAATTTCTATTTTCCCTTTTCTTCTACCATGTGTAGCTAAGTCCCTTGTTGTTAGGGATGAATGAATATTGATGAAACCCTATTGTAACTGGTTTAGATTTACTTTTATGTCATAATCTCTCTCACTTTGTGTATTGAATCTCTATTCTTAATGCTTTTTATGGTTTGACCACTCATAGAATGATTTATGGTTCACTTATGGAATGGAAATTTTGTTCTTGAATGCTTGAGATTGAATACCTTCAACTCTTAGTTTAGGAATACTCTTTGAGTAGTTGTATATTGCAAACCCCTTGATTTAATGCTTGTTGTTAATTAGAATCACTTAAGGAATTAGGGCTTTTAGTTATCAACAAAGGATTAGTTGCCTAAGGGATTAGGAATTAGTTAATATTGTGGGTTTGATAGCAAAGTTAAAGAGAGAGTATCTTTTAATATAAATCAGTTGCAATATTGTGAAATCAATAGGAGTTCATCCCTAACATATTTTACAATCTTAACTTTTCAAAGCGTTCTTCGGTTTCTATTATCAAAAATTCAAAAACATTTTATTTTGTTCATTTTATAGTTCGGTTACTCGACTTTACCAATCAATCCCTAGTTTATTTTCGTTCGTACCGTTTATTGGTAATTGCATTCGATCCTTGAGGACGATATTCGGTTCTTACTGATTTTATTACTTGCTACGATTCGGTACACTTGCCGAAATATTAACAAGTTTTTGGCACCGTTGCCGGGGATTGAAATTACAATTACCAGTAAATTCGAAGGCAACTGCTAATTCGAACCCGTACATACCTTAATTTATTTTAGTTTTATTTTTCCTTTATTTTTTTTATTTTTATTACACATTTTGCTTTGACACTTGTCTGAGTTTCGTCCTTTTTAGTGCATGCGTGGAAAGTAGATCCTAAAGACTTACTCTTCAATCCAGAGATTGAGAAAACTGCTAGAGCTAATCGAAAGCAAACCAAGTTAAGGAAGGAAAGAGAGCGAAGAGCAACAATCGAAGACTCTTCTGTGCAACCAACTTTGACTCAACTCATGGGAGACAATCCACCACCACCCCCAAGGCGCACTCTAGGCGACTTTGGGAGAAGAAATCAAGGCGTCCAAGCCTACACCTTCCAACCTGTGGGAGCTGTAGCATTTGAGATCAAGTCTTCTATTCTTACTGCCTTGAAATTAGAGCAATTTGCTGGGTCAGATGCTGAAGACCCCAACCAACACTTGTTTCAATTCTATGAAATTTGTGGAACCACAAATCCCGAGGGAGTCAGCGAAGATGCCAAGAAGTTGCGCCTATTTCCATATACCTTGATTGGTAGGGCCAAGGATTGGCTCAACACTATCCCAGCAGGAACTATTAATAATTGGGGTGTCTTAGAGAGCAAATTCTTGGAAAGGTTTTTCCCGATTTCAAAGTTCATCAAGAAACGGGCTGAAATTGCAAACTTTGAGCAGGGGTATGCTGAACCCTGTATGATGCTTGGGAAAGATTCAAATTGTTGTTCAAAAAATGCCCTGGGCATGGTATTGATGACTTTGTCCAATTGCAAACTTTCTGTCATGGTTTGAGGCCTCAAACAAGAATGATGTTAGATGCCTCAGCAGGAGGGTCCTTAGGTACTAAAACTTCAGAGGAAGCAAGACAGTTAGTTGAGCATATGGCTTCTAATGAGTACAGAATTCAAAATGACAGAGGAGCTACAATGAAGAAAGGGATGCTGGAGTTGGTCTAATAGTGCCGTGTTGGCTCAACAAAAGGTAATGTCACTTCAAATTGAAGCTCTTACTAAACAGCTAGCTGCTGCCTTGTGTCATACCCTAATTTTGTCCGGCTTGGAACAAAACCTTAATTTTCCACAAAAAGCAATAAATTATGAAGTGAAGCATCATTCTGAAGGATGCGAAGAACTATGAGCATGCATTTTTGGGTTCTAAAAGTCATTTCAGCGCTTTTAAAATCATTTTTAGGATTGGAATGCCTTTTGGAGCAAAATTAGGGTTTTTTTGGGCAAAAGGGGTATTTTGGTCATTTCCAAAATTAAGCAATTTCTCACCAAAAATCATTGTTCAATCTCAGAGGAATTTATTTGGATCTAGATGATTTGGGTTATGAATTTTTGTGCGCATGCATGCATGATTTTTGGCATAAAATTCAAATTTTAAGCAAAAGGGCAAAATGGGAATTTCCATCAAGGTGAGGTCTCAAATCAATTTTGGGAAGGGCGATATCATGGAATTTTGGGCCCAATCATTGATTCCTAGGATATGGCCCAAAGCAGCATGCTTTTTATGGAATTATCTAGAAAAGAATAATCAAAAATGGTGAAAATAAGGAAGTGTCCCCAATAAGACAAAATGTACTATTTTTCTTGACAAGCTTGCAAAACTTGGGCACCAAGGCCTCATTTGCTCCGAATTTTCCAGCTCATTTTCACCTCATTTTGTGTTTCCTCATGCCCTTGATCCATGTGAGTTATATTCCTAGCCATTGATTAAAATTCTAGATCAAATCCTAGGCTACAACTTTGTGTAGAATGACTTAGGTGCCCTCAACAATTTTTGTGCAACAAAAACTCATAATTTTTGTGTATGACCAGCTATTCCTCACTCATTTGTGTTTTCTCCTTGTCCCTAATCCATGTGCATTGCAATCTTGGCCTTTGATTCAAATTCTAGCTCAAATCTCAATGGATTGCAGTAGCACAATGTCCTTTATACCCTTTATTTTGCACCTCATATAAAACCCAAAATAAGAGACCATTAAGGGGCACTCATTTTTTTTACCCTAGCACCCAAATCTCTCCTCTCTTTCTCTCATTCCTTCAAAGCAACTAGCCACCATACCCATATTCTTTTCTTCAAAATTCTTCCAAAAAATCAACCATCAAACCTTGTTTATTCTTCATCCTTTCAATAAATCTACTTCTAAACTTGCATAATCATCAAAGTTTCATCAAAAACCATCAAGAATCAAGCATTTGCGAAAGGTTCAAGAGGTTCTTGTGGTGTTCTTCAAGTGTTCTTGCTTCTATTCTCTTTCCTTCTTCATTTTCTAGCTAGATCTAGAGGTAAGCTCACTAACCCTTGCATTTTCTTTAATTTTCATCATGTAATCTCTCTTCTATTCCTCTTTCCTTCTTGAAAGAAGCTTTGAGGACTCATTTCAAACATTATTGGACAAGGACATTGGGAGCCTTGGGTGTTTGAGATGAGTCCTTGGCCTTGAAGGAAAGATTCTTGTGTTTTCTCATCATTCTTTGCATTTCTACCTCATTTGCATGATTTTGGTGAAATAAAACCTTGTTTTCCTACCTATTTTGCTTCAGCCATAGCATGGATTTTAGGGTTCTTGTGTTCATTTTGTTCATTTCATGATTTTAAGTTGAATTTTGGCTTGATTTTGGTGTTGAGTGCCTCGGGTTGTTGCTTCAAAACCTAGGGTTTTTGTTGCCTTTTTACTTCTTTGATTTTGTGAAGAATAAAATACATGATATGCTTGATGCTTACCTTAGAACATGGCATGATGATATAGGGTTTAGTCTTGTGAATTGTTTCATGTATTAATTGTGAATTTTAGCATGAAATTTGTGGTGATTTGTGCTTAGCATTGCTTCGGCCATAGGCCACTTTTGTGCATATTTTGTGCTTGAAAACGTGTTGTTTTGATCTTGTGTGAATAAATGCAATTGTGCAATTGTGTTTTTACCCTTTTACCTTTTTACTTTACCATCTCATTAAATAATTACCATTTACCTCATGCAATTTTACTCTACCATTTCATTAACTTCTCACTCAAACTTTTTACCACTTGTAAATTTGCATAAAAAAAAATCCCAAAACATTTCAATCATTTGCATTTTAAACTTTTACTACTTCTCATTTAAAACCCCAAAACATTTTTACCACTTCTTACTCAAAACGTTTTCAAACTTTGCATTTCACTTATTTGCATCATCTATGCGACACCTTGCATGCTTGCACTCACATTCACTCATACTTGTATACCATGCATAATAAATGCTCATGCATTCTTGTATGCTCATGCATTCTCTTGTATACTTATTCATGCATTCTCTTGTATGCTCATGCATTCACATGCTTGCTTAATCATGTATCATCGCTCACATGTTCATTCATTAAACCTAGAATACTCTATGCCTATGATCAATTGTGTTCACTTGTTCTTGATGCCATCTGAATGACTTGATTTAATTGTGTGCCCTTCCTTCCACTAGTATGTATTCTTAATGAAGACGTAAGCCTACTTTTCCGGTTGTAGCATAGAGTCATTAAGGTATATGCACCCCTTTGAGATTGTTGCCCGTCCCGTAGCAACTCTCACACACACACACAATTGTCTTGAGAGCTTTGTCTTGCATCCTTAATAATTGGATCTCTTGATTATATTGGCATGTTTAATCTTGGTTAATAATCAACATGTTTATGATTGCTTGATTGGTGAGTATGTTTGGATCTTGTTCATTCATTGTTGCATTTGGTTATGGACTTGGAATTGATTGAATAATGTTCTACTTGTTTTCCAAAACCCATTTTCTAAACTCATTTTCAAACGCTCCTTGCTTTGCGAAAACATTTTCTTCCTCCATTAAATAAAACAAATTGTCATTGATGATCACTTGCGCTGTTGCCGTTTAGATCGCTAATGATGATTTTATTTTCAAAAAAGAGTTAGTAGTGAGGCCATTCTAACCGTTGTTGTTCGGTCTTCACAAACGCTCACCCAATTGCGAAAAACTCTTAAGCCGTTTTCAGACGCAAAAGCCGAGAACTACGTAGCTTTGATCCCTCAACCCAGTGAGGGTACGTAGGAGCGGGTCCGTCCCGTCAAGCACCCTTTTAAAAAAAATCTTTGTTTTGTTTCCACTTTTCAAAGATAACAAAAATATTCCTGTCTTCCGTTTTCAATAAAACGATTTTTCAAATAAAAAAAAAGAAAAGAAAAGAAAAGAAAAGAAAAGAAGTAGAACAAATCGCTTTCAACTCAAACCTTTGTCAAACCACACATCGAGTTAATGGTTCCCTTTCAGTAGAAAGGACGTATGGGATGCTAATACCTTCCCCATGCGTAACCGACCCCCGAACCTACATCTCTGATTTCGAAAGACCACTCGCTTTTCCAAAAAAAGGGTTTTTCCGATGTTTTCCCATATAAATATTGGTGGCGGCTCTACTATTTTTCACGTTGCAAAATGAGAAGTCCCAAACCGGATTTTTCGGGCGCAACAGCTGGCGACTCTGCTGGGGAACTTTTATAAAAGGCGAGGGTCAAGCCTAGTTAACTCGGTGTGTGGTTTAAATCGTTTGAATTGAAAGCTTTGTTCTACTTCTTTCTTTTCTCCATTTTCTTTTCCTTTTCCCTTCTTTCTTTGTCTATGATGCTTGATTGTTTCTCTAGCATTATCATGATGTTATGTTGTATTCATATGCATTTGTTTTCCTTCTATGTGTGCTCCTTGCGCATTTTCTCTTTGTTCACATACCATGTTCATGCATTCCTCAATTCCCACGTCCCCTCTTCTTTGCTCCCTTTCTAAAGGTAAATTCATGCATTTCTCCCCTACCTTATCATGATCCCTTCCTCTTGGCTCCCTTTCTTAAGGTAAACAATGTTTGTGATTGCTTATTGACTTCCTGTGTTAATTCTTGAATTGGAATGCTATATGATATGCAACATGCTATTGTATGCTTTTGTCTGGACTGTTCTGGGTTTTCATTTGCAGGTGGGGGTTTATGATGGGTAGTTTTAGGCGGTATGTCCTTGCTACACACACTCACACCTTATGCTTATTGTGCTTTGAGAGGGGCCTAAAACCCAAGGTCTAACAAAACTTAGAGGAGTGGAAATGAGTAGTGACTGGCAATTGGACCGTTGTCCTTCTGACTCTCACGAAAGTTTCAGCCGGAGTATGCTCTTTCACGATGCCTCACACCAGGTGGCGTACCATCGTTGTGGGTGCTATTGTGAGAGAGAATTAGCTCTGGTAGCCTGGTGAGGAAGTGATTAAAGCCAACATGGGAGGAACATCTGAGTTGCCCTAGAACCTAGGTTCCCGCCTCGTAGGACACAAGGACATACAAATTGTGTGTTGCATTGTAATCTAGGCATGTTTTCCAAAAGGAGTAGAAGGAGATTTTTCCAAAAAAAAAAGGGAAAGCAGAGAAAGAGCTGTCGTTGTAGCCTTTCTTTTGCTGGTCTGTACGAGATAACATATGGCCCACCCTTTTCAAAAAAAAGGGAACGAGCTGCCGCTGTAGCCTTTCTCTTATAAAGTAACATATGGTCCACATTTTTTCAAAAAAAAGGGAGAACGAGTTACCGTTGTAACCTTTCTCTTATGAAGTAGCATGTGGCCCACATTCTTCAAAAAAAAGGGAGAACGAGTTGTCGTTGTAGCCTTTCTCTCACTGGTCCATATGAAACAACGTACGGCCTGTATTTTCAAAAAAAAAAAAGCTTAAATCAATGCCAATAAAGATTTTGCCCTAATCTGCATATGCATAAAACATCATCAGCATTTGCATACATCCTCGCATTACATAAAACCCATGCATGCATCATTGCATCTTACTCAAGTTTGTTTGCCGAGAATCACAAAGTGACAAAGAATCTTGCCATAGGAACTTAATGGAATCAAGAAGTGAGACAGTGCATGCTCCAAGGTACCCGGGTGTAAGAAAGGTAGACGTCACCAGCTTGAAAGGATATGTTGACTTAATGGGACCTATTGAAAGGGGATCGTTTGACAGCTCTTATGGGAACCTTCGGAAGTTGTTGTTACTAGAGGTACAGACTGAGGCTATCGTGGCTCTAAGCAGATTCTATGACTCCGAAATCAGATGCTTCCTTTTCAAAAATTTCCAAATGGCTCCCACTTTGGAAGAATATCATCAGATCTTGGGTTTCCCTCAGACCAAAGCTGCTCCCTGCCAGCATCAAGAGCAGTATTACACGGATGAGAAGTTTGCTGCATTGTTGCAAGTAAAGGTAGAAGACCTGAAGCTCCAGAGGCAGAGGAAGAACCTTGTGGTAGGTTTCCCGCAGAGTTATCTCGAGGGTATGATGGATACTCATGCCAGAAGCAAAAATTGGGTTGTCTTCAAGCAAATCTTGGCCTTAACAATCTTCGGGATTGTTCTCTTTCCGCATATTGAAAGACTTGTGGATGTGACTGTCATTGGCATTTTCTTAGCTTTCCAGAATGAGAAGAATCCTATCAATCCGATCCCTGCAATGCTTGCTGACACTTATTCCGCTCTTACTCACCATTGTGAACTCAAAAGGAGGAAAATCTCTTGCTCTTCCCATCTGTTATATGCCTGGCTTCTTATCCATGTTTTCATCAATCCAAAGAAAGCGGAAAAGTTGATTAACTATGCTGTATCTTGTGAGGTGAAAACTATGAGTATTCAAGAGTGGATCCAGTTTCTAGGGAGTCTAGACGAGCACTCGGTTCGTTGGTATCTTTCATCTTGCTGGGAAGCTAGACCTGAGGTAGTCTTCCGCTGTGGTGGTTTTCAAAATGTTCCACTGATGGGCACTAAAGGGTGCATTAACTACAATCCCTCCCTGACGTTGAGACAATTAGGATATCCTATGAGGAACTCGCTTACTATGAGAAAAGGATTCAGAGCGTCCGATTGCCTTATCAGAAATTATTGCAAGTTGAGAGGAAGGTAATAGACTCTGGTACTCCCGTTGGTGAAGAGTTAGGTGAGGTCAAGTTGGCTCTAATGAAAGCAGAGGAAGAGAAAAAATCCTTGCAAGCTGAGATAGAGAAGTTGACTCTGAACAACCAAAGATTAAAAGAAGATAATGCTCTCAAATCTGCTGCCATTGAGGAGTTTGACAAGAAACTCAAAGTAGAAGAGAAGGAAAAGCTAGAAGCTCAAAAGTATCTGCAAGTAGCCAAAGAGGAAATCAAGAGGCAAAAGGCTAAACAAAACAGAGCCATTGAAGAGACCAGTCAGTGGAGAGATCTCTATGAAAAGACAAAGATGGATGAGAGGACGGTGAAGAGCTTGCTTGCAAAGTCAAAAAGAGAGTCCCGCTTGCTACAGGCTGAGTGGGAAAGCAAACTGAGCAGTGTCGTGCAAGAAAGAAATTCAGTTGAGAGCATTCTCAAAGAATACAAGCAGGCTCTAGGATTTGAGCGAGAGATTTCCGATGAACTGAAAAGAAACCTTCGACACATCAGTGATGCATACAGGCAGGTGAAGGATGAGAGTCAACATTGGGAACACCGCTTTGTTGAACTGCTTGGCAGGATTGAAGAACAGGCAGTTATCATTGAGTTGAAAGATGAAATTCAACAGTGGAAGGCTAGATTCTCTGAGCTTGCAGAGTTGGCCAACCAAGCTATTGCAGGTGTACCTAAAAAGCTAAGAAAGGCTGATGTTGAGATGTTTCCCTTTAACACTCCACTGGCAGTTTTCAAATTCGTGAAGTTTTGCAGGGCCTTGGTTGAAGAAGTCAGAGAGAAGACTGGAAGGGTTCCCACAGGCAACAAGAGAAAGAGATCTGAAGATTTCAAAGCTCTATGTAGTTGAGCTCTTGTTTGTAATTTTCATTGTACTCTCTCTTTCTGGATGACCGTATTTCCATTTGAGTATTCTACCTTTTGAAAGGTAAGGCTTGAAGTACTTGCTTGAATTTGAATGTATGGAGTATGTTTTGTTTCACTTATTGATTCCAATCTTGTCGTGTTTCAAACAAAAATAATCAAAGTCCACTGTTAGGCCTATGGCAAGACATGGCACACTATGGTTCACGGCATAAGACAAACTAAAACTAACACCCATTTGCATTGCATTCATTGCATTTCATTAATACCCCTGCTCATAAAAAATGTTTCGTCAGAGCAAGTCAGGCAAGCTGGTTCTCCGTCACCGATACTTCACCCGACTGCAAGCAAAGTTGATGGCCAATCTGCAAGGTTACCCAGAGATTGAGACCGAGAGTAATCCAGAGCACGAAGATCTGGGTGTGCAGATTATTAATCCTGAGCAGCTGGCTCAGGAGAACCAGGTTCTAAAGGATAAGGTTGGGGCCATGGAGACCCAAATGCATGAGATGATGGCCTTGCTACAAAGCCTAAAGAGTGGAACCGCTGCTGAAGGTACCGCTGTGGTGGGTCCCGATGGTGTCATTTCTTTTATACCTCCTCCAGTGTGAGTTAATGCTGCAGCCACAGTTCCTCCGGGGTCTGGAATCAGTCATCCCGTCTTTGCTTCAGGGATGAATAGGCAGAATCAGTCACAAAGATATCCTTGGGGGATGCCCGCCGAGTACATGCCGCAAATTGTTAGACCCATTCCTGCTGACGCTGTTGGGCCACATCAGGCTACTGCTGCCGTGTCTGGGGGAGCTGCTGGAAGACTGCAGGTCCAGACTTCTAGTCCTCATGCTGTGCTCAGCCCTACTCCGGGGCTTGTTGCACACCCTCACAATGTTCCTCAGCCTGGAGGATATTACTATAGCATGGGCAGTCAACCCCAAGGCCACATGTGTGAGGGATCGCAGCCAAATGACCCGATTCGTGCACTAGAAGAGAGGGTAAGAGCCGTGGAAGGTGCTGGCGTCAGGGCTAGAGAAGCTCGTGAGCTATGCTTAGTCCCAGATTTGGTATTACCACCGAAGTTCAAAGCTCCTGAGGTGGACAAGTACCAAGGCACCGGCTGTCCTGAGAGTCATGTTACAATGTTTGTCCGGAAGATGGGTCCTTATGCCATTGATGACAAACTGCTGATTTACTGCTTCCAAAACAGTTTGGCCGGAGCTCCTCTAGATTGGTACATGAAACTGCAAGCCTCAGAAATCCGTTGCTGGAAGGATCTGTCCGAAGCATTCATGAAACAATATAAATATAACATGGACATGGCTCCGGACAGGTCACAATTGCAACACATGAGTAAAGGCGAAAAGGAGACTTTCAAGGAATATGCCCAGAAATGGAGAAGCTTGGCTGCCCAGGTTCAACCTCCTCTGACCGAAAAAGAAATGGTGTACATGTTCCTGGAAACCTTGCCAGCAATTTATTATGACCGACTAATTACGAGTGTCTCATCTAATTTTTCCGATATGATAGTCTTCGGGGAAAGACTTGAGCACGGTCTCCGAAGTGGGAAGATTTCAAATCATTTCAGCAATTCAGGAAGCTCCGGTAGCTCCCACAGCCAGAAGAAGCACTTCTCCCATTTCCCAAAAAGGAAAGAAGGGGAAACAAATGTAGTCTCAGGAGGAAACTCATCCTTTGATACCCCTCCACCACAAACTGTTCCATTCTCTGCCCCTGCATCACCTCAGCAAAGCAGTGACAATCACAAAGCTCAGGGTTATCAGTATAAGAAACGGACCAGTTCCGATCCTATACCAATGACATACACTGAGTTGTTTAATCACCTGACTTCAAAGAACTTGATCAACACTCGGTCAATGAAGGCCCTTCAACCGCCATTCCCAAGAAGCTACAACGCTAATGCTACCTGCAGTTCCACGAAAACGGGGTCGGTCATACTGTGGAGGAGTGTAAGGCTTTTAAGCATGTGGTGCAAGACCTGATAGATGCTGGTTGGATCTCGTTTAAGCAAAGCAGCCCGAACACAACAACCAATCCATTGCCAGGCCATCAGAGGCCAGCAACCAATGCTATAGAAAGTTCTGTTGGGAAATTAGTGAAGGATGTGCAGAAGAGCAAGACTCCGTTGGGTGTTGTCTACTCGGAGTTATGCCATGCTGGAGTGGTCAAGAAGGGGTGTTGCCATGAAGAAGGATGTGCTGATTCCACATGCGTGGGGAATTGTGAAAGCTTTAAAATGATCCTGCAGGACCTGTTGGATCGGTGTGTGGTTCAGATAGGAACCCATGATGTTGAAGAAGAGGTGTTGGCTCTACACCCTGATAAGGGTAGAGGAATCAGAAGACCTATTGAAATCCCTTCCAATTACAATCCCAGATTGGTGCAAGCAAATGCTCAACCAATAGTGATTGAAGTTCCGGCTCCTTTCCCCTATGAGTCGGACAGGGAAGTCCCATGGAAATACACCGCGCTATCTACAGTAGAATGCTCTCCAAATACTACTACTGTAACAAACATAGTGGGATCGAGCGGGATCACCAGAAGCAGGAGAGTGTTTGCTCCAGAGACCCTTCGTACAGAAACTTCCAAGGAAGGTGAACAGAGAGTTCGGAAGGAGAAGGGAAAGGAACCAGAAGTTTCCCAGGAAAAGGTAACGGAAAGGGAAGCAAATGAATTCTTGAAGATAGTCCGGCAGAGTGACTACCAGGTTGTCGATCAGTTAAAGCATACCCCGTCGAAGATATCCATGCTATCATTGTTGCTCAGCTCGGAAGCACACAGAAATGCTCTTATGAAGGTGCTTAGCGAGGCACATGTTGCAGAGGGTATTTCAGTGAACCAATTTGATGGGATTGTGGGGAATATAGTGGCTGCAAACCACCTAACTTTTGCTGATGATGAGTTGCCCGCTGGAGGAAAAAAGCATAATCGGGCTCTCCACATCTCAGTTAAGTGTGGGGACTATGTGTTGGCGAGAGTGCTGATAGATAACGGATCTTCATTGAATGTAATGCCGAAATCCACTATGGATAAGCTGGACGTGGATTGTTCCTACATGAAGCCAAGCTCGACTCTGGTGCGAGCCTTTGATGGATCCAAAAAGGAAGTATTGGGAGAGATGGAGTTTCCCATCCAAATTGGCCCAGAAGTTTTCTATATCAACTTTCAGATCATGGACATCACATCCTCGTACAGTTGCTTGCTTGGCCGACCCTGGATCCACATGGCAGGGGCAATTCCGTCATCTCTGCACCAGCAAGTCAAGTTCGTGGTGGATGATAAGGTTGCTGCAGTGTTTGGCGAAGAAGAGACTCTGGTGAACAGGCCATCAGAATTCAAGTATGTGGAAGCGGCGAAGAATCTCTTGAAACGGCCTTTCAGTCCTGGGAGATCGCAAATGCAGTGCTTGAGAGGACCAAGGAGGAAAAAATGGTTGCTAAAATCATGTTAGCCCAAGGATATAAGGTTGGTTCTGGCCTAGGAAAATCTGGACAGGGAATCCTGGCGCCCATCCAGCTGAAGGAGAGCAAAGATCGTTGCGGACTGGGATACACTCCAAGTGAAGATGAACGGAAGAAGATAGCAGAGGAACGAAAGAGCAAATGGTTGGCCAAGTTCAAAGGCCAAGATCCATGGCCCCAGAGGATCCCAATTTGTGACATTAGCCAGAGCTTCGTGAGTGCTGGTCTGCTGGATCCCAACCAAGTTGCTGTCATCAAGGATGGCTCTGAAGATGAAGAGGGTAGTGCAAGTCTGGTTCGCCGCTGCTGTGACGGTGAAGAGTTGAAGAACTGGGAAGCTGCCGACTTTCCTGTGACATTTGGTTCAATGTAATCATCTGTAATGCAATCCTGTGGCTCTGCCCAAGGCCATAAGACCAGTTGCTAGGGGCACACATGTTTTTATTTTCTGAATCATCATCATCAATAAAAACGTTTGTTTTGAATTTCTCAATCAATAAAAATCATTTTCTCTTCATTGCATGAGTCTTTTTTCTGCTTTATTATTGCTTGCTTGCTTGTTTCACCTTTCATTCTGCTTTTTCGCTACGGTAAAATGCAGATCCACAGTAATGGTCTCTGAAAACAGTAGTGTCAACAGTCCGCATTCTGACTTTGATCATCCTATCAACCAAGCCGAGGGGGATGTTGAGGAAGATTGGGAAGCTCCTCCGGAACTCATGAGACTAATGAAGCAAGAGGAAAGGGTAATCCAGCCTCACGGGGAATCTATCGAAGTGATTAACTCGGGTACAGCTGAGAACAAGAAAGAGGTCAAAGTGGGAAGGCCATGAATGACGAAGATCGCATGAAGTTGGTACAGCTGTTGCATGACTACGTTGATGTGTTTGCGTGGTCCTACCAAGATATGCCTGGGTTGGACACTGATATTGTGGTACACAAGCTGCCGGTCAAAGCTGAATGCCCGCCCGTAAAGCAGAAATTGAGGAGGATGAAGCCTGAGATGTCCCTCAAAATCAGAGACGAAGTAAAGAAGCAATTTGATGCAGGATTCCTAGCAGTGGCCAAATACCCACAGTGGGTTGCCAATATTGTCCCAGCGGGAAGGTTAGAATGTGTGTTGACTACCGAGATCTGAATCGTGCTAGTCCCAAAGACGACTTCCCACTGCCACATATTGATGTCTTGGTGGATAGCACTGCACAACACTCGTTATTCTCCTTCATGGATGGATATTCGGGATATAACCAAATCAAGATGGACCCCGAAGACATGGAAAAGACAACTTTCATCACTCTCTGGGGTACTTTCTGTTATAAAGTCATGCCATTCGGGTTGAAGAATGCTGGCGCAACCTACCAGAGGGCCATGGTCACCTTGTTCCACGATATGATGCATAAGGAGATTGAGGTCTATGTTGATGACATGATCGCAAAATCCAAAACTGACAAAGAGCACATTGTCAACTTGCAAAAACTCTTCGATCGGTTGAGGAAGTACAAGCTCAAGTTGAACCCTGCCAAGTGCACATTCGGGGTGAGATCAGGGAAGTTGCTAGGCTTCATTGTTAGTCAGAAGGGGATTGAGGTGGATCCAGACAAAGTGAAAGCCATCCTTGAAATGCCGGTTCCCAAAACAGAAAAAGAAGTCTGTGGCTTTTTGGGAAGGTTGAATTACATCTCCCGATTCATCTTCCAGCTGACGGCCACCTGCGAGCCAATCTTCAAGCTGCTCTGGAAGAATCAAGAACTGAAGTGGAATGATCAGTGCCAAGCTGCCTTTGAGAAGATCAAAGTCTACCTCCAGAATCCGCCAGTTTTGATGCCACCTGTGTCGGGCAGGCCCCTCATCCTGTATCTCACGGTGCTAGATAATTCCATGGGCTGCGTGCTGGGGCAGCATGACAAATCTGGAAAGAAGGAACATGCCATCTATTATCTAAGTAAGAAGTTCACAGATTGCGAGACACGGTATTCTGCGCTTGAAAAGACATGTTGTGCTCTGGTATGGGCTGATGGCATTGTTCGACGAGGGGAAGTCCCAAGAAAACGAAAGGTGGAGGATGATCTTTGACGGTGCATCCAATATTTGGGGGCATGGGGCAGGTGCCATGCTGATATCTCCTGATAACCGCTTCATTCCTGTCACTGCGAGGTTGAGCTTCTATGTCACAAACAATATAGCAGAGTATGAAGCATGCATCTTTGGCATTCAGGCAGCCTTAGAATGGAAAGTCAAAAGGCTAGATTTGTATGGTGATTCCGCCCTGGTAATTCATCAAGTAAGAGGCGATTGGGAGACTCGAGATCCCAAGCTGGTCCCATATTATGAATATGTTCAAGAGTTGGTGGAGTCTTTTGACGAAATCACCTTCAAACACATCCCTTGAGGTGAAAATCAGCTGGCCGATGCCTTAGCAACACTGTCATCAATGTTTAACATCAGCTGTGACAAGAGTTTAGCTCACCTCAGAATCCAGCATAGGGATCTGCCAGCACATCATTACTGCACTGCAATAGATGAAGAGCCTGACGACAAGCCTTGGTATCATGACATCAAGCAATACATCATTAACAGAGAGTATCCACCAGGGGCATCAGAAAATGACAAAAGAACGCTCAAAAGACTGTCAAGAAATTTCTTCCTGAGCGGTGAGGTCCTCTATAAAAGAAATTATGACATGGTTCTCCTGAGGTGTGTTGCCAAGGAGGAGACTGAAAAGATCATGAAGGAGGTACATGAAGGCTCCTTTGGAACCCATTCTGGCGGGCATACCATGGCTAGACAGATTTTAAGGGCGGGCTATTACTGGTTGCAGATGGAGGGTGACTGCTATAGTTTTGTCAGAAGATGCCACAAGTGTCAAATCTACGCTGATCACATTCACGTACCGCCTGCCAAACTTAATGTTCTGACTGCATCATGGCCGTTCTCGATGTGGGGAATGGATGTCATAGGTCCAATTGAGCCGAAAGCATCAAATGGGCATCGCTTCATCTTGGTTGCGATCGACTACTTCACAAAATGGGTTGAGGCTGCCTCATATTCAAGTATAACCAGCGCAGTGGTTGCAAAATTCATCAAGAGGGATCTGATTTGTCGCTATGGTCTTCCCAACAAGATCATCACTGATAACGGCAGTAACCTGAACAGCAGAATGATGAAGGACCTGTGCAAGGAATTCAGGATCCAACATCATAATTCTTCCCCCTACCGTCCTAAGATGAATGGGGCAGTTGAGGCGGCTAACAAGAACATCAAGCGGATAGTGCAGAAGATGGTGGTAACATACAAGGGCTGGCATGAGATGCTTCCCTTTGCTCTGCATGGCTACCGTACTTCAGTGCGTACATCAACTGGGGCAACCCCTTTTTCCTTGGTATATGGGTCAGAAGCAGTCCTGCCCATTGAAGTTGAAATACCCTCCCTGCGGGTACTGATGGAAACAAAACTAGAAGAAGCTGAGTGGGTACAGGCCCGGTTGAATAAGCTAAATCTGATTGAGGAGAAAAGGATTGCAGGCTTATGCCACGGTCAGTTATACCAGCAGAGGATGAGAACAGCTTTTGATAAGAAAGTCAGACCTCGTGAATTCAAGAAAGGCGATCTGGTGCTGAAGAAGATCCTGCCTATTCAGACTGATCCCCGAGGAAAGTGGACACCCAGCTATGATGGTCCCTATGTTGTCAAGAAAGCCTTTTCTGGAGGGGCGTTGTTACTCACAGACATGGATGGCGAGGATCTCCGGAATCCAGTCAATTCTGATCAAGTGAAGAAGTATTATGCCTGAAAGAAATAGACGAAAAAAGAGAAAGATAAGCCAAGTAAGAATCAGCTCGCTAGGTTGAAAACCCGAAAGGGCGGCCTGGGCAAAATCAGAGCGACCCGGTGGATTGAAAACCCGAAAGGGCGATCCAGGCAAAAATTAGGGTCAGAAAACTTGGGCGTGGAAAGTTAAACAAGGGCATACAACCTTCCCCGAGGCTTGAATGAGGGAATGATCAAGGTCAAGGACACAGATGTTGGCACTGCTCCACAGAGACGGACAGTCAGAAATTAGCTTTTCTCTTTTTTTTCGTGTCTTTTTGTAGTTTAAACTTTCAAATGTATTGAACAGTCGTCGTAACATTCTGTACGATTGGCTTCTACATCAATAAAGCTCAACTTTTTCCTACCGGTTTGTTATTTTCCGCTTCTCTGCTCAAGATAAACGTTTTATGATGATGGTAATACTGAGTTGCAAAACATGTGCATACATCATAGAGCATTATAAATCATTGCGAAACCCTTAAAAGTCACGGGAAATAAGCAATCTCCCAAAGAAAGTTAATCTTGCAAGGAAAGTTGCACTCATAAGTCATTCCAGAAGGCAAACCATAAAGCAAACTTGCACTCGGCTCATGGGTCCCGTAAATCAGTTCCTCAGTCTCGTGCCAGGAGTGTCGGGGGTCGGTTGAACCAGCAAAAGAATAAGCCTTTTATTAAAAAAAAAAGAACAGCACAAAAAAGCAAATGATCAGAAAAAAAAAGCTGATCAGGCAAAAAGAAGAAAAAACAAATGATCAGAAAACAGAAAGCTGATCAAAAGAAGAATTAAAAGATGAAAGAAAAAAAAAACAATCAAAGCTGAAAGAAAAGCATTCCCCAGCATTCATCATTCACCCAAAATCATCGCATCGCATGCATTCGCATAACAGGCCTTTGCATAACATGCATTCATTCCATGCACCATGCATTGCATCTGCTGACATGTGCAGGTACCGCCAACGTGAGAAACCTGAAGAAAAGTCCTGCGACCAGAGCAGGCACCACTGAATGGATGTGAAAGCATTGACCCTGAAGAAGATGAATTGGATTTCCGAATCCCCCTTTGGACCCACGTGTCCCCCAGAAAGACTGACTTCAACTTGTATTCGAGCTGCAGGTAAGTCCCTCTGATCTCAATAGGTCCAGTCGAAAAGGATAGCCGTGTTGGTCTAAAACATGGCGCAGTCCTAGGGAAATATCGAGATCTAGACTTGATATAGTACCCTTCCCCTGGTCGCTCGAAAGACCACCTCTTTGGAGCCCGCGCGCTCCCAGGCCCAAGTGCAAACTCGGATCGTTCGCGATTCGTTAAAAAGCTTTAGGCAGCCTCCTTCGCCGGCTCAATGTGAGTCAGTACCCCTTTTATTTCTTTCTTTATTTTCTGCTTTCTGTCAGCTTATTGAGGGTTGGCGCTCATAGGAAAAACAAAAAAATATCATGTCATCGCATCTACATCAGAAAAAAACAAAAAAATAGAAATGGAAAAAATTCGGGTTTCTTTAGGTAGACAAAATTGGTATAATTTCTGAATTCTTTATCTTTATTTTGCCTCGAAATATGTTTCGGCCAATTCATATTCCTTTTGAAAATCCAGATAAAGAGGGGCAGCTGTCATACCCTAATTTTGTCCAGCTTGGAACAAAACCTTAATTTTCCACAAAAAGCAATAAATTATGAAGTGAAGCATCATTTTGAAGGATGCGAAGAACTATGAGCATGCATTTTTGGGTTCTAAAAGTCATTTCAGCGCTTTTAAAATCATTTTTAGGATTGGAATGCCTTTTGGAGCAAAATTAGGGTTTTTTTGGGCAAAAGGGGTATTTTGGTCATTTCCAAAATTAAGCAATTTCTCACCAAAAATCATTGTTCAATCTCAGGAATTTATTTGGATCTAGATGATTTGGGTTATGAATTTTTGTGCGCATGCATGCATGATTTTTGGCATAAAATTCAAATTTTAAGCAAAAGGGCAAAATGGGAATTTCCATCAAGGTGAGGTCTCAAATCAATTTTGGGAAGGGCGATATCATGGAATTTTGGGCCCAATCATTGATTCCTAGGATATGGCCCAAAGCGGCATGCTTTTTATGGAATTATCTAGAAAAGAATAATCAAAAATGGTGAAAATAAGGAAGTGTCCCCAATAAGACAAAATGTACTATTTTTCTTGACAAGCTTGCAAAACTTGGGCACCAAGGCCTCATTTGCTCCGAATTTTCCAGCTCATTTTCACCTCATTTTGTGTTTCCTCATGCCCTTGATCCATGTGAGTTGTATTCCTAGCCATTGATTAAAATTCTAGATCAAATCCTAGGCTACAACTTTGTGTAGAATGACTTAGGTGCCCTCAACAATTTTTGTGCAACAAAAACTCATAATTTTTGTGTATGACCAGCTATTCCTCACTCATTTGTGTTTTCTCCTTGTCCCTAATCCATGTGCATTGCAATCTTGGCCTTTGATTCAAATTCTAGCTCAAATCTCAATGGATTGCAGTAGCACAATGTCCTATATACCCTTAATTTTGCACCTCATATAAAACCCAAAATAAGAGACCATTAAGGGGCACTCATTTTTTTTACCCTAGCACCCAAATCTCTCCTCTCTTTCTCTCATTCCTTCGAAGCAACTAGCCACCATACCCATATTCTTTTCTTCAAAATTCTTCCAAAAAATCAACCATCAAACCTTGTTTATTCTTCATCCTTTCAATAAATCTACTTCTAAACTTGCATAATCATCAAAGTTTCATCAAAAACCATCAAGAATCAAGCATTTGCGAAAGGTTCAAGAGGTTCTTGTGGTGTTCTTCAAGTGTTCTTGCTTCTATTCTCTTTCCTTCTTCATTTTCTAGCTAGATCTAGAGGTAAGCTCACTAACCCTTGCATTTTCTTTAATTTTCATCATGTAATCTCTCTTCTATTCCTCTTTCCTTCTTGAAAGAAGCTTTGAGGACTCATTTCAAACATTATTGGACAAGGACATTGGGAGCCTTGGGTGTTTGAGATGAGTCCTTGGCCTTGAAGGAAAGATTCTTGTGTTTTCTCATCATTCTTTGCATTTCTACCTCATTTGCATGATTTTGGTGAAATAAAACCTTGTTTTCCTACCTATTTTGCTTCAGCCATAGCATGGATTTTAGGGTTCTTGTGTTCATTTTGTTCATTTCATGATATAAGTTGAATTTTGGCTTGATTTTGGTGTTGAGTGCCTCGGGTTGTTGCTTCAAAACTTAGGGTTTTTGTTGCCTTTTTACTTCTTTGATTTTGTGAAGAATAAAATAAATGATATGCTTGATGCTTACCTTAGAACATGGCATGATGATCTAGGGTTTAGTCTTGTGAATTGTTTCATGTATTAATTGTGAATTTTAGCATGAAATTTGATGGTGATTTGTGCTTAGCATTGCTTCGGCCTTAGGCCACTTTTGTGCATATTTTGTGCTTGAAAACGTGTTGTTTTGATCTTGTGTGAATAAATGCAATTGTGCAATTGTGTTTTTACCCTTTTACCTTTTTACTTTACCATCTCATTAAATAATTACCATTTACCTCATGCATTTTTATTCTACCATTTCATTAACTTCTCACTCAAACTTTTTACCACTTGTAAATTTGCATAAAAAAAAATCCCAAAACATTTCAATCATTTGCATTTTTAAACTTTTACTACTTCTCATTTAAAACCCCAAAACATTTTTACCACTTCTTACTCAAAACGTTTTCAAACTTTGCATTTCACTTATTTGCATCATCTATGCGACACCTTGCATGCTTGCACTCACATTCACTCATACTTGTATACCATGCATAATAAATGCTCATGCATTCTCTTGTATACTTATTCATGCATTCTCTTGTATGCTCATGCATTCACATGCTTGCTTAATCATGTATCATCGCTCACATGTTCATTCATTAAACCTAGAATACTCTATGCCTATGATCAATTGTGTTCACTTGTTCTTGATGCCATCTGAATGACTTGATTTAATTGTGTGCCCTTCCTTCCACTAGTATGTATTCTTAATGAAGACGTAAGCCTACTTTTCCGGTTGTAGCATAGAGTCATTAAGGTATATGCACCCCTTTGAGATTGTTGCCCGTCCCGTAGCAACTCTCACACACACACACAATTGTCTTGAGAGCTTTGTCTTGCATCCTTAATAATTGGATCTCTTGATTATATTGGCATGTTTAATCTTGGTTAATAATCAACATGTTTATGATTGCTTGATTGGTGAGTATGTTTGGATCTTGTTCATTCATTGTTGCATTTGGTTATGGACTTGGAATTGATTGAATAATGTTCTACTTGTTTTCCAAAACCCATTTTCTAAACTCATTTTCAAACGCTCCTTGCTTTGCGAAAACATTTTCTTCCTCCATTAAATAAAACAAATTGTCATTGATGATCACTCGCGTTGTTGCCGTTTAGATCGCTAATGATGATTTTATTTTCAAAAAAGAGTTAGTAGTGAGGCCATTCTAACCGTTGTTGTTCGGTCTTCACAGTGAGGGTACGTAGCTTTGATCCCTCAACCCAGTGAGGGTACGTAGGAGCGGGTCCGTCCCGTCAAGCACCCTTTTAAAAAAAATATTTGTTTTGTTTCCACTTTTCAAAGATAACAAAAATATTCCTGTCTTCCGTTTTCAATAAAACGATTTTTCAAATAAAAAAAAAAGAAAAGAAAAGAAAAGAAGTAGAACAAATCGCTTTCAACTCAAACCTTTGTCAAACCACACATCGAGTTAATGGTTCCCTTTCAGTAGAAAGGACGTATGGGATGCTAATACCTTCCCCATGCGTAACCGACCCCCGAACCTACATCTCTGATTTCGAAAGACCACTCGCTTTTCCAAAAAAAGGGTTTTTCCGATGTTTTCCCAAATAAATATTGGTGGCGGCTCTACTATTTTTCACGTTGCAAAACGAGAAGTCCCAAACCGGACTTTTCGGGCGCAACAGCTGGAGACTCTGCTGGGGAATTTTTATAAAAGGCGAGGGTCAAGCCTAGTTAACTCGGTGTGTGGTTTAAATCGTTTGAATTGAAAGCTTTGTTCTACTTCTTTCTTTTCTCCATTTTCTTTTCCTTTTCCCTTCTTTCTTTGTCTATGATGCTTGATTGTTTCTCTAGCATTATCATGATGTTATGTTGTATTCATATGCATTTGTTTTCCTTCTATGTGTGCTCCTTGGGCATTTTCTCTTTGTTCACATACCATGTTCATGCATTCCTCAATTCCCACGTCCCCTCTTCTTTGCTCCCTTTCTAAAGGTAAATTCATGCATTTCTCCCCTACCTTATCATGATCCCTTCCTCTTGGCTCCCTTTCTTAAGGTAAACAATGTTTGTGATTGCTTATTGACTTCCTGTGTTAATTCTTGAATTGGAATGCTATATGATATGCAACATGCTATTGTATGCTTTTGTCAGGACTGTTCTGGGTTTTCATTTGCAGGTGGGGGTTTATGATGGGTAGTTTTAGGCGGTATGTCCTTGCTACACACACTCACACCTTATGCTTATTGTGCTTTGAGAGGGGCCTAAAACCCAAGGTCTACAAAACTTAGAGGAGTGGAAATGAGTAGTGACTGGCAATTGGACCGTTGTCCTTCTGACTCTCACGAAAGTTTCAGCCGGAGTATGCTCTTTCACGATGCCTCACACCAGGTGGCGTACCATCGTTGTGGGTGCTATTGTGAGAGAGAATTAGCTCTGGTAGCCTGGTGAGGAAGTGATTAAAGCCAACATGGGAGGAACATCTGAGTTGCCCTAGAACCTAGGTTCCCGCCTCGTAGGACACAAGGACATACAAATTATGTGATGCATTGTAATCTAGGCATGTTTTCCAAAAGGAGTAGAAGGAGATTTTTCCAAAAAAAAGGGAAAGCAGAGAAAGAGCTGTCGTTGTAGCCTTTCTTTTGCTGGTCTGTACGAGATAACATATGGCCCACCCTTTTCAAAAAAAAGGGAACGAGCTGCCGCTGTAGCCTTTCTCTTATAAAGTAACATATGGTCCACATTTTTTCAAAAAAAAGGGAGAACGAGTTACCGTTGTAACCTTTCTCTTATGAAGTAGCATGTGGCCCGCATTCTTCAAAAAAAAGGGAGAACGAGTTGTCGTTGTAGCCTTTCTGTCACTGGTCCATATGAAACAACGTACGGCCTGTATTTTCAAAAAAAAAAAAGCTTAAATCAATGCCAATAAAGATTTTGCCCTAATCTGCATATGCATAAAACATCATCAGCATTTGCATACATCCTCGCATTACATAAAACCCATGCATGCATCATTGCATCTTACTCAAGTTTGTTTGCCGAGAATCACAAAGTGACAAAGAATCTTGCCATAGGAACTTAATGGAATCAAGAAGTGAGACAGTGCATGCTCCAAGGTACCCGGGTGTAAGAAAGGTAGACGTCACCAGCTTGAAAGGATATGTTGACTTAATGGGACCTATTGAAAGGGGATCGTTTGACAGCTCTTGTGGGAACCTTCGGAAGTTGTTGTTACTAGAGGTACAGACTGAGGCTATCGTGGCTCTAAGCAGATTCTATGACTCCGAAATCAGATGCTTCCTTTTCAAAAATTTCCAAATGGCTCCCACTTTGGAAGAATATCATCAGATCTTGGGTTTCCCTCAGACCAAAGCTGCTCCCTGCCAGCATCAAGAGCAGTATTACACGGATGAGAAGTTTGTTGCATTGTTGCAAGTAAAGGTAGAAGACCTGAAGCTCCAGAGGCAGAGGAAGAACCTTGTGGTAGGTTTCCCGCAGAGTTATCTCGAGGGTATGATGGATACTCATGCCAGAAGCAAAAATTGGGTTGTCTTCAAGCAAATCTTGGCTTTAACAATCTTCGGGATTGTTCTCTTTCCGCAGATTGAAAGACTTGTGGATGTGACTGTCATTGGCATTTTCTTAGCTTTCCAGAATGAGAAGAATCCTATCAATCCGATCCCTGCAATGCTTGCTGACACTTATTCCGCTCTTACTCACCACTGTGAACTCAAAAGGAGGAAAATCTCTTGCTCTTCCCATCTGTTATATGCCTGGCTTCTTATCCATGTTTTCACCAATCCAAAGAAAGCGGAAAAGTTGATTGACTATGCTGTATCTTGTGAGGTGAAAACCATGAGTATTCAAGAGTGGATCCAGTTTCTAGGGAGTCTAGACGAGCACTCGGTTCGTTGGTATCTTTCATCTTGCTGGGAAGCTAGACCTGAGGTAGTCTTCCGCTGTGGTGGTTTTCAAAATGTTCCACTGATGGGCACTAAAGGGTGCATTAACTACAATCCCTCCCTGACGTTGAGACAATTAGGATATCCTATGAGGAACTCGCTTACTATGAGAAAAGGATTCAGAGCGTCCGATTGCCTTATCAGAAATTATTGCAAGTTGAGAGGAAGGTAATAGACTCTGGTACTCCCGTTGGTGAAGAGTTAGGTGAGGTCAAGTTGGCTCTAATGAAAGCAGAGGAAGAGAAAAAATCCTTGCAAGCTGAGATAGAGAAGTTGACTCTGAACAACCAAAGATTAAAAGAAGATAATGCTCTCAAATCTGCTGCCATTGAGGAGTTTGACAAGAAACTCAAAGTAGAAGAGAAGGAAAAGCTAGAAGCTCAAAAGTATCTGCAAGTAGCCAAAGAGGAAATCAAGAGGCAAAAGGCTAAACAAAACAGAGCCATTGAAGAGACAAGTCAGTGGAGAGATCTCTATGAAAAGACAAAGATGAATGAGAGGACTGTGAAGAGCTTGCTTGCAAAGTCAAAAAGAGAGTCCCGCTTGCTACAGGCTGAGTGGGAAAGCAAACTGAGCAGTGTCGTGCAAGAAAGAAATTCAGTTGAGAGCATTCTCAAAGAATACAAGCAGGCTCTAGGATTTGAGCGAGAGATTTCCGATGAACTGAAAAGAAACCTTCGACACATCAGTGATGCATACAGGCAGGTGAAGGATGAGAGTCAACATTGGGAACACCGCTTTGTTGAACTGCTTGGCAGGATTGAAGAACAGGCAGTTATCATTGAGTTGAAAGATGAAATTCAACAGTGGAAGGCTAGATTCTCTGAGCTTGCAGAGTTGGCCAACCAAGCTATTGCAGGTGTACCTAAAAAGCTAAGAAAGGCTGAGGTTGAGATGTTTCCCTTTAACACTCCACTGGCAGTTTGCAAATTCGTGAAGTTTTGCAGGGCCTTGGTTGAAGAAGTCAGAGAGAAGACTGGAAGGGTTCCCACAGGCAACAAGAGAAAGAGATCTGAAGATTTCAAAGCTTTATGTAGTTGAGCTCTTGTTTGTAATTTTCATTGTACTCTCTCTTTCTGGATGACCGTATTTCCATTTGAGTATTCTACCTTTTGAAAGGTAAGGCTTGAAGTACTTGCTTGAATTTGAATGTATGGAGTATGTTTTGTTTCACTTATTGATTCCAATCTTGTCGTGTTTCAAACAAAAATAATCAAAGTCCACTGTTAGGCCTATGGCAAGACATGGAACACTGTGGTTCACGGCATAAGACAAACTAAAACTAACACCCATTTGCATTGCATTCATTGCATTTCATTAATACCCCTGCTCATAAAAAATGTTTCGTCAGAGCAAGTCAGGCAAGCTGGTTCTCCGTCACCGATACTTCACCCGACTGCAAGCAAAGTTGATGGCCAATCTGCAAGGTTACCCAGAGATTGAGACCGAGAGTAATCCAGAGCACGAAGATCTGGGTGTGCAGATTATTAATCCTGAGCAGTTGGCTCAGGAGAACCAGGTTCTAAAGGATAAGGTTGGGGCCATGGAGACCCAAATGCATGAGATGATGGCCTTGCTACAAAGCCTAAAGAGTGGAACCGCTGCTGAAGGTACCGCTGTGGTGGGTCCCGATGGTGTCATTTCTTTTATACCTCCTCCAGTGTGAGTTAATGCTGCAGCCACAGTTCCTCCGGGGTCTGGAATCAGTCATCCCGTCTTTGCTTCAGGGATGAATAGGCAGAATCAGTCACAAAGATATCCTTGGGGGATGCCCGCCGAGTACATGCCGCAAATTGTTAGACCCATTCCTGCTGACGCTGTTGGGCCACATCAGGCTACTGCTGCCGTGTCTGGGGGAGCTGCTGGAAGACTGCAGGTCCAGACTTCTAGTCCTCATGCTGTGCTCAGCCCTACTCCGGGGCTTGTTGCACACCCTCACAATGTTCCTCAGCCTGGAGGATATTACTATAGCATGGGCAGTCAACCCCAAGGCCACATGTGTGAGGGATCGCAGCCAAATGACCCGATTCGTGCACTAGAAGAGAGGGTAAGAGCCGTGGAAGGTGCTGGCGTCAGGGCTAGAGAAGCTCGTGAGCTATAACACTCAACTTGATAATTCCGAAAATTGATGGTGATGTGAATGGAGAGGTTTGTATGTGGCTGTGTTGTTGTTAATTTATGTGCTAGAAGGTGAAAAGAAACAAAATTTGGGGTATGTGAGGGTTGTTGTATGTTGTTGTTCATATGTGGAGTAGTTGTGCACACCACGTGTTTTTAAAAATGCCTAAATCAAAATTTAATGAACAACAAGCTTATACTAAAAATTGTTTGGTAATTTGTTCAAAGGATCAATGCTTATATCAATGAATTGATGTTGAAATTATCTTGAGCAAGTTTATTTCCCTTATTCTTTCATGTGCACTAACTCTCACCTCACTTGTGCAAAATTCGAATATGTTGTGAACAGGAAATGGCTGACAGAGCGCTAAAGAGAAAGAAGTCTACTCGTGCTTCAACATCCCAGAGCTACAACACCCACTTGTTCAGGTCATTGGAATGCAAAAACTACTATGACTCGTTTCCTCAGAATCCTAGGTTTGTGAAAGAGAGGCCCCTTTGCCTAGCTCAAGGAGACTTTGAAGACATGCAAGAAAACATTAGGAGAAGGGGATGGGAATATTTTGTGTCTTATCCTAAGAATGCAAGCAAGGCTCTTGCATTAGAGTTCTTTGCTAATGTTCATCCCAGGCCTACAACTGAGGGCTCACTTGAGTTTCCTCATTATACAAGCTATGTTCGGGGTTGTGTTATTCCTTTCGATGCTAACACTATCAATGAACTCTCTGGGATAACCCCGGTGCCAATCTCAAACTGTGGGTTCAATGCTCGGTTTAAAAGGAATGCAAGGGTAAATGCAGACTGTGCTGCTGAGATCCATGCAGCTTTATGCAGACCTGATGTTGATTGGCAGAGGAATGATAGCGATGGCCCACAGAAAATCCTAACTAAGTCTCTCACTCAAGCTGCTAGAGGATGTGCAGCGTTTACCCTTCACACAATTTCGCCATGCTCAAACCAATCTGAGTTGAATGTCAAGAGAGCGACCCTAGCCGCATCCATTGTACTAGGAGAACCTATCAATTTGGGGAGTATTCTTGCAAATGAGATCAGTGAGTTTGCTAAAGCTGATATGACAAAAAAACCATCGTGGAGACATGCTAGCCTCATTGCCTTGTTATGTGAGAAAGCTGGGATTATTTCCGAGGCAGACGAGGATGTTATTACACCGGGGTCTGCAATCACTGGGGGTTGGATTCGCAGTACCTCCTATTCTATTCAAGAACAACAGCCTCAAGAAGAGCAGGCCGACACTGAAGAACCTACCTTTACCTTTGATGATTTTCAGCATCAACCAACCATGGCAGATTTCCAGAGACTTGAAGCAAGAATGGATGTCCTAGCATTGGAGCAGCAAAGGATGGCAGAAGACCAGAGGACTGGGATGCAAGCTATATACAGAGCTATCTGTGCATCCCAGAGTGGAGTGCAGTTGGACCCCAATGCTGATATCTTTCAGGCACATTCTCAGTTCTCCGGTCGTGATGGACATGGGCAGTAGCTTCTTTCCCTTGTCTCGTCTTTATCTTTGATTATTATTTTGTGAATTATCTTTACACTTACACTTGTGTTGTCCTGGAACAAACTTTGCTCATGACAAGCGATGTAAAAGCTGCATTCCTAAAAATGTTTTGATCATGTTTCTAGTTGATGGAGGAGTGTAGTTTTCATGGATGATTGTATTAGATTGTGATTTTCAATGACCCTATGATGCTATGCTCTTAAATTTTATGAACCAGTTTAAATGAGACTGATCATGCTTCTTGTTATTCAAAATCTCTTGGAAGACAACCCTTAGAGGAAGGTTATGTGACATTTGATTACTTGATTCATTGTGCTTAATGTCCTATAACCTGTGAGTTTTGAGCCAAACAGTTAATATTATTCTTGTGTGCTTCCATTGCTTGTGACACTCTTCAGAATTTGACTTAGTTCTTGACTACTTTTGCGTTACTTATACTCACACACACATGATTGAGGACTTTCTGTTTTTTGGCAGCTAGAGCTTTAAAAGGCCTGCCCTTTATTATTGACCTTTGCATAGCCCCTTTGAGCCTTAGACCTTTTTTTTGTTGAAATATTACCCTCATTACAAGCCATTATCTGAAAAACCAAGTGTCCCACTTGTTTTGGAATTGAGGGGTCTATAGTCACTTTTGAACTCGAAGCTTAAAATTAAGTTTGGGGTTGCAAATTAGGTTTGGGGTTGCTTGAGGACAAGCAATTGTTCAAGTTTGGGGTGGTATACCAATAGTAGTATATGATGTTCCTTCTTATATTTTACTCTTTCAAAAAAAAAAGAAGGAAAAAGAAAAGAAAAGAAAAAAAAGTAGTAGTATATGACGTTCCTTCTCATATTCCGATATTACTCCTTCAAAAAAAAAAGAAAAAAAAATATGAGAAAATCAAAATCAAATCAAACCATGAGGAAGAAATAACAATATCAATTTTCTTTTATTAGAAATTCTTGGGTGAAGTTGGTAAGCGTAGGGAAGTTCACAAGTGAAAATGGCATCTCTCAATTCCAATCAAGAAAGCCTAGATTCCAAAATTTATCCCTCCTTACCCAAGCCCCATTACAACCTTTAATAAGTCCTCATGATGTGTGTGATATTTGTATGTGATTGCTTGTCGTAGAACTATGTCAAGCCTATGGTAGTGTGTTGCTTGTGATGTGATTGAGTGTATTACCCTGCAAACACTTGTGTGAGAGAGAGAGAGAGAGAAGCACTTATAGGTGAGGAAGTGAGGAACTTGAGTGAAATTGAGATTGTATGATGTGTTGCTTGAAATTCTAATTTTGGAAGTTTGAATTGCTGATTTTAGGATACAAGAATGTATGTTAAGTCATTCATTGACAACTGCGGAAAGCTAACTGATTTTGAGCTAGGTATGATTGTGGAAATTGGAGTCACATCTAGTAACCATTTTCCAACCCTTGTTTTGCATTGAGTTTGCTTGAGGACAAGCAAATATTTAAGTTTGGGGTTGTGATAAATCCACATCACATGCTTGTTTTTAATGCTAAAAAGGGTGTTTTACATGAAGATTTTAATGAACAACAGTCAAGTTTGAGAAGAGTTTGTGAATTTGTGAAATCGGGTTTTTGTGCAGTTGTTATGCCGGTTTTCTTTATGTTTATGTGCTCAGGAACTTGATCAAATTGAAGAACAGGTTACGCAAGCAAGAAGTAAAGTTTGGAGCGATTTAGAGCATGTTTACATTGGCAGCACCGGGTGGTTTCAGTTTGCAATAAACCTTCACCAGTGGGAGTTACTCTTTTCTGTTGCGCGTAAGTTGCGCGTACGCGCAAAGCACGAGCAAGCATCCAGTAGCTGTTGCGCGTAAGTTGCGCGCAAGCGCAAAGTATGCGCAAGAGTCCAGAATTTTACATAGGATTTTGCGCGTATCTTGCGCGTATCTTGCGCGTACGCGCGCCCGAACAGCTCCTAATGCGCGAATTGTATAAATAGCGACTCGAAACTCGGAAAAAGGATTTTTTGACACGCTTAGAAACCCTAGAATTTGGAGGCACTCATTCCATCTCATCTCTATTGAAGATTCAAGGCTTGGGAACAAGATTTGGTCATTCAAATGAGTCCATCTTCTTCATTGAATTGTAATTTCTATTTTCCCTTTTCTTCTACAATGTGTAGCTAAGTCCCTTGTTGTTAGGGATGAATGAATATTGATGAAACCCTATTGTAACTGGTTTAGATTTACTTTTATGTCATAATCTCTCTCACTTTGTGTATTGAATCTCTATTCTTAATGCTTTTTATGGTTTGACCACTCATAGAATGATTTATGGTTCACTTATGGAATGGAAATTTTGTTCTTGAATGCTTGAGATTGAATACCTTCAACTCTTAGTTTAGGAATACTCTTTGAGTAGTTGTATATTGCAAACCCCTTGATTTAATGCTTGTTGTTAATTAGAATCACTTAAGGAATTAGGGCTTTTAGTTATCAACAAAGGATTAGTTGCCTAAGGGATTAGGAATTAGTTAATATTGTGGGTTTGATAGCAAAGTTAAAGAGAGAGTATCTTTTAATATAAATCAGTTGCAATATTGTGAAATCAATAGGAGTTCATCCCTAACATCTTTTACAATCTTAACTTTTCAAAGCGTTCTTCGGCTTCTATTATCAAAAATTCAAAAACATTTTATTTTGTTCATTTTATAGTTCGGTTACTCGACTTTACCAATCAATCCCTAGTTTATTTTCGTTCGTAGTTGTTGTTAGCGTTTATTGGTAATTGCATTCGATCCTTGAGGACGATATTCGGTTCTTACTGATTTTATTACTTGCTACGATTCGGTACACTTGCCGAAATATTAACAGCTTTGTAAGGTGAAGGTGTTCTTCCACCTTTTTGACGTCTTCCGAAGGCCAAAGGTTGGGACCGGGAAGTACGGTCAGGTCGGACTGTGCTGTAACAATGATCGCTCTTATTTTGAGCCCCTGACGGACTCGGCGGGGAGCTTCAACTCCCACTTCTTCTTCGTGGGTCCATTGAATGGAGATGATAGGGACGCGTTTCCCGGTTCGACGAACGTGGGGAGAGGGTGGAACAGTTCTTTCTGACGTCCTAGAGTCGAGAGGGCTTCGACTATGACCCCAAAGACTTTTCTTGTTCTAAATTCGAGCTGAGCGCATCAGAGCACCGAACTGTGAGACATTTGGCTCACTGGGTGAATTCTTTCACCACTCCTTTGAAGAAGATCGAATGCAAGGAGGTGCTGGAGGCCGAGGCCAAGTCATCAGCAGCACTTCGAGCCGTTCTTGGTAAGTTTTGATCTTTTTCTAATGAATTATCCCGGCCCCGAGGTCGCAAAGACATCAGCAGTACCTTTCTTGCTGTTTCGTCATAGTTTGTTTTGTCGCAAATGGGTTTACTTACCCCAAGCCCTTTTTAGGGTTTGTTACCGAATCAAGGGTTGGAGTGGTCGGAGGTCTTATAGAGGAGCCCTCGTAAGGAGTCCCAGCTACTGACTTGGGCGGAAGCATAGAGGTTGCCCCAGTTATTGAAGATGGACGTGTTGGACGGATCCTTCCGAGCCCGTCCCCGCGGGATGAATATCAAGTGAACCTTTGCCTCGGGGACGATGTTATGCCTTCGGCGGGTGACTTTGAGGCATGTCTACGGGTAGCGGAGTTCGGCAAGCGGTTGCAGCGCCGGTGGGAGGCCAGACTGATAAGCTGAAGGCCTGCCTGGAGTGTCTTGTAGAGGCATACGAAGAGGCGGAGAAACACCGAAAAGAAAAGGTCAAGCTACAGGACTGATTGGATCGGTTGGAAACATCCCGAGCCAATGCGGCCGTGCTGCGTGGAGAGGTGGCTGAACTGTCCGAGAAGGCCAAGCCTGCAGCGTTGGCGCCAACTCTTGAGGAGGAAATTGCGACCATCAAAGTCAAAGTCCAAGGGTTGGAAAGTGAGGTGGTCGAGTTGGAGTCTTCCATGTTGTTCGTTAAAAAGTATCAGTTGTTCTTTTAAGTTTTGAACTGTTTTTTGCAAAACTTGTAAATGTTTAAAGTCATGTTTCTTTAAGTGAGGAAATCAATATGAACGTGGGCGTTCGGGTTCGTCGCATTTTGGCGAGGTGCCCTCGAAAGTCGGTCTTATGCGATTCCTTGTTTAAAGAAAAGGGAATAAATAAAAAGCTGCTAACCTTGAATTATGAACCCGGGCTCGTGGCGAGGCGGTGCATAGAGGCTTGTGAGGGAAGCCGCTGCCGATCTGAGCTTGGAGGGACGAAACCCGGGCAGTTCACCCTTGTAAGAATGCTTAGTGAGCCACGATAGTCTCGACCTCGCGGTGAAAATCAGAAGTGGGCCACACTAGGCCTAAACTCGTGGAAGAGGTCAGTGAGCCACGATAGGTTCGACCTTGTGGTAGAGGTCAGCGGGTCAGAGTAAGCTCTTCCTCGTTACAGAGGCCATCCTCGTTGTAGAGGCTATCCTCGTTATAGAGGCCGTCTTGAGGCACGTCGGAGCGACCTTTCGGACAAAGGAGGTCGAACCGAGGCCATTGGTCGATCAGGTGAGATTTTGTTCGGTCTCGTCCACCAAGTGCGGTAACATGGAGCGAAGCTTTGTGAAGAAGCTCGTACGAGATCAGGTGCAAGCGTCGTGCCTTGACCTTGATCTGCGTTCTTTGCGAAGAAGTAGAGTTCCTGAAAAGAAATTTTTTGCTGCCCCTGAGTTCCTGAAAAGAATAAGTTTATTCATGGGGACTGGAGTCCGATCAGGGGTATAGTTAATAGAAATAGCAGAGGGGGACTCGAAGGTCCGTGTTGACGAGAAAACAATTGCTGGTGCGGAAGCGGGAATGCACATAGGGCGTGGTGCTCTTTTTTTTAGACGTGATGTCGGTTTTGTGTTGTCCTCTAGGGTCGTCGGGTACTTTACTTCGTCACTTCGAGGTCGGCGCTGTGTCCGAGTTCTACAAGATTGACTTCTGATATTACTTTCCCTACTCCCCGTTTCTTCTCCGCCCTGGTCGTCTTATGCACTGTCTTGAGAAACAGGTAAAGACACTTTCTGGCCGATTCCAGATCAGCGGCGATGGTGATTATCTCATCCTTAATTGAGTAGAACTTCATTTTTAGGTGTATAGTGGATGCCACCGCCCCTAATTTTCCCAGGGTCGGCCTTCCAATTATGCAATTGTAGGGGGATCTGCAGGTTAGTACCATGAATCGGGTCTTTACTGCTCTGGAGAGCTCGTTAGTTCCGTACGTGACCATCAACTCAAGGTACCCAAGTGGTGCTGTTTGTGAACCATTGAAACTAGTTAAGTCGTCACTGTTGTATGGGGCGAGCTTGATTTTGCCAATTTCAATTTTTGGCAGCAGATCCTCGAACATGATTTCGTCAGAGCTTCCTTTCTATAATAGGATTCTCAGGACCATCATGTCGGCCATTACTGACGAGATGATGAGCGGGATTTACTTGTTCGGCCCAAGGACGGAAAGGTCTTGATCTGAGAAGACCAGCAGTGGCTTGTTGGAGAGGATGGTTGACTTGGGGGCGTTTGCAATGCTTAGGATCTCCTTCCACCTTCTTTTCTTTGTTCTTTTAGTCTCGTCGGAATCAATGGAGTGACCACCCATGATTACTGCGGCTACCGTTCTTGCTTCAGCTCCTCCTCCTCCGAACCGTCAAAATCGATGGTTGCCGCCTTGATCGACCCAATGCCTGCTTTGTCTCTGCGGGTAGAGCGAGACCTTTTTCACTTTTCTTCTCCGTTCTTGATGTATTTAGCGAGTCTCCCTTTTTGTATGAGGTCTTCAATATCGTCTCTGAGGACCCGACATTGGTTTATGTCATGCCCGCGACTCCGATGGTACCGGCAGTATTTCTTCTTATATATGCTCTCCCTTTGCACCATGGGAGATGGCCATTTTCGATCTTTGAATTCAGTACTCTCACACTCGGCGAGGATTTTAGACTTGATCTCGATGAGCTCGGTGTACTTGGAGAACCGAGGTCGTCTTTCTTTGTGGGTCCTGCTGAGTCTTTCTCGGGGGCCTCCCCTTCTCGGTCCCCTTGGCTGGGGCGGATTCCTGAATTGCCTCATCTGCAAGGTCGTATTATTCATAGTCGATGAACCTCTGGGCTTGTCGCAGGAAATCCTCGAGGTTTCGGGGTCGGCGTATCCCGACATCAATTTGAAACAAGCTCTTCTTCCGGAGCCCGTGTCTCATGAACATTAACCGGATTTTGTCTCCGAGGTCCCTTACATCGTTGGCCTCTTTATTGAATCTTTCAATGTAATCCCTCAAGGTCTCGGTTTCTCATTGCTTTACTGCTCTGAGTACGTCGGCAAACTTTGGTTTCATTCGGGAGGCCGTGAAGCGGGCAGAGAATACCCGGGCTAGCTGCTCCCACGAATAGATAGATCCGGGTTTGAGGTCCCTAAACCACGAAAGGGCCGCATCATTAAATCGAACATTAAATCGAACGTGTCAGTTGCATTTTGGTACTGCATCATTAAATCGAACGTGTCGACGTGCTCATCCGAGTCACCGGTTCCGTCGTACATGTTGAGCTGCGGCTTTGAGACGATGGCGTCTTGGATTGGAGACTTGTCTCGAGGTAAGACCAATGCTGCCGCATTATTAGCTCGGACAGCTGTGACTTCCTCCATTTGGGTGAGTCGTAATTCCTGTTGGGCGATATCACGATTTCGCCTGTCCAAGAGGTCGAGAATCTGGTTGACCACTTGGACCGGTATCGGGACTGCTTCGAGTGCCGGTGGCGGTGAGAGGAGTGGTGCAGAGTGCGCAGGTTCGACGGGCAGGACCTGCATGTGACCCTCAGGGGTTTGAACCTGAACGGGTTCGACTTTGATGACGCTTTGCGGGTGAGGCTGACTACGAGTCGTTGGTCTTCCTCGAGGAGCCATAAGAGAAGACTTTGATCTGGTGAGAGATGACGATCAACTCCCACTGTGGTCGCCAATGTTCAATTCGTGACTTCGGATCTAGGATCCTTGAGTCAATGGTAGTTGCTTGTTGTCTCTATGTTGTCTTCTCCTTGGCTTGAGGTCAGAAGAGAATTAATCTTTAGAGTCGGAAGAAGGTCTTCAAAGTCGGGATGCCCCGAGGTGATCTATGTCAGCGTCGCCGACTTCTGAGGTCGAACTCAGAAGGGTTGGGTACCTGCAGACACTCTGATGCCAAAGTCAGCAATCAGAAGTCAGTGAGAGGTACAAATGAAAGAGGCGTACTTGATTCTGTGGGGTAGTGTCGTACCTGATATGTGTTCACAGTGAAGCACACGCATACTTTCTGAAAGTATATTATATAGCACTTGTCGACGCAAAATCATTTAGAAAACTTTGGACTTATAATTCAAAGAGGAAACTTATGATACTTCAAAAATGGTACCCATCGACTTGGACTGAAAATCTTTATTTATTTTGCAGAATTTCAAATAGAAATAGTACAAACATCATATGTTTTGAATTCATCCAGAACTTGTTTTATATATATAGAAAACGAACAAAATCGCTTATTAATACAGTACTTGGGCATGAAAGGATGACTTTGAAAACGACAAAATATGCATTCAATCAAATAACCTTTTAGTGAAGGACTAACAGATGACTTTGAAGATATGTTAAGGGGTGCCTTAGAAAATGGGAAGCTCTTCTCTATAGATTTTCAAAAACTTCTCTGTAGACAACATTCTTTGTAGCGTGACATATAAGATCCATCCTCTCCTAGGATTAATAATTTCAAACTGTCCCTAGACCTAAAGTTGTACATGTGTGAATACACTCGTTTAGGAAGATATATTCCTATATGAGTTAGTGATTGCCCCTGGTTATTTATTGTCATAGCAAAACACAATGAAATGAGAATTTTTCTTCTTTGAAATTTAAATGGTAAGCCAAGTTCTATGGGTATCAAATTCGTTTTCTAGATAAAAATTCTCGGCCCATCATTTATATTCTCCATTGAAATATTAAAACTCAAAAAGACAATAAAAGAACTATCATACTCCCTCATGTGGCATTTTCACGTTGATTGAGACTCAACAAGGCCCTAACTGATCGAGGATTCCCCAAACCCAGACAGTTCCAACAGAGGGTTTTCATTGGGTGCGGCGGTGTTGGTCATCCAACACCACCACCTTCTTCTTATTGTCACAGTCAACCATTTCCACATTTCCCTTATGCTTCTTCTATGTGGTCCTTATATCTTCAACTGTCCACTCAGCAACTATTACCTCAACCAGTTCTCTTTTCCTCATTTCATTCAAAGTAGGGTTTGTCTTGGACTTTCCAGGGGTCTTACCCCCTTTGTGTCGTGACCACTTCCTTCCCTTACCACTAGACTTAGGTTTAGAAGCATTGCTAGGGTCAAAAGTGGCTGCAATGGCAACAGTACCAAGGCTCTCAACAACTTCCTCCACCTCCTTGACCGAATTACTCTTATCAATATGGAGTGGAGTAGGAGCTGCTACAGGTCCCTTAGGGCATGATTATATTGATTAACCTCATCCTCCCCTCCTAAATCTTTCTCAGCAATAGCACACTTACTATTATTAGTGGAGGAGAACAAAGATTTATTGTACGTAGCTGAACTAGCTTCCCTTATCATTTCTTCAAAGACTTTAGGCAGCAGTGACACACGGAGCCAAGGACCATATGATTGATCCTTCTCTTTCACTCCACTGTAATTGTCGACGTCCTTATCTTAAGCATCGTCACAGTCCTTAATCTGGTGCCCTATCCGTCCACAAGAGAATTAGAAATTGGAGAGTCTCTCGTACATGAAATCCACCCAAATATCCCTGACTTGGAATTTGAGGTTTGTTCCCCTCTTTAAAGGTTTCCTTAGCTCAATGGAAACCTTGAGTCTGATGAAGAGACCCAGTCGGTGGTACTCCTTCTGGTCCATTTCTTCAAATCTACCCATGGTGTTTCCTATGTTACGAGCGAAAGCTCTAGAGTGCAATTTGAAGGGAAGATCGTAGACCCTCACCCAAAAGGAACCCATAAATAGATCTAGATCGGATGGCTGTTCCTCACCTGATACCATTGAAAGAATGAGTAGGTTCCCGTCAAAACTTCAAGGACCATTCACAAGCACATTCTCAGCCTCCTTCTTGGTAGTGAGGAGTTGGGATTTTGTTGTTGATGCCTATATAGGCTTGGCACTTAGTGATCAATATCAAGCAAGCGAGCCTCAAACTAGTAGCATCAAATGCTATCTAGTGTACTACTACTAAACCAATATAATTCTAGTTTTTCAAATAAACTCCTCACTATCATTGTCCCATAAATCCTCAATCCTATTCACTATTTCAATTATTTACTCTTAAACTACTAACAGTCAGTGACGGATCCAGAAATATTTATTACTGGGGGCAAAAACAATAGGCCAAAGTATTTTTTCAAAAAAAATGGTAGATTTTTACAAAATACATATTCTCAATGCAGAAATATCTTAAAACACCTAAAATTTTACAAACTACATAGCTATAAGGTAAAATTAGTATCAACTTTTTCTCTATTTTATTTATCTCTTGCGAAATTTCTGTATTTAGTTTAAAAAATTATCTTATGGGGTCAATCTTTATTTTTTTATGGGGGCAAAATTAGTTTGTTATACATATTCCTAACCAAAATAATTTTTCAAGTGGAGGCAAATGCCCCCAATTAGGAACAAGTGAATCCGTCCCTGCTAACAATGGTATTAGAGCTACGTTCGGTCATATACTGGGAATAGATAAACTATCCAACTACCTTCTAAAATTCACTATTGACATTCTACACTACTTCCATATCATCATCTATTCACGTCCCTACTTTTTCTAGCAAAAACTATGATTTTTGGAGCATTAAAATGAAAACATTTTTTTTGCTCCCAAGATCTATGAGACGTTATAGAAAAAGATTTTGTTATTCCTGATTTATGGTGTTGATTAACTGAGAATGACTCAAATATACTTTTTGGTTTCCTAAAGCTAGCTTGTTCTTGGAGCCTTTGTGAATAATAGTCCCAATGAAAGGAAAAAAACCCTTTAGGTACGGTTCATTTGAGAGTTGAGCTCCTCACTGTGTGAATAAGACTTATTTTTTATTCATTTAGTGTTCACTCATGCCAGAAAATTGTCATCAAAATGTCAAGCATGTTTTGAAGGTTTATTTTTTCTTCATTATATCACAATGCATGATATTTAACTGCGCAAGTAATTTCCTCATCCAGTAAGTATTCAATTTAACTCTTTAAAGTCAAACAAAACATTATTGTTTATGACTTATCTTTAAAATCATACATCTTCCATTTTTAGCTCTAAAATTTCATATTTCCAACATTAACAACTTATCACTTTAAAATATTTCTAACTCTTTAAAGGTCACTGTAAATTTACAATTTTAAGAAAGAGGAAAGTAGAAAAATATTTTGTGACTACTGCAAAGTGTATTGCGGCCTGCTGCGGTCAGTTGCGGATGTGATCACCACCTCAACAACAATATTGCGACCAAATTACATGAAGAGGTCTGCAATTTAAAACCATGACTATAAACAAATGTCGCAACACCTTGTTTAATGGAGAAATTGATGAAAAAAATCACTTCTCAATCTAAACTCGTAGTTCTAATCACGATCATGCATTATGCTTCCTTCGTTCTACATCAAAACCCCATGCAAACTGAATTGTTGAGAAATAAACAAAAGAGATTATCTCACCTGGCCGTTTCATTTTCTCGCTCAAAAATTGAATGATTCTAAAAAATGTCTTATAAATTTGCTGCTAAACATAGTTGTAATTGCCTCGAGAACTAACTAAGAAAGTTTGCAATAATTAGCCACTTTCCAACAGAAAGACAAAGCCTAAATAAAGTTCATTATCTTATAATTACTCTATTATGTAGTTCCCTCCCTAGCTAAATGAATAGAAAGTTCAACAAAAATAATTTTCACACACTTGCAAACAACAAAAGTTCTCGTACACTGAAACAAAGGAATTAGACATCATAACCAAAAAAACAGATGCAATATAAAATAGAAAGTGAGGCAAAAGGCTATGCTAAGTTAGAATCAATCTCAAAATATATATGCAGGATGCTAACTTATGATTGTCAAAGTGGCCATGGTAAACAAAACAAATTATGCTAACAATTATCCTTTGTCTTATAAAGCTCAATTTGCTGGAGAAAAATCTTAGTTTTCTTATTGCCTAAAATCAAGCATTAACATAGATATGACATTAATATATTACTTTCCTATCCACATAGATATAGAGGAAAAATGATTGAGCAATAATGTAACAAATACCTACAAAGTTTCACATGTCACCATTGAAGGGAGTATCAAACTCACAATCTAAGTTATGATTAACATATGTATTCATATATTTGCTTGGGTAATAAGTTGACCTCTCCCGTATTAGCCTCAAACAACGAAATTTTTTGAAACACAAACTATTTAAGAAGAATTATATTTTCTTATCCAATTTTGAATCTTGACAATTGGATATATTTTATGCCTTTTTCTTGTTGTTACCAGTTTTTCTATAGATCCAAAACCAATAAAATAGGAAACAAAATACAAAATTGTATCTCCCCACATACCAACAAAACATCCATGTTGTGGATGTCTTCTCCATCTTTGTGAAGGGAAGAAGGATCTGTAGAAGAAAGGAATAAATAACATAAAGAATGACAAAGAAATTACTTTGAGAGAGAAAATGGCACTGAAGGAAGTGAATAAAGCTGCAGAGTGTTTGATTTGAGTTGGGAAAAAAAGTTAGAAAGTTTTGTCGAATTACCCTTTGAACTTTTCCCAATAGTTTAAGCCGTTCATGTATCAAATGAAACATGAGGCTAAAGATAGTATATTGGATTATTATTATACTATTTATTAATCTGTTAACTATACAATAAAACTAACTACACTTTTTATTAATTTTTAATCTATCTATAAAATAAAATCAACTATACTTTTTCTTATGGCCTAAGTGAAGCATAATTGAATCAAACACAGGATCAAACGATGAACTAAATCAATACCATAATCTACCAAATGTACATATAAGGAAAATGACCTACATATATCAAACATTGTTGATAGAAAAAGACTAAAAATGAAAAAAAAATTCAACCTTCTATGTAAAATAAGATGGTTGGGAAGAGACCATAATGAATAAGATATGCTATAGTTTCTTTTGCTCAATTGATGCACCTTCCTTCTCCTTCTCCTCATGTGAATGAAAGAAGAGGCAAACTGCAGCACAATCATCAGGGTTAGAATTTGGAAGCCTTAGGTTCCATTGTTGAATAGCCTTCTCAACCAGTAATCTGGCTGCAGAAGATCTTTGTGGAGCAGATGCAACTATATCAACAACTTGTTTATTTGTCAAAACATCCCAAATCCCATCCGTTGCCAACACCACAAATTGATCATCATCAGTGACTATATGATGGGAAAGATCAGGAACAGATATAACTCCAAAATCTTTAACGCAAAAATCTCCAAAAGCACGTGTCAATGCAAGCCCAGGTGAATCAACATTTGGAAGCCATACTCGTGTGACCCCTGGTTCATTCTCACGTGCAAACACCCTTCCTTTATTAGCCCTTATCCTTTCTGATTCCTTTTCAATATTTGGCTTCATATCTGTGGTTAACTGAAGAGGATTCAGAAAACCGTCTTTGTTTCGAGTACCTAAGACAGCTCTTGAGTCACCAACATTTGCAATAATAAGGTTGTTTCCTTGTTTGATTAAGGTCACTGCGGTTGTCCCACTGTTATAGCAATCAATGTTATGATCCAGATTGAGTTCTTTGTCCATAACCTTACACGCCTTTAGAATGGATTCTTTGAGTGAAGATGTGTTTGTTGGATCGTATAAATTCCATTCATCAATGAGTTTTAAAGGTAAACAATCCCTCACTTTCTTTGCAACCATGTGACCATAAGTTCCGTGGCCATCAAACACACCACAAAAAACTGTTTCCTCCATTGAACAAAAATTCTCCCAAAGAATCATAGCATCCTGGTTTCTCTCACTTCTTCCTCTCTTAGAACACAAGGACGCGATGTTCGAGGAGCCGTTCAAGAAGATTCGGCCTGGAACTCTATGTAACTGCATTTCTATACTAGAATCCGATACATAGGGGGAGCAAGATGAAGTTTCAGCATCACATTCAGTTCTGAATAATAAATGATGATAATAAGCAGAAGAAGAGAAAGGAGGAAGATGAGGAGGAGGAGCTGAAGCTCCTCCACCTATCCTTGTCCCCACGCCAGTAGAGAGACATGAACCCATATCTTCAATAAAATCAAGAAGAAAATGAATGAATGAATGAATGAATGAATGAATGAATGAATGAATCAAATCCAAAAATAAGTAACTGTTTAATAAGACCCAGCCGTTATCATCTCCTTTCTATCTTAGTATACTATACCTAACCGAGCATATATCGGATCTGTTAAATTATAAAAATGATAAGATAAGATTAGAATAAGAATGATTGGCTAAGACTGAGTCACCAAAATCTAATAATGACGTGGGGGAGACATTGTCGCCTAGAGAACCAAATGGAGAGAGTTGTTGGAACAAATTCACTCAGCGTTGCTCACATTCACTCAATTATCACGAAGGAATTTTACCAAAAAGAGAGTGTTCTTGGTTACACAAAGTTGGTTAGTCAAAAGCAATATAACAGTAGTCGAAGGAAGCAAAATAACAGTAGTCGAAAAACTGATATTGTGGTGTGTGATCAAAAAAAAATTCGATTACCACCATCACTTGTATTTATTTATAGGCTTACTTTACAACTGTACATACACGTAGTAATTCACTAATACACGTGGACTGATGACACGTACAACACTAAAACAAATTACATGAGAAACACTTAACAAGCTATATTTACTTAGTGAGTAAAACTAGTTATTCGACCAACTTGGATTACATTCAACACACCTCCTAATTCAAGTTGCTCACATTTGTCAAGCCCATCTTATTTCTTAAATCTTCAAATCTGTTAACCTTTAACGGCTTAGTTAGCATATCAGCTAAATTGTCATCAGTGCTGCAGTACTCAAGTCTGAGTTTTCCCTTTGTTACTTGGTCTGTTAAGAAATGAAACTAGTTATTCGACCAACTTGGATTACAATCAACACACCTCCTAATTCAAGTTGTTCACATTTGTCAAGCCCATCTTATTTCTCAAATCTTCAAATCTGTTAACCTTTAACGGCTTAGTTAGCATATCAGCTAAATTGTCATCAGTGCTGCAGTACTCAAGTCTGAGTTTTCCCTTTGTCACTTGGTCTGTTAAGAAATGAAACTTGGTCTCGATGTGTTTGCTTCTTCCATGAGATATGGGGTGCTTTGCAAGGTCTATTGCAGACTTGTTATGGACCTTCAATCTCATTCCATCATTGTCAATCTGATTGAACTTCAGCTCATTCAGCAACATATCAAGCCAATTTGCTTGACAGGCTGCCATAGCTACAGCAATGTACTCAGCTTCACACGATGATAAAGCCACCACACTCTCCTTCTTTGAACACCAGGATATTGGTGACTCACCACACATGAACACATATGCAGCAGTGCTCTTTCTATCCCCTTTATCTCCACACCAATCTGAGTCAGAGAAGCCATACACTTCTTGATCAGATCTACCAATTCTTCTAGGATAGAACACTCCAAGTCCTGCTGTTCCTTTGACATATCTAAGTATCCTCTTGGCAGCAATAAGATGTGAAACTCTAGGTTGCTCCATGAATCTACTTATCAGTCCCACTGCATAAGAGATATCAGGTCTTGTGTGACACAAGTACCTCAAGGAACCCACTAATTGTTTGTACAAGGTTGGATCAACCTTCTTTTCTTCGCTGTCAGTGACTAATTTCACTGCATTGTCTGTTGGGGTGGCTGCAGAGTTGCAATCCATCATTTTGAATCTTTTTAGCACATCACTTGTGTATTTCTTCTGATGTAGAAGTACACCTTTATCAGAATGAACAATTTCCATACCAAGGAAGTATGTAAGTCTTCCCAAATCTGACATTTCAAATTCTGACATCATACTTCTTTTAAACCTTTCCATCTCAGTTTCACTTGTACCTGTTAGAAGCCTATCATCAACATATAGGCAAATCACCATACAATTCTCTACATCTGTTCCTTTCACATAGATGCCATGCTCATTTACACATTTTACAAAATCTTGCTTCAAGAGAAATGAGTCAATTCTCTTGTTCCAAGCTCTTGGAGCCTGCTTTAGTCCATAGAAAGCCTTTCTCAACTTGTACACTTTATTCTCCTTTCCTTTTATTTCAAAACCTGGTGGCTGCTTTATGTATACCTCCTCCTCAAGGTATCCATTCAGAAAAGCTGCTTTAACATCCATTTGGTACATAGACCAATTTCTAAAGCTGGCAACAGCTATGATCAGTCTAATAGTCTCTATTCTTGCCACAGGGGCAAAAACTTCATTGTAGTCACAACCATGTTTTTGCAAAAAACCTCTTGCAACTAGTCTTGCCTTATACCTTCCAATTTCTCCATTTGGCTTCATTTTTGTCTTGAACACCCACTTGACATCTATTACTTTCTTCTGCTTAGGCAAATCTACCAACACCCAAGTGTCATTTTTCTCAATTGACTTGATTTCTTCTATCATAGCTTGCTTCCAATTTGCTTCACTTAATGCCTGCTCTACTGTCACAGGCTCACAATTTGCCAAAAAAAGCTTCTTCCAATAATTCACCTTCAGTGCCAATTGCATTGTTAGGGAACAATTGGTATTCATTCAATCTTTGTTGGGGCTGTCTATTCCTTCTAGGTCTCACTTCTTCATTTACCATTTCATTTGCAGCATCTTGCATCATCTCATTTTCATCATTTACTACTATAGTCACTGGATTCTCATTCGCAGCCTCAAGCAACACAGTAGTAGTGCTACTCCTCTGCGTAGTGTCATTCCACTGCCAACCTTTTGATTATTCAAAGATTACATCTTTGCTAATCACAACTTTCTGCCTATTAGGGTCATACAACTTGTATGTTCCAGTTGAATGATAGCCTAATAGGACCATTGGTTGAGCTTTGTCATCCAATTTCTTCCTCAATTGGTCAGGCACATGCCTGAAGCACAAAGAGCCAAACACTCTCAAGTGCTTGACACTTGGTCTCTCACCAGACCATGCTTGCTCAAGAGTCATCTTGTCAAGCCTTTTGGTTGGACTTCTATTGAGTATATACACTGCAGTGGTGGCTGCTTCTCCCCAGAAATGGTTTGGCATTTGTCTACTTTTCAACATCCTTCTTACCATGTTAAGCACAATCCTGTTCTTTCTTTCTGCTGTGCCATTATGTTGTGGTGTATATGGTGCTGTGATTTCATGTTTGATCCCTTAATGCTTGCAGAAATTTTCAAATTCAGTGGAGGTATACTCCCCACCCCCATCAGTTCTAAGTCTACTGATACAACAACCACTTTCCTTTTCAATCATGATTTTGAAGGCTTTAAAAACTTCAAATACATCACTCTTCTTACTTAGCAAATAGATCCACATTTTTCTAGTGAATTCATCAATGAATGAAACGAAATAACTGTTACCTCCTAGAGTCTTCACATCAAAAGGACCACATACATCTGAGTGTACAGCTTCCATCCTCCTTGATGCCTTGATCTTCATTTCAGCATTGTAAGAGCTCCTTGCTTGCTTGGATTCACAACATTGCTCACACACCTCAGTTGGAAGCCTTATATCAGGCAAGCCATGCACCATTTCTTGAGTGTTAAAATTCTTTAAATCTCTGAAGTTTAAGTGACCATATCTTTCATGCCACCTCCACACTTCATCACTAGTGACTGCCTTCAAACATTCATCTTGGACTACACTCATGCCAACCTTGAATGTCCTCTTCTTATTCAATGTTGCCTTCAACAATAGCTTCTTCTTTGGATTGAACAGCCTTAATTCCATATCTTCCATTTGCATTGAGTATCCCTTTTCTAAGAGTTGACCCAAACTGATCAAATTGCTCTTCATTGAAGGAACAAACAAGACATCTGTGATGAGACACACCTTCCCATCATCTCTCTTGATTTTAACAATGCCAATTCCTTCTGCTCTTATCACTCTGTCATCACCAAATCTTATAGTTTTCTTCACTGATTCATCTAGTTTGATGAACCAGCTTTTGCTGCCAGTCATATGACTTGAACAACCTGTATCAAGATACCACAAATCATCACTGCTACCACCTATCTCAGTCATCAATACTATCTCATCAGCATCACCTCCTGCTAGCTGAGCCTCTTCCTGCTTGTTATCAGTTCTGCATTCAACATCAACAACATCTGTTTCAGCCATCAAGACTACCTCATCATCAAAATCAGAATCACCTCTGGCCAATTGAGCATCTTCTTGAGGGTTCTTTTGCTTGCATTCATCTGCATAATGACCAAACTCATCACAGTTATAGCACTGCACCTCTTTCTTGCTATAATTCTTCTTCTCCTTATTCTTTCAGGCTTCTTTTCTCTTTTGATAATCATTCTGCTTCTGATCACCATTCTTGCTTGAACCCTCACCAGCTCCCTTATTCCATTTTCCCTTCCCTTTCTTGTTTTTCCAATTATTACCCCAATTTCCTTTCTTGTTTTGAGATTAAGCCAACAACACTTGCTCACTAGATTTTTCATTAGGTTTGGCACCCATCCTAGCCCTAATCTTAGTCTCATTTGCTTCAAGAATTCCTTGTAATTCAGCAACTTTTAAGGTACTCAGATCCTTAGATTGTTCAATTGAGGTCACTACATAATCAAATTGGGAAGTTAGGGTTCACAATACCTTGTCAATCTTTCTTCGATCAGTGACATTCTTGCCATTTGTGCGCATCTGATTTGTGATCACTGTTAAGCGGTTGAAGTAGTCAGCAATCGTCTCCTTCTGGCCCATTTGAAGTAATTCATACTCCCTGCGTAACGTTTGTAGCCTCACTTGCTTCAACGACGCATCACCAGAATAGGCTGAAGCCAACGCATCCCAGGCTTCCTTTGCAGTCTCATACCCTGCGATTCTCTCAAACGCGTCAGAATTCACGCATTGGTGAATCAAGAACAGCGCTTTGCTGTCCTTCTTTTGTTGATCACGTAACTCATCTCCAATTGCATTTTCTACGATGCCATTCTTCACAATGTTAAGAACTTCCTGATACCGGAACACCACCTTCATCTGCACAATCCATTTGTCATAATTCTTCGAATCAAGAACTGGAAGTTTCGCCGGAAGTTGATCACTGTCGGAGTTTTGATTTGCCATGTCTACGCCGCAAGATCACGAACTCTCACTCTGGATACCAGTTGTTGGAACAAATTCACTCAGTGTTCCTCACATTCACTCAATTATCACAAAGGAATTTTACCAAGAAGAGAGTGTTCTTGATTACACAAAGTTGGTTAGTCGAAAGCAATATAACAGTAGTCGAAGGAAGCAAAATAACAGTAGTCGAAAAACTGATATTGTGGTGTGTGATAAAAAAAAATTCGATTACCACCATCGCTTGTATTTATTTATAGGCTTATTTTACAACTGTACATACACGTAGGAATTCACTAATACACGTGGACTGATGACACGTACAACACTAAAACAAATTACATGAGAAACACTTAACTAGCTATATTTACTTAGTGAGTAAAACTAGTTATTCGACCAATTTGGATTACATTCAACAAGAATGTGGTATTTGGAAACCAGATTTTGGAGAGAGAGAGAGAGAGAATGGTGGTGTAGAACTTGAGAATAGTGAGGAGACGGTTAATGGTGTTAAGAGAGAGTGAGAATAATGATGAATTGGTGGCGTTAATGTCACAGAGAGAGTTAAACGGAGATGTGCTGGCTATTGGAATCCTCGATAATTTTGGACAATTAAATGGTAGTAAAGTGAATGTTGAGCGTCCGTTAATAATGTGAAATGGTCAAATGCTTAAGATAAGAATATAAGATGTAAACAAATATTTAGACACATCATTTGGGCACACTAAAAAAAAACAATAAATGCAGAAATAAATAATAATAAAATAATAGTTGTGTTTTTCCCAAAAAAAATTATTGTGTTTTTGTGTCTAAGTACTAGAGTCTTTGACACGGGTATACTTATGCTATTGAAAATTATTTATTTTTTTGTTATTTATGTTTAAATGTTAAATTTTTCATGCAATAAGATTTATTTATATCTGGTGTGTTATATTCAGATGAGTCAATTTCTCCTTATACGTGGAAATTCTTGTGGAACTGCTTGTTTAAAGGCCTAAAGATGAATATTAACCTATGGAGGTGGGGACAAATGACTAAATTCCCCTGAAGACATGGTAGGAATGGGATATGGTTTATACCCCTACCCCGGCGGGGTCTCAATTTCCAATAGAACTATTATGAAACTATAACAAATATATATAATATTATTTTTATCAAATTAATATTGTTAAGAAACCAAAAATATTACATAATCCCTATTACGATAACTAAACTTTATGATCATTTTTAAGTTTTTTATATATTTTTAAAAAAATGTTGAATTTAAGTTTATTATTTACTATTTTTGTATGAACAATAGGGTTCCACGGGGATGGGGGGAGGAAAACTCTCAAATGTGGAGAACAAGAAAATGGAATAATATAAGATGTGGGGATGGGAATTGAGAAAATATTCTCCGTCCCCATCCCATTCCACTGATATCTCTATTTTTATTTGTGTTATAGGGTAAATGTGTGATGTGTCTATGCAAATGAGAAAACCATATACATAAATATATATATATATATATATCAGTTAATTTCATTTAATATAAAAAAATATCATACATACGATGCATACTTAAAAAATATAACAAAAGAATTTTTATGAGAAATGTCATAAGAAATCTATTAAAAACTCACATAGAAAAATTAATTTTTTTTAAGAAATTATAAAAAAGATTTCAATTTTATAGAGGGAAATATAATGAATTTTATATTTCCCTCAATAAAATCGATGGCTGTGTAATAATGGCTGGTGCCTTCGATACCATGAGGCTATTGTGAAAGTCCTCGCTAGAGTTGATTACAGTGATCATCATCCTTTGTTCATTATCCCTAGAGGAATGGGCTCAAGGAGTTTTAATCAAAGATTCCGGTTTGAAAGCTTATGGATACTGATAATTCTTATAAGGATTTTGTCAAAACTCAATGGAATAATGAGTGGCAGATTGACAAAAATCTTCAGCACTTGAGCAAAAATCTGAGAGTGTGGCACCAAAACACTTTTGGTGATATAAGGAGAAAGAAATCAGTTTTACTTGCCAGGATTGCTGGCATCCAAAATAAGAACTGTCAAGGAAAGGAAAATGCTTACCTTGGAAAACTTGATAGCAAGCTTCAAGAAGAGTTGAGTATGGTTAACTATCAGGAAGAACTAATTTGGTTCCAGTGCTCTAGAGCCAAGTGGCTTGTGGGAGGTGATAGGAACACTAGATACTATCACCTCAAAGCCACTACTTGTAGAAAAATGAATCAAATATTGGCTTTGAGGAATGGGAATGGTACTTGGGAGCATGAGGAGGAAAAAAAATTAAATCTATGATTACTAATCACTTTAAGTCTCTATTTAGTAACACTGGAAGTGAGGCTACCTGGTTCCAAACTAGCTTAACTTACCCTGTTTTTGACCTCACAAGTTTGCATAACCTTACTATGCCAGTGATTGACACTGAAATCCATAAAGCTATTTTCCACATGGCTCCTTGGAAGGCACCTGGGTTTGATGGTTTTCCTGCTGGATTCTATCAAAATACTTGGGACATTGTTGGCCCTCAAGTGTGTGATTTTGTGAAGAAGCTTTGGAATGAACCTAGTTTAATAGGTTCTATGAACTACACTGACATCTGTCTTATACCAAAGGTTGATAAACCAGAATTTGTGGATCAGTTCCATCCAATATCTCTGTGTAATTCCTTGTGTAAATTCATTAGCAAGATTCCGGTGGCTAGATTAAAAGATATTGTGCCTCTCATTATCAGTCCCTATCAGTCTGGTTTTGTTCCTAGTCGTATGATACAGGAAAATATTGTTATTGCCCAAGAGATGATGCATAGTTTGACTAAGATGAAAGGCAAGAATGGCTTCTTTGCGATCAAGGTTGATCTTGCCAAGGCTTATGATATGCTGAATTGGTCTTTCATTGAGCATATTTGAGTGAAATTGGATTGCCGGACTCAGTTATCCACCTAATTATGTGCTCTGTGACTAGTGTTTGGTCTAATGTGAATTGGAATGGCAAATGAAATGAGTACTTCCAACCTGAAAAGGGAATCAGACAGGGTGACCCTGTGTCTCCCTATTTATTCGTGCTTTGCATGGACAAGCTTTCTCACTTGATTTGTGAGAAGGTGAATGATGGTGAGTGGATTGCTGTAAAAGCTGGTAGAAATGGTCCAATAATATCCCATTTGATGTTTGCAGATGACCTGCTCTTATTTGGGCAGGCCAACTTGGACCAAATGAACTGTGTGACCAAGGTTATTGAGACTTTTTGTTCTCTGTCTGGCCAACAAGTTAATTTCAGCTAAAGCAGTATTTTGTTCTCCAAAAATGTCTCACCTGTGGTGAAAAATGAGCTGATTACCAGGTCCGGCTTCAAAGAGGTTCACTCCCTGGGGAAGTACCTAGGGATTCCTCTCCTTGGAAGAGCTCCCCACACGGCTAATTATCAGTATTTGATAGAGCAAATTAACCACAAACTTGCTGGTTGGAAAGCAAGGCAACTTTCTAGAGTTGGCAGAGTTACCTTTGCCAAGACAGTAATAGAAGCAATCCCAACTTACCCTATGATGGCTGCTTCCAAACCAAAGGGGGTTATCTATGAGCTTGAAAAGATCCAAAGAAGATTTGTTTGGGGTGATGAAGAAGGGCAAAGGAAACTTCATGCAATCAGCTGGGAGGTTCTCACCAAACCTAAGCAGTTAGGAGGGCTTGGCTTGAGAAGACTCTCAAACATGAATACTGCCTGTCTGTTGAAGCTTGGATGGGAGCTGCAAAGAAACTCTAATAGACTCTGGTGTCAAGTCATAACAGGCAAATATCATAGACCAGCTATGGAGAATCAAACTTGGATCCACAAGACCTCTGATTGAAGTCTTTGGAAAGCCCTTGCCCCTCTTGAAAGTTTCCTTAAGACTCATGAATTTTTGTCCATTGGAAATGGTAGCTCAGTAAATCCTTGGAATAAAAAATGGTTGAGTTGTGAATCCACTATATCTGATTTAGGCATCAGTATGCCTCCTAAGCTAGTTAATTTGTGTATGGCTGATTTTGTGAAAGAGAATGGTGATTGGAATATTGATCTCCTGCTTGACTGGTTACCTGAGGAATTAATTGTTCGCTTCAATGCTATGGCTCCCCCTTGTATTGATGGTATAGTTGACGCTTGTGCTTGGCCTAATAGTGCTGATGGTGCGTATAAAGTTGCTGTTGGTTACAAGCTGTTGTGTAACTTTGATGAGTTTGATAGCAGCAAGAATTGGAAAGATATTTGGAGAATTGACACAAAAGAGCGTGTAAGACATCATATATGGCTAATTGGCCATGATAGGCTTTTGACTAATGCTAGGAAGGCTAGGATGAATTTGGGAGCAGCTGATTATCATCACTGTGTGGGTGAACCTGAGACCACCCTTCATGTTCTAAGGGATTGCCCCATAGCCATGAATATGTGGCTTCATCTTGAGAAAAATGAGTCAGAATTGCCTTTTTTTGCAGCAACTTACAAGATTGGATCTCTTAAAATATGTCTACTGATATGGGATCCACTACTTCTATTACGTGGTTTACCACTTGGGCTAATGGCTGCCACTTACTCTGGTATTGGAGAAACAAGTTGGTTCATGATGCTAATTTCGTGATGCCCTGGAAACCTTGGCAGCTGGTTCTTAAAGAAACATCTGATTATCATGCGGTGCAGAAGAAGCGGATTCTGCAGCCTCTAAAGAGAAGGGATACAAATCTGATTTGTTGGTTGCCTCCTGCTCCTGGCTACTTAAAACTGAACACTGATGGTTCTAGTTGTAATGCTTGTGGTTTGGCTGGATGTGGGGGTCTCTTAAGAGACTCAAATGGTACTTGGAAAGGTGGTTACTCCAAGTCTCTTGGTTATTGTTCAGCTTATATGACTGAGTTGTGGGGAATTTTTGAAGGATTACTCTTGGCTAGAAGGAGAGGTTACACGAAGATCATTGTGGAAATTGATGCTGCTGTGATTGTAAATCTGCTGCAGAATAGGCTCTTTGGTCGTTGCGAGGGCTGGAGCATCATGTGAAGAATAAGGGAGCTGATGTCTGATGCTAGTTGGTGTATTCAGTTTCAACATACATACAAAGAAGCAATTTCTTGTGCTCATATTTTAGCTAACATGGGTAGTCACCAGGTAGAGAGCATAGTTATTCATTATGTAATGCCTTTGGATTTGTCTAAGGCTTTTAGAGATGACTTGAGAGGTGTTGCGACACCCAGTGATATTGTTGTCTAGTTGTTTTCTCTTGGGCCTTTGAGCCCTCTACCATTTCAAAAAAAAGAAATATAATGAATTTAAATAGGACTTCATTAAAATATAAAATAAATAAATTAGTCAAACAATCTTAATTTTATAGAACGTACCAAAAGGAGTTGAAAAAAAAGTATTTTATTATAAGGGGAAATTAAACCTACCGCCTCTCAACACCTCCTGTCAAATAATAGACTTTCGGTTTGTGTGGTTTTTGGTTTTGGGATGGTGATGAATGATGCCGATGAAATGAGGATGATGTTGATGAGTGATGAATGCAAATCATGCTTTCTTTCTTTTTTTGTTCAAAAATAAAACTTCCTTTTTTTTAAAAACTTAAACTGAAATAATTTATAATTTAAATAATAAAAAAATTAGGTGGCATGCCATGTGGACGCCACATCAATTAAAATGTCCATGTGGCATGCTCAATCTTGATTTTGTTAGCCCAGTCAGCATGATTTAATTAACATCGGGGATTGATAATAGAAACGGCAAAATAAGTTGGGGACTAAAACACCTATTTCTTTAATGTAGGGACTAAACTTAGAAGAACCTCATTTTATAGGGACCAAAAACATATTTTACCCTTAAAATTTTAATTACAATTAATATTTTCTATCAAAAAAATTTAATTACAAAAATTGTGTGGGAGATTCGTCAAAAAAAAAATTGTATGGGAGAATTTTTTTGGGTATACCAGCTCCTTATGAAATTGTGTGAATACAATGATTAATTTATATTGATATTAATTAAAAAGTAACAGGACTTTAGGCAGACGATTGTGTTTTTATGCTAAGTTGATCTTCTCTTTATTTTATTTTTTACAATTAAAAATGAACACTAAATATAAAATTTACGATCACCAATTATCCATGCCTTCCGACTCTCAAGAGGTAGCAACTTTGTTGATGCAACCATCGCTCTCACTGTGAATTTATCTTCTTTTAAATATGTGATAATTGTTTAATATCATTTGTCATTCCAAAATAAACATTCAAAATTTCTGAAGTATCAGAAAAAGATAAAACAAAGTTAAATTATTCAAAATTAAAGTGAAAACAAAAAACAATTCTATACATACTACTAAAATCATAGGCTAAATATAAGTTATATTTTTTAAACATGATCCATTTATTACCTTTTGCTACAAATGAAAAGACGCTCTCATATTTTATATTTTATCGTTACTTACGAACAATTTTTTTGCAAACACAAATAATTCTTGCACGTAGAAACAAACTCTTGCAACCAGAAATAAATAACTCAGTATGACTAAGAGAAATGACAAATAATCCAAGATATCATCATCACGTTGAACTCAAAATTATAAGGAAAATGTTTCTAAACAACCTGAGATGTCATGGTAGGTTGAAATAATTCATATTGCGTATTGGCCACCAAGTATATATTAGGGAGAACCGCTCAAATTTTTAACGATGAGAATAAATGATAATTGTAAAATTATATATTTTTATGAACAATAATAATACCCATGAAATGAGAATATGAGAATATTAAATACAATTATTGATATTGGGATTAAGGAAGTACATAAATTTCCTATTTCATATTCATGTTAATAACGTTCCTAATTTAAATTGGATACTTATTGTGAGATCTTTTAAATTTATTACATTAAATTAATTAAAAATTAAAATAATTAAAAAATATCATTAATGCTAAGCAATTCATGAGATGACACTTGAAATAACATTTATGAAAGATCATTCTCCCTTCCCCTTTTGATCCCAAACGTACTCTCCATTTTAAAAATATTTTATATGTTTCTCAACAAACCAAAAATTTACTTAGCATTAAACGTTTCTATAATGATAAAATGCCTTTTTCCAATTTCACCCCTCTCATTGTTTTGCGAAATCCCAGGATGATGGAGCAACTCTTCTTTGTGGCAAAGGAACCTCTGATGGACTCTACCATATCCCAGGACCGTCATTTGCAGTAACAACTCCTCTTGTCAAGTCAATCATTCCTTAAGTCATACCTCAAGCCAATGTTTCTATTTCTGCTCGTCTACACATTTCTTCCACTAGTTCTCTTTGACATAACCGTTTAGGTCATCCAAACATTCATGTACTAAATAGTGTGTTCTTTATGTGTAACAATCCTATCATCAATAAAAATAAGATTGAGTTTTGTGTTGCTTGTTGCATGGGTAAACATCCCAAATTGCCCTCTCAACCCTCTACTATTGTGTACTCTCATCCCCTTGAGTTAATATTCTGTGATCTATGGGGGCCTGCACCTATGGTGTCCTCCATGGGTTACAAATATTATATCTCCTTTGTAGATGCCTTTAGCTGTTATACCTGAATTTATTTTCTTAAAGTCTGATCTGATGCACTTTCTATCTTCACACAGTTTCAAAAACTTGTTGAAAACCAAAATAATTGTAAGATAAAAGTTGTCCAATTTGATTGGGGGGAGAATTTCGCCCTTTCAGTCAATATCTTGCTTCCATAGGTGTGGTCCATCGTCTAATTTGTCCTCACACTCACCATAAAAAATGGGGTAATGGAGAGAAACATAGACACATTGTTGACATGAGTCTCTCTCTATTATCTCAAGCCTCCTTACGTCTATCCTTTTGGGATCACTCTTTCCATACCTCTGTTTACCTTATAAATAGGCTTCCATCTCCTCACTAAAACCATTCCATTCCTTATACTACCCTTTATCAAAAACCTCCAGATTTTAGCTTTCTTAAGGTCTTTGGTTGCTCTTGTTTCCCTTTACTTAGGTCCTATCATAACCAAAAGTTTCAATTCCACTCTGCAGAGTGTATTTTCTTGGGATACTCAGCAAACCACAAGGGTTACAAGTGCCTTGATGCCACGGGAAAGTTGTTTGTCTCCAATGATGTTATATTCAATGAGAATGCTTTTCCCTATCCAAATCTATTCCCTACTAAACTTACAAAACAACCTGCCACATCCTGTACTTTGCAACCCTTAGGTGCTGTTCCCTTCAATACTGCTCAACCAACAACATTCCCTAATCCTACAACAACCTCTCCCTCTCCTAACCCACCCAACTCACCATATACTACATCTCTGCCCTCAACAACCTCTTCCACTATAAATCCAGATTCCCCTTTACCCTCCATACCTTCTGCACCATAGTCACCTGCTGCCCCTCCACCACCTCTACCTACCAACACACATCCTATGATCACTAGGTCCAAAAATGGCATTGTTCAGCCCCGTATTCTCCCTACACTTTTCTTAACCATAGTTGAGCCTAATTCAGTGAATCAAGCTTTGTCCTGTCCCAAATGGAAACAAGCTATGCAGAGTGAGTATGATGCTCTAATACAAAATGGTACTTGGAGTCTTGTTCCACTTCCTGCTGGTAGAAAAGTTGTGGGCAGCAAGTGGGTTTTCCGGATCAAAGAGAATTCAGATTGTACCATTAATAAGTACAAAACTAGATTGGTAGCTAAGGGATTCAACCAAAGAGAAGGCACAGATTATTCAGAAACATTTTCTCCTGTAATAAAGCCAATTACAGTCAGAATCATCTTAACTCTTTGCTCTAACTCACAAGTTGTCTATTAAACAAATTGACATTAACAATGCATTCTTGAAGGGTTTTCTTGAGGAAGAGGTGTACATGTCTCAACCACAAGGATTTGAGATTGGTGACAAGTCATTGGTATGCAAGTTGCATAAGGCTCTTTATAGCCTCAAACAAGTACCTACGGCTTGGTATGAATGTATCACTAAAACTCTAATTAGTTTTGGCTTTGTTGCTAGCAAATGTGATTCCTCACTATTCGTTTATGCTCACAATGGCTGCTGCATATATACTCTTGTCTATGTTGATGATATCATCATCACTGGATCTTCTCCTACTGTTGTGCTATCTGTTACTAACAGGCTCACTACTGTATTTGCTCTCAAATAGTTTAAGGCTCATGATTATTTTCTTGGTATTGAAGTGAAAGCTACTTCTAATGGTTGTCTCCTTCTTACTCAAACAAAGTACCTCATAGAAATACTATCTAGAGATGGCATGGACGATGCAAAAGGAATATCTACACCACTTCTTGCAAAGCTTAAACTCTCAAAACATTGTGCTGATTATATGGCTGATCCATCCCTCTATCGCTCTATAGTTGGAGCACTTCAATATGCTACCATTACACGGCCTGGAATTGGCTATGCTCTCAACAAAGCTTGCCAATTTCTGTCACATCCACTTGACACTCATTGGGATGTTGTCAAGAGAATTCTGAGGTATCTAAAGGGGTCATTAGATCTTGGTCTTGTTCTACGCCCTGCTATTGCCTCTGTTCCCTTCTCTCTGCAGGCCAATTGTGAAGCAGATTGGGCATGTGATATTTATGCTAGAAGGTCTACAAGTGGTGCTTGCATATATCTTGGCCCTAACTTAATATCATGATGGTCTAAGAAACAAACACTTGTTGCTAAATCTAGTGCTGAGGCAGAGTACAGGAGTCTTGCACTTACTGCCTCAGAACTTTTATGGGTTCAATCCTTGCTACATGAGCTAAAAGTGCCTCACTCTACACCTGTTACATGATGCGGTCTGCAATTTCAAACCATGACTATAAACAAATATGTCGCTAGACCTTGTTTAATGGAGAAATGGATGAAAAAAAATCACTTCTCAATCTAAACTCAAGATCATGCATTATCATACATTCTTTCTACATCAAAACCCCATGCAAACTGAATTGAAAAATAAACAAAAGGAATAGCAAGTTCAACAAAAATCATTTTCACTCACTTGCAAACAAAAGTTCTGGTACACTGAAACAAAGAAACACATCATAATCAAAAAAACAGATGCAATATAAAATTGAAAAGTGAGGCAAAAGGCTATCAGAAAAACCAACAACTGATCAAAAGTTAAATCACATTTCCACAACCAAATCAAAGATGTAAACTCACAATGCCATTTTACTCTATCTGGCTTTGATGATTATATCCCTTGTCAATTCAAAAGCATCATGGAAAAATCACTTTTGATTAAACAGAGAAGAGTGGGAGAACAAAAATCAATGGCATTGTGAGTTTGATAATTATATCCCATTAGGATGAAAATCACTTTTATATGTTACCTTATATGCCATTCACAAACACTGGAACAAAAATCAATGAATCAAGGTTGGAAGAACAAAAATCAATGAACCTTACCTTACTATCCTAATGGAAAATCACTGAGCAATAAGGTAACATATAAAGGAAATAAAGGAAATTAAAATGATTTTGCAATAAGGTAACAAATACCTACAATGTTTCACACGTCATTATTGATGTGAGTATTAAACCAACGACCAATGTTATGATTAACATATGCATTCAAATCCGAGAAATGTTAGATGATAAGAAAAGAAAAGTAAGAAAAGTAAGAATAACAAAACAAGACACTGGTGTTAGTTGATGCCTACAATTCAGCTTCTAGTGTATTTGTTACATTTTTTACAAAAACTATTATTACTAAATAGCAGTGCTCTTCAAATATTTGCTTGCGTAATAAGTTGACCTCTCCCGTATTATCCGTCTTTCTTGTAGCTACCATTTTTCTATAGATCCAAAACCAATAAAATAGGAAACAAAAATACAAAATTGAAAATTGAATCTCCCCACATACCAACAAAGCATCCATGTTGTGCATGTCTTCTCCACTTTTGTGCAAGGATTAGTAGAAGAAAGAAAAAAATAACATGAAGAATGACAAAGAAACTACTTTAAGAAAAAATTGTTGAACAGAGAGAGAAATAAGTCTTCCCCTCACTACTTTTCTAGTGAATGTTCAGTTTTTGACTGCAAGGGATCAGTATCTGTGTTTCACACTACTCTACGGTAGTGATATATATGACAAGAAAAAAAGTAGCCCGTGAATCAATGACACTGAAGGAAGTGGATAAAGTTGCAGAGTGACTGATTTGAGTTGTGAGAAAAACTTAGAAAGTTTTGTCGAATTACTCTTTTAACTTTTCCCAACTTTTCCCAATAGTTTAAGCCGTTGATGTATCAAATTGAACAGGAGGCTAAAGATAGTATTAGATTATTATTATTACACTATTTATAAATATGTTAAATATATACAACAAAACTAACTACACTTTCCATATAGCCTAAATGAATCATATTTGAATGAAAAAGAGGATTACAGGATGAACTAAATAAATACCATAAATCTACTAAATATACATATCAGGAAAATGACCTACATATATCAAATGATGTTGAAAGAAAAAGACTAAAAATAAAGGAAAATTTGATACAGCCTAATAATTCTCCCATCTCAACCTTCTTTCTAAAATAAGATGGTTGGGGAAGAAACGACAATGAACAAGATATGCTATAGTTGCTAATGGCCAATCGATGTGCCTTCTTTCTCCTTCTCCTCATGTGAATGAAAGAAGAGGCAAACTGCAGCACAATCATCAGGGTTAGAATTTGGAAGCCTTATGTTCCATTGTTGAATAGCCTTCTCAACCAGTAATCTAGCTGCAGAAGATCTTTGTGGAGCAGATGCAACTATATCAACAACTTGTTTATTTGTCAAAACATCCCAAATCCCATCCGTTGCCAACACCACAAATTGATCCTCATCAGTGAGTATATGATGGGAAAGATCAGGAACAGATATTACTCCAAAGTCCTTGAGGCAAAAGTCTCCAAAAGCACGTGTCAATGCAAGCCCAGGTGAATCAACATTTGGAAGCCATACTCGTGGGACCCACGGTTCATTCTCACGTGCAAATACCCTTCCTTTACAAGCCCTAATCCTTTCTGATTCCTTTGCAATATGTGGCTTCATATCTGTTGTTAACTGAAGAGGATTCAGAAAACCTTGTTTGTTTCGAGTACCTAACACAGCTCGTGAGTCACCAACATTTGCAATAACAAGGTTGTTCCCTTGTTTCATTAATGTCACTGCAGTGGTCCCACTGTTATAACAATCAATTCGATGATCTAGTTTGAGTTCTTTGTCCATAACCTTGCATGCCTTTAGAAATGATTCTTTGAGTTCAGATGTGTTTGTTGCATCGTATAAATTCCATTTATCAATGAGCTTTAAAGGCAGACAATCTCTCACTTTCTTTGCAACCATGTGGCCATGGGGTCCGTGTCCATCAAAGACACCACAGAAAATTGTGTCTTCCATTGAACAAAAGTTCTCCCAAACAATCATAGAATCTTGGTTTCTCTCATTCCTGCCTTTCTTAGAACACAAAGACGCGACGTTAGAGGAGCCGTTCAAGAAGATTCGGCCTGGAACTCGGTGCAACTGCATTTCTATATCAGAATCAGATACATAGGGGGAGCAGGAAGTTTCAGCATCACATTGAGTTCTGAATAATAAATGATGATAATAAGCAGAAGAAGAGAAAGAATTAGGAGGAAGCTGAGGAGGAGGAGGAGCTGAAGCGCCTCCACCTATCTTTGTACCCATGCCAGTAGAGAGACATGAACCCATATCCTCAATAAGAGAATGAATGAATCAAATTCACAAATAAGTAACTGCTTAATAAGACCCAGCCGTTATCATCTCCTTTCTATCTTAGTATACTATAACTAACCGAGCATATATCGGATCTGTTAAATTATAAAAATGATAAGATAAGATAAGATTAGAATAAGAATGATTGGTCTTTCCAAAAAAAAAAAAAAGAATGATTGGCTAAGACTGAGTCACCAAAACCTAATAATGACGTTGGGGAGACATTGTCTCCTAGAGAACCAAATGGAGAGAAAATGGTGGTGTAGGACTTGGGAATAGTGAGGCCACGGTTAATGATGTTAAGATTTTGAATTATTTTTTTTGATGATTTTGAATTGAAATAAGGAGGGAGAGTGGGTGTAATGATGAGTTGAAACAAGTGGTGATAACGTCAGCCTTGACCCTAAACACTCATGAAGACTTGTGTGGGCCTAGTTTTGGGCCAGTTTGTGATTCTTGTGTCCAGAGCTTCCCGTAGTCCAAACACGTGAAGAAGAATAAGGCCCATTCTTTGTACAAACTCCATTTTTTTTAAAATTTCAAAATTACTCTCACATGGAATACGCATGGAAACCCACACACGCTGGTCTAATGACAGGTTCAGTCGTGATTTTCCGAACAGATACGAAACTTATGTGGTGGTGGCTCAGGTGGCGGCACATGTGACCCAAGGGATGGGATGAGAGCGCTAATCAATTTAAATGGAGTTAATGGCGGTGATGCATCAGATGATAAGGAATGAGGTGAGGAGTTACATGGAACAGCGAAATGGGATGCGTTTTAAAGGTGTGGATGGGTTTAGGAACGTCTTCTCCTGCTCGCGTCTTGATTTGTGTTGTGTGTTCGATGTTTGCTCTTTGATTAACGTGTGCTTTCTTATGTTTAATCTCATTCATTCAATATCTTTAGAGCCATGTGTCATGTTATTATAAAAAGTAATGGAAACTGCCATTTATTTGACTAATGGAAAGGATCTAGACTCGTGGGTTTCGACGGAGAACCCAAAGGGGGGGAGAGAGAGAGAGAGAGAGAGAGAGAGAGAGAGAGAGAGAGAGAGAGAGAGAGAGAGAGAGAGAGAGAGAGAGAGAGAGAGAGAGAGAGAGAGAGAGAGAGAGAGAGAGAGAGAGAGAGAGAGAGAGAGAGAGAGAGAGAGAGAGAGAGAGAGAGAGAGAGGGAGTTTCTTTTTTGTTTTTAAATTTTGGCAAAATACCATCCGGGGTCCCTTAACTTATTTTCCGTTTTCACTTAGGTCCCTTAAGTTTGAAAGTTAACGTTCAGGTCCCTTAAGTTGTTAAAACGTTGCACCGTTTTCCCCAGTTAACGTTTTTAAACTAACAGCGTTAAACTGTGTATTACCTGGCTTTTTTGTTGTTGAATGGACATGCCACGTCAGATTATTTTTTTTTTTGTGTTGAAACGTCAGATTTATTTTAAGGGTTTCGATTTCGTTTTTTCCTAAATCTGCAGTTTCCATTTTCGTTTTTTCCAAAATCTGCATTTTCGTTTTTTCAGTCTCATTTTTAGCTAGTTAATTTTTTCCTTTCAATTTCGTTTTTCCCCAAATCTGCATTTTCCATTTTCGTTTTTTCCCAAATCTGCATCTGTTTACGAATTGAATGGAATCGATCGAATCTAAAACGAATCTGATTAACGAATTGAAAAATAGTGAAACAAATCTGAGAGAGAGTGGACTAACTGAGCAAATGTGGAGAAACATGAGATTTCTTGTATTAAGCTTGGGGAAGAACAAATCTGGGAAAACTGGTTTTGATAATTTTATTTTTAATCAATTGAAAACCCTATTTGCTGGTTCTGGTTCGTTTTGGGTTCTGGAAATAAACACAAGTCCAGAATCCTTTTATCCCCAAATCCCATGAACAATTTCGATAGAGTTTCATGAACAAACGAACAAACGAAATCATCTCCAATTTCGTGTTTCATGAAGGAACGAAATCGAATCTATAAAGAGAACATAAACAGTAGATCGACATCTGGGAGTGCGAAACTAGTAACAAATATTGAAACTAGGTTGAAGATGAACCGGTTGAAGAAGATGAACTGGGATGAAGATGAACTAGAGTTTGTTTTTTTTGAATTTTTTAATTTATATTAATAAAAAATAATAAATCAGTAAAACGTGGCGTGCCAAGTCAGCGCACTAACAGACACCTAAGACATTGCTTAACAGAGTTAAAGACAAAACGTTAACTGGGAAAACGGTGCAACGTTTTAACAACTTAAGGGACCTGAACGTTAACTTTCAAACTTAAGGGACCTAAACGAAAACAGAAAATAAGTTAAGGGACCTCGAATGGTATTTTGCCTTAAAATTTTAACACTTTTAGCATCCAACAATTGCACATATATATTTGCTCCCACTTTCACATATCTCATCACAGAAAGGAATCTTTTATTTTTGGAATATCCTATAACACAAAGAAGAGAAATAGATTCCTTTTTCCCCCAAACAATTGCGGCCATTTTAAATAACTTAGGGACACCTAGATTATTAAGAATGTCCACTCTCTCGTTCTCAACTTCACTAAACATTTCATTCTCTCGCCTACACGCTCTCGTTCTTTGTGTGTGATTGTCTATCTACTTTCTCCATTTTTGTTCTTCACAGAATTCATCAAAATCGATAACAATTAGGTTTTGGAAATCCTAATCTTAATTCGGTGCTCTCATGACTATTAGGTGGAGATATTGGTTTGGATTCTCCTTGTAACACCCTATTTTATTGCAAAAAGTAGCTGCGAAAATTTTTGAGGAAAATAAAACTCTACTTTCTTTTCGTAAACTCATTGTTTTACGAACGAAAATCGAAAACATTTGTTCATAAAAAAAATGTCAAACTCATAATTTATTCATTCCAAAATCATGTAACTATAACTTTTCAAAAGAATACTATCTTATCTGAATAATCGTCTTCGACTTTAAAACAAAAAATGATATTGAATTAGTAGCTATTCAATTTCTACCTTTTGATAAATATAATAATACAATTCATCTCTCTATACAAATTTACTTTACATCCTTATAGCATTATTTACAAATTACATATAAATTAATTCATTACAGATTTAGTTCATTACGGGTTAACTGTAAAAACATGAAATTGAAAGAATGATATAAAAATCTTAGTGAGCGTTCCCAACACACACACACCTGGAAACTAACAAGTAGTCATGCTAATGGTACTATTTGTACAACATGCACAATCAACGGATACAACAACTAGACAGTTAGCGCGCCAAACAACAGATCATTTCATTTCATACAGACACAGGAACAAACCAAGCTCGATCGTCAGACTCCACAAGCTACAAGCAACAACAACAACAAATCGAACTAGCCAACACTTACACGAGGCCAGACCAAACTCAATTGCGCATACTTAAAGCAGGACCAGGATACCATGCCTCAAAAAGGATACCTTGCCCGATAACGCCCTACTAACAACGACAAACATAGGACCAGGATACCATGCCTGGACGAGATACCTTGCCCGATAATGCCCTACTAACAACAATGACAAACGTAAGACCAGGATACCATGCCTAAACAGGGTACCTGATAACTCTATTTTATATAGAGTTATTTATACTTCGAAATCTAAATAATTGTAGAAATCTTAATAATAATGTTGTGTCAAGTATAGTAATACAAAAGAAAAACAGAAATTTATGATGAAGAAGAGTTTGGGATACATCATCACTAATTCATATGATTTGTGGTACTTCTGATGTGTTTGTTCAATTGCTGCTGCAACCGTTGCCCCTGCAATATACACAACAATCATTGCTCCTACAACAATTGCTCTTGCAATGGTCATTCAAGCAGAAATCAGAAGCATTGCACCGACAATACAATGAGCATCCACTACACCAACAATCATTGCCTCAACAATGTTCACAACACAAAATGCCCTAACATTTTTTATGATGATGTCATCATGCTAAGTTGCAAGTGCAAGTTGCCCTAGTGGATGGCTGTGGCACCAACTTTTGAACAATCATAGACTACCCGTGGTAACTTTTTAAGTACACTTGTACTCACACCATTGGACCCTTTCTTCTTCGTTACTGGATGATCAAATCACGTTTTTGATGGAAAAAGAAACCCTAAATCACCTTGGCACCCCAAACAACTTCACTTCTTGGAAATACATCCCCTCTTCCTCATTTGAAATCATCTCAAAAATTCCATTTCAAGTTTAGTTCTAAGTAGTAGATAGTTTGCTTTAGTTCAAAGGAAAGGGAGAAAGTGACAACTTCTCCCTAATTTTAGTTCATTTTACTGTTGCTGAATTCATTGCTGTGAGGTGATTGCCCCAATATTGCTAGACAGATTATCTTCTTTCCTTTGTATTTTCTTTAACATGAACATGAATTCTTATGTTTGTATGTGCTTAGTTTTGTCAAGCATGAATTAAACATCTTTGGTTGGGATGCCTTAACTTTGTAATGAACCTTTGAATGGTTATTATGTTAACTTGATGTTTGCAATTTAGTTCTTGTGCTGTAATTCTTTCAAACTTATTTTGAGGTTGATCACTTAGAATAAGTAGGGTCATAAATACAGACATTGTTTATGATTTGAACTCAAGAACTAATAAGGATAAGTGTTTCAATAAAAGGAAACTTTGTCAATTCCATGCTAAAACCTAGACATAGGATAGCATAGTCCATAGGGTGATACTGTAGGAGCTTAATATACAAGGGTGAACTTATTTAGGGCTTAGACAAAAGACATGTAATGAAACCTTGAAGTTAGTTGCTGAAAGGCACGTGTCCATTTCAACAACATCCATTGCAGGAGCATCCTGAAAAACATAATGCTATAAAAGTAAATTACCTAGAAAAGAGCATTCCAACCATTTCTCTCAATTGATTCACAACTTATCTTTACTTTGCTTATTTTAAATTCTGTATACACACACACCACTCATTTTTATTTCTATTACACTAGTCTTGCTACCAATTTAAACTCTCAAAAATTAATCCAATCCTTTTGGGAACGATCTCTTCTTATCATTGTATTACTTGTTTTTAGACTGTGTATACTTGCACACCTTTTCACACAACAAGTTTTTGGCACCGTTGCCAGGGATTGCCATTGATTTTTTTATTATTTAACTTAGTAGTAATTTAGTGATCAGTTTTACTCTGGTCTTTTGTTCTTTGTGCAACAACAATTATTGCAGCTGCAGTCATTACACATGCAACCATTGCACCAGCAATAGTTGCTCTAGCATATGCCCAGGTCCAACACACCCGAAATTCAATTGGATCCTGAGATAGAGAGGAGATTTAGATGGTTGCGAAGAATTCCAAGACAAAGAGGCGGAGCTAGACAAACAATGTCTGATCAAGGAATAGGAGAGGGTTCTCATCATGGCACTAGTAGAGGTTCAGGAAGAGATAGAGGATCTGTTCATGGTTCACACTCTAATCAAGAGAATGATTACAGAAATAAATTTGTCAACATGGGTCCAATAGGTATGCTAAATGATAGGAACAGACCAATGAGGGACTATGTTGTGTTTAATCATCAGACCATGCAAACAAGCATAGTCAGACCTCAAATTAACGAAACACATTTTGAATTTAAACCCATGATGTTCCAAATGCTTCAAAAAGTGGGTCAATTTAGTGGTTCTCCTCATGAGGACCCTTATTTGCATCTAAGGCGATTTTTAGAAATTTGTAGCAATTTCATAATCCCTGGTGTTACAGAAAATGCTTTTAGATTAAAAAAATTCCATATTCCCTCAAGGATAAAGCAAAGGCTTGGTTAAACTCACTAGAGTCTAAGTCTATCACCGAGTAGAATGATCTAGCAGAAAATTTTCTGCCAAAATATTTTCCACCAAGTAAAATTGCCAGGATGAGAAATTACATAACTTCTTTTAGACAAAAAGAAGGTGAATCACTATTTGAAGCATGGGAAATATGGAAGGAACTTTTGAGAAAATGTCATCATCATGGTATCACTGTCATAATACAAATGGAAACATTCTATAATGGTTTGGAGCCTCAAACCAGACTCATGTTGGATGCAACATCTAGAGCAGTATTGCTGAACTTATCATACAATAAAGCATCTGAGTTGATAAAGAAGATGGCAACCAACAACTATAGTTGGCCCTTAGAACGGATCAATGGTCAAAAGAAAACAGTTGGAGTCCATGAAATCAGTGGAAGTATCAGCTCTGTCAGCTCAAGTGGCATCTCTCACCAACATGATAAATAACCTTAACTCCAACAATGCACCAACATCCATTGCTGGAGCAATAACAGAAGGTGCTTCTGCAATAGAGCAAGCCCCTCTAGGAACTACTAGCTGTATATACTGTGGAGGTGGACATTTATATGAAGAATATCCAAGCAGTCCTATTTCTATTAACTATGTGTGATACGAAAAAACAGCAATCCTTATTCTAACACCTACAATCTAGGCTGGAGAAATCACCCAAATTTCAAATGGAGCACTAACAATGCTCCAACATCCAATGCTCCAACACCCTCAACTCCACCAAGATTGCAATTCCAAAATTACCAAAATTACCAAAAAAAAATTCTACACCAGCAAATGACAACTCCTTGGAGTCAATGTTCAAGTCATACATGAGCAAAACTGATGCTTTCATCAGTGAGACTAGAACTGCAAGACAATCTCAAGATGCATCATTCACAAAAGCATGGGAAAGAGCAGGTGAAAGCGATTTCTTTAAGAAGGGGGAAAAGTCTCTTAGAGCCACATCCACCAGAAGGTGTAGAAAAGGAAGAAAAATAAAACAATGAAAAATTGAAAAAGGAGAAAAGAGAAAAATATAACAAATGCAGAAGCAGGTGCAACAGATGCAGAAGCAACTAATGCAGGTGCATCCAAAGCTAGAGGATCAGAAATTGCTTATGTACCACCAAGGTTAGTTCTAGAATACCATTCTCCCCCTTATCCACAAATATTGAAGAAGTCACATGAAGAGAAACAATTTGGTAAGTTCCTATCCTGAAGGGATCATAGAAGATGTTTTGATAAAAGTTGACAAGTTTGTGTTTCTTGCAGATTTTGTTATTCTTGATATTGATGCAGATAAGTATGTACCAGTTATTCTTGTAAAACCATTCCTAGCCATTGGCAAAACACTCATTGATATGCAGAAAGGTGAATTGACCATGAGAGTAAATTAAAGATCAAGAGGTCAAATTCAACATTATGAATGCTCTCAAATATCCAAATGATGAAGTTGAAGAATGCTCTCTCGTTGTCTCTCAGGATCGAGCAATACAACAACACTTTCACAAGAAGCAGGACCATTTGATCAATGCTCTAGTATCTATTGCTGGAGCAACGACAGAAAATGAAGAAATGGTGGAAAATGAAGTTGTGCAAGAAGAAGTTGCTGTGAAGGAGGTTTGGGCTAGAAAATATGAGTCTTTGAAACTTGAAAATTCAAACCTCAAAAGAAATATTCTTTCAGTTGATGAACCTCCTCAACTGGAGCTTAAAGAATTGCCCCAGCATCTCAAATATGCCTTCTTAGGAGAAAATAACACACTTCCAGTTATCATTACTTCTGACTTATCCCAAAAGCAGGAGCATGATCTTATTACTTATTACTACCCTAAGGAAGCATAAGAAGGAAATAGGTTGGCAAATGTCTGATATAAAAGGAGTTAGTCCTTCTATCTGCATGCATAGAAATGTTTTGGATGATAACTCCAAAAACAACATTGAGAACCAGGACCATGAATCCAATCATGAAAGTGGTGGTGAAGAATCAAATAATCAAATGGCTAGATGCTGGCATAATCTACCCAATCTCGGACAGTGCATGGGTAAGCCTTGTGCAATGTGTACCAAAGAAAGGTGGAGTAACAGTAGTAGCCAATGAGAAGAATGAATTGATACCTACAAGAAATGTCACAGGCTGGAGGATATGCTTGGATTACAGAAAGCTCAACAAGGATCATATCCCATTACCCTTCATTAATAAAATAGGCTATAATCAAATGGCTATAGTTCCTGAAGACCAAGAAAAAACAACCTTTACATGTCCCTATGACATCTTTGCATTTTGAAGAATGCCATTTGGACTATGTAATGCTCCAGCAACATTCCAAATGTGTATGATGGCAATATTCTCAAACTTCATTGTGCATTCAATGGAGGTGGTCTTCATGGATAATTTCGTAGTATTTGGAGAGACATTTCAACTATGTCTGTCAAACTTAGAAGAAATTCTCAACAGATGTGAAGAGAATAACCTAGTTTTGAACTAAGAAAAGTGTCATTTCATGGTCCAAGAAGGCATTGTGCTTGGCCATAGAGTTTCAAAGAAAGGTCTTGAAGTAACGAAAGCAAAAATGGGGTGATTGAGAAATTATCCTCTCCAACAACTGTCAAGGGGTATCAGAAGCTTCTTGGGTATCAAAGACTTCTTAAAGATTTCAAAGTCATTATGTCAACTCTTGCAACGTGATGTGTCATTCCACTATGATGAAGCTTGCATGGAAGAATTTCAGAAATTAAAGAAAGCATTGGTCACAGCACCAGTAGTAGTCACATAAGATTGGAGCAGACCATTTGAATTGATGTGTGATTCTAGTGATTTTTAGTAGGAGTAGTCCTAGGGAAAAGGTATGACAAAGTTTTTCACTCTATTTATTATGCTAGCAAAACATTAATTGAAGCCCAATTAAACTTACTGTGACTGAGAAAGAATTATTAGTTGAAGTGTTTGCATTTGATAAATTTAGATCTTACTTGGTAGGCACCAAAGTAATTGTTTATACGGATCATTCTGCCATGAAGTATTTGATTTCAATGAAAGATGAAAAGCCTAGGCTCATAAGATGACCTTTCCTCCTTCAAGAATTGGATCTTGAAATTCGTGATAAAAGGGGGTGGAGAACGAAGTTTCTTATCATTTTTCTAGACTTGAAAATGAAAGTGCAGGCACCAAGGAAGGAGAGATAAAGGAGAATTTTCCAAACGAAAAACTGTTAGCAATCTCTGCATCAACACCTATTGTAGGAGCATCAGTTGCAGGAGCATTAATTGTAGTAGCAATTGATGCTGCTACTCCATAGTTTGCTGACATAGTAAATTTCCTTGCAAGCAAGGTTGTACCTGTAAACATGACATATCAATAGAGGAAAAGATTTTTCCATATAGTTAAACAATACTATTGGAATGGTTCTTCTTTTACAAATAATGTCCAGACCAAATGATAAGAATATGCTTAGTAGACGATGAACAACAAGCAAAGCTGCAGCAATGTATTGCTGCCCCCTATGAAGGACACTTTGGTAGGACAAGAACTGCAGCTAAGGTATTGCAATCAGGTTACTATTGGCCATCAATATATAAAGATGCATATCAATTGGTCAAGAATTTTGATAGATGTCAAAGGACTGGAAACATTTCAAATAAGCATGAAATGGCACTCACCAATATCTTAGTGGTTTAACTTTTTGATGTTTGGGGAATGGATTTCATGGGACCATTTCCTCCATCCTTTGGCAATCTGTACATCCTGGTAGCTGGGGACTATGTCTCTAAGTGGGTGGAAGTCGTGGCTTTGCCAAACAGTGATGTCAAACTTGTGAGTAAGTTTCTCCAAAGAAACATCTTCACTAGGTTTGGTACCCCAAGGGAAGTCAACAGTGATGAAGGCTCCCACTTTTGCAATAAGCTCATTGAAAACCTTCTAGCCAAATATGAGATAAAACACAAAATTGCTACTGCTTACCACCCTCAAACAAGTAGCCAGGCAGAATTGTCCAATAGGGAAGTCAAAAGAATATTTGAAAAAATGGTTGGACCCACAAGAAAAGAATGATCATTGCACCCAGATGATGCTTTGTGGGCATACAGAACAACATTCAAGACACCCCTGGGAATGTCACCCTACAGGCTAGTATATGGAAAGGCATGTCACTTATCTGTGGAATTAGAGCATAAATCATATTGGGCTATTAAAAAGCTCAATCTCAATCATGATCAAGCAGGTGCATCTAGGCTTCTACAACTCAATGAACTTGAAGAAATCATGCATTTTGTCTATGAGAATACTAAAATTTACAAGGCAAAGACAAAAGTTTGGCATGATCAAAGAATTCAGAAAAGGGAACTGATTGAAGGAGGATTGGTGTTGCTGTACAACTCCAGATTAAAATTATTCCTTGAAAAGCTCAAATCGAGATGGTCAGGACCATTTAAGTTGTTGAAAGTGTACCTCATGGTGCAGTGAAGTTATTTGATGAAAAATCTAACACCTCTTTCAAAGTCAATGGACAAAAAGTAAAGATGTACCGGTGAACTTGTGGTGAGAAACAAAGTCACCACTAACGTCCAAAATCTCTAAAATGATGGAGATAGTCAGACTAAAAGACTTTTAATTCAAGTGCTTTCTGGGAGGCAACCTGTAACAGCCCGATTTTCAGGCGTTGTGGTTCGTATAGTATGTGTTGTTCTATGAACTATTTCGAATTGATTAGAATAAAGTATTTGTGTTTGAGTTATTAAAATTAGTTGAAATCACATTTAAAAGTCTTTTTATATGCTATTGGTATTATATGAGTGTTATTAGATATTTATTTTATTTTCATAAATAGTAGTATTTTATATGTTATTTATTTTATAAGTTATTTTAGGCTATTGAGGTGTTAAAATATAGTTGTAGTGAAAATTGGGTTTTAAAAACAAATTAAAATGGATTTTGGGTCTTTTTAAAACACAAACACGTTATTTTAATTATACAGCAGCCTATTTTCTGCTTCCTACACCCCATGTCACCTACTCAAACAGTCCAGCAAGCAAGACTCAGCCCAATTTGCGCTAACCCACTGGATCTGAACCCGACCCGCGACTTCTTCTCTCCAGCCAAAACACGCAGAAACCAAGCAAAAACCCTATCCTTCTTCTTCCTCAATTGCATTCTCACTCCTCCCTCCACGGCCGAGCCCCAAACTTCGCCCATCCACTCGAAATTCGCTTCTGAGTCCGATTCTAGCGTTCTTTTAACCGATTACAGCCCCTACATCGTGTTCTAGCCGTTGTCCTCTACGTGGGAAAACTCCATGACCGCTCCTAGACGCCGCCGCAACCACCCACATGTCCTTAGTGCACATCTTTGGTTAGTCTTACTCTCTTTCAGTTTTCATTTATTAAGGTTCAAACATGCACTAAAAGATAAACTGAATTCATACATGTATAATCTTGATTATTGTGTGTGTGGGTTTCAAAATCAAAGTTGATTCCTTGTGAGGCCATTAATTCTCAAGCCAAAATTACCTTCGGTAACAGATCATTAAAAATGCCAATATCAACATGATGCTATTTTCTATGGCCTTATAGCATTACCTCAGCATGTTTGTTGTCATCGTTAAACTAGTTAAACTAATGTATACTAATGTTTATTTTTAGGTGGTGCTTAATTTGTGTGGTTAACGTAAAGTACTTGCTTTTAAAGAGGTTTTTGTTAAAATAAGCTGAAATGTTTCTTGCTATTTTTTCTTAAGAAAAAGAAAGTAGACTTTTCTTAAAAGGTGTTTGGTAAAGATGATCTACAAATAATACGTATAAATGTATATTTATATATAAGCTCTTCTCAAATGTAATATTTCATATGTGTAAGATATTTAGCCTACTCCACGTAATATAAATTAGTGACCTTTGTATTACACGAATTTAAAGTTAAACTATGATATTGAATAGCTTAATATTTCATCTTCCAAACCATTTAGAGTTTAACTTAATTTAAATTAGTATATTCTTTTAAAGTATTTTTACAATGAAAACAGGATTTTATGGTTAATCCTTTAGAAGAGCGATTGATTATCTTCAATATTTTTAGTGAAATGACTTTTGTATCGTCGTCGTCGTTGCTGTTGTATAATTGTACGTGTTCGAGTTAGACATATCCCCGCTGGAATTAAATAACGCTCGTGAGCTCGTGATTTCTTTTCATCGATTCGCTATTGGAATGCCCTTCGATATCAGGTACGGGGGAAAAGGGTTTCTGTTCTATATGGGGAATAGGGGATAGAACTAATATGGTTTTGATTATTCACGTTTGTCTGTATTTATTTATTATTTACTTTTTATTGTTAATTTGGATGACTGTAATCATTTAGGATGACTGTAATAACCTAAATAGTCTGTAAATAATTTGGATGACTGTAATTGAAATATTGTGGTGGATATAGCTAATATGCCAAGTTTAGGGAATGAATCTAGTCAATTTTATGTTGAATGATGTTCTTTGATTTGGATGACCCGTATGTTACCAATAAGGTAAAATTGAGTTGACGGTGAGGTTGATTTAATAGTAAGAACAGAATAGTTAGAATGAATTAATGAGCCTATACGACTTGAGCATTGCTCATACTGTAGATAGAGAAGGAAGATTTAGTTATAAAAGTTATAAGACGAGCTAGTGTCTAATGTGCTAATGGATTATAATGAGATGAGAGAATAAATGATACAAATTAATATGGTTTGAGTTCTCGATCGATATCTTAATGTTTGTTAACGTAGCTGAGATTGACTCGGAGTTGTTGAGTCATTAAGTTACATGATGGTAATGCGTTGTCGTTATTGCTGGCTGGTTTTATGTGTATTGTTATCGGAAACTTGTCTCACGAGGGGCAAGTTATCCTTCTTCGATGATTAGCAAGCTGGTTCGTGTTGAAGAATCTTGTCGCAGCACGGGCAAGAACTCGTTGCAGTATGGACGAGTTGTATCTCGTGATCGAGAGTTGTTTAAGGAACCTTGTCGCAGTATGGGCAAGGACTCGCTGCGGTATGGGCGAGTCGTACCTTAGTAATTTAAATTCTAGGAGGAATCTTGTCGCAGTATGGGCGAGTCGTTCCTCAAAGGATGGTGATAGGTGTTGTTGTCATTGTCGTCGTTGTTGTCGTCGTTAGTGAGGGCATTATCGGGCAAGGTATCCCGTTCGGGCAAGGTATCCCGGTCCTCATAGTCCTCTTTTGGGTGTTTTTCAGGGCATTATCGGGCAAGGTATCCCGTTCGAGTGTCTCGGTCCTGTTGTTCTTGTAGGGCATTATCGGGCAAGGTATCCCATTCGGGCAAGGTATCCCAGTCCTCAGAGTCCTCGTGCTGCTGTTCTTCGTAGGGCGTTATCGGGCAAGGTATCCCGGTCCTATAGTTGTTGTTTTTTGTAGGGCATTATCGGGCAAGGTATCCCGTTCAGGCAAGGTATCCTGGTCCTATAGTTGTTGTTGTTGTTGTTGTTGTTGTAGATGATGATTGTAACGTTGTATCTGGCAAGGTATCCTAATCCTGTTGTCGTTGTTGTTGCTGCTTGTAGTTTTAGGACCATACGTGAGGTCGCGATACTAGGATTAGTTGAAGATTATTTAAGGATTGTTTGTGCATGTGCATTATGAAAGTTGTATCCCCTATTGTTGATTGTTCCCTTGTTTTGTGGTAGTCTTTGCTGTTTTAGTTTCGGTCTTATGTTCCTTATATGGTTTGGATGCTCTTTCTCACCCGTGCACCACTTTTTTAGATTGACTTCTAGGTGTCGTTGGAGCAGTCTTCTAGGATCGTGACTCGGTGGAGATGTGATCATTACAGATCCCGTAGTAGCTTGTAGTGTAATACTATGCATTGATATTACCCTTTTTAATTTAATTGTATTAAAGGTATTTGCTCTGATTATGTGACATCGAGATTTGGATTGTACTTTTAATATTACACGAAAGTCATTCTTGTTATTCTATTGAAGGAAATCTTTTATCGGTTAGCCTTTATTTATTTATTTATTTATTTATTTATTTATTATAAATTGTGTTTACACGACTTAAAGAGTTCGAAGACATCTTTTACCTGCGAAAGTTATTTCAAAAATAGATTGACAATTTTATTTGAAAAAACAAATTTACTCATTTTTCGCACATGTACAAGACTATTTTTATGTAGCAAGAATTACCATACTGAGTCAATTCCCAGCAGTGTCCATATATTAATTTTAGGGTTGATAATTGAAATAGAAAGCCCTAAACTAATCAGAACAACATGCCATCACCCATGAAAACCACAAAGTTCGGCCAAAAATTTAATCAACAAAGAAACCACTGTTTATAGAAACAGCAAGAGAGGATACAACGTTTTAAATACCTGGAAGATGATTAATAATGTAGAGTTGCAGCAGCTCTGGTGAAATTCGCAACAACTGTGGTGGAATTTGCTTAAACCCTAAGGACTGCAACACAGAGTGAAAACGAGAGAGAAAGAGAGTGAGACCAAGAGAGAAAGAGAGGTGGACCGAGAGAGAAGAAATAAACAAGAATTAGGGAGAGAGAGAGAGAGAGTTCTTACGTTAGAAAGACCATAATGATGATGGTGATGGAGTGTCATACCCTAATTTTGTCCGCCTAGGTCAAAACCCTAATTTTCCGCAAAAAATAAATAAATTGAGAAGTGTGGTTTTATTTTGAAGAGTGAAGAGCATTGTGCATGCATTTTTGGGTTTTAAAAGTAATTCTAGGGCTTTTAAATTCATTGTTAGAGTGGAAATGCATTTGTTGTTAAAAAACAAGGTTTTTAGGGCAAAAGGGTATTTTGGTCATTGTCAAAAATAAGATAATTTCTCATCAAGAATCATTGTGCAATTTTAGAGAAATTTATTTGAGGCAAAACATTTTTGGTCATGTATGTATGTATGCGCAGGCATGCATACATTGTGCACAAAATTCAAATTCAAAAAAGGCATCAAAAAGGAATATTCTACAAAAATTTCAAGATGAGGTTTTTATGATATTTTTGGTCATGGTGATCTCATAAAATGGCATATTCCTCAAGATACCTTGTATGTGGCCTAAATTGGGTGTATTTTTGTACAATTATCCTAAGAAGAATAATCAAAAATGAAGGGATAATGGAATGGTCATATAATAGTACAATAGTACAAGATGACAACTTGCAAAACTTGGTCACCAAGGACCCCTCCCAATGTTTATGCGCCACCCCCTCTCTATTCTCTCATTTTGTGTTTTCTCAATGTCCTCAATCCATGTGAGCCTCAATCCTAGCCTTTGATTCAAAATTAAAATCAAATCCTAGAGCACAACTAGTGCATATTGACCTAAATACCCTCAAACCTAGATGCCTTCTATAAATACCCTATTAACCTCACCCCACACACCTTTTTTTGGCCTCACAATTCATTCACAAAACCCTAGCACACAAACCTCTCCTCTCCTCTCCTCCTTTGGCCGAAATCACAACAACCATTCCCTCCTCCATTTTTCTTTATTTCACTTCCATTTTCCATCTCATATTAACTCCTACTTCATATATCTTCCTTCTCTCCTAATTTAATTCAAGCTTGCATCATCAAAGGGCATTTTTAAGCAAGCATTTCGTGGGTTTCATTGAAGTTTGGTGAAGATTCAAGTTGATTTGTGGTCTTGTTCTTCATATTAATCATTCCTTAGCTTGGATTTGAGGTAAACTTCTTAAAACCTAGCATCATCTTCAACTTTTTTTGCATCAAAATGTAGACATCATGTTTCTAATTTTGCATCCTACCATATTCATGCATTTTAGTATTATTATATTGTTGATTTGTTGATTGTTGTTGGTGAGAGGTGTCTCAAGCATTTTTGACAAACACCGTGGGAGGTTTGGGTGCTTGAGATGCTTCTCACCCTTGAATAAATTGTGATTTATGTTGTTTTTACTATGATCTTGCATTTTTGTTGAATAAAATGATGTGATGCTTCGCAAATCATGATTAGAATTAGGGTTTGTTAATTTTCTTGTGAAATGGGTTTGCAATTGTGATCAAAAACATTTTCTCAAGTTATTTTGATGTTAATAGATGGTATCTTGCTTGCAAGTCATTGTTATGTTGATGATTGGTAAGAGGACTCACACTTGTGTCTTTGTGCACTTCACTTTAAGTGTTGAGGATTGCCTAAGATGATTCAACACAACCTTGTGCTTTGATTGTAAACTTTGGTTTGCTTGTTAGTAACTTGTTTGCAAAGTTATTCTATGTTGAGGATTGGCAAGAGGACTCTCACTTGTGCCTAGTGCACTTCACTTTAAGTGATGAGGATTGCCTAAGATGATTCAATTTTCTTTGTGCAATTCTTGCTTAAAAATGCAAATGCTAGTTTTCTAACTTGATTAATCAATTTTGGTTACAAAAATGACTTGTTAATGCCCTCTTTTGGTCACTTTTGGTCTTGCAAATGTGATGTTCTTTCTAGGTCAATGTTATGCTTTAATGTTGATGATTTGGTAAAAGGACTAGACACTTATGCACTTGTGCATTGTCTCAAGCGTCAAGGATTACCAAAAGGGATTCAACCTTGTGCTTTATCTTGTGTTGACACTTAATTGAATTGAACTTTTGTATGATCTCTTTGTGTGCTTATTGTTGATCTTACATATACATGCCATTAGACGTTGATGACTAAGTGTCATTCTTGTGCTCAAATGTTGTAATTGGTAATGTTTATGCTTATGCTTACATTGTTGATTGCTTTGCTTGCAATTTGTTAAATGTTGCACTTTGGTTATTGACTTGGAAATTGATTCAATGTTCTACTTTCTTTTCCTTTTGGATGCCACGCCATCCCAACAAATCTTTTGTGACCAATGTCACCCTCAAACTCCCTTCTCCTTTCTTCAAATCAATCATTTTCTAAAGCTTTTCCAAACTCAATCTTTTCTCAAATTGTTTTCATAAGCCAATCAAATTCTTTCTAAGATCAACAATAAACCTTTTTGAAAACTCATAAGGAGGCAAGTCGGACGTACGACCGGTGTTGTCTAACGTCCTAAGATCAGAGCTGTACAGCCCAAACATCTTGGGATACTTATGAGAATTAAAACAAGTAATTAACAACTTGAACCCTATTTCAAAAAATGAGTAAGGAATCGAGTCGGATGTACATCCGGTATTGGTTAGCGTCTTAGGGTTAGCGGGCTGTACAGTTCGTGCGAGCCTAAGATACTTGCTCAAATAAAAGCAACCAACCTCACAACAAATCTTTTTCTTCCCTAATCAAAAAAAACATTTTCAATAAGTAGGGGGCACGTCGTCTGTACAGGCGGGGTTGTCTTTGTTCTAGGTCTAGTGGACTGTACAGTCTAGGACCGAAAACCCCTACAATAAAAAACACCAACACAAAGTTTCTCGACTAAAGAGAACTACGTAAGCTTTGAATTCTCCATCGCACCGGGAGATACGTAGGAGCGGGTCACATCCCGTCAAGCACACTTTTAAAAAATAATAAAAAGATTCTTCTTTTCCCCCGTTTTCAAAAACACTTTTCTCAAATAAAAAAAGAAGTAGAACGAATTGTTTCAAATCAACTCTGTCAAAACCGCACATCAAGTTAAAGGTTCCCTTTCGGTAGAAAGGAGGTGTGGGATGCTAATACCTTCCCCACACCTAACCGACCCCCGAACCTACATCTCTAGTTCTCAAAGGACCACCCCGCCTTAAAAAGGACCCTTTTTCAATGTTTTGGTCCCTAAATAAAAAATGTTGATGGCGGCTTCACGAATTTTCACGTTGTACGATGAAAGGTCCAAACTGGATTTTTTTTCGGGGTGCAACATGGAGAAGAGAGAGACCAAGTGAGAAGAGAGTGAGAGAACGTAACCAACAGAGAAGAAGAAATTGGAACGACAGAATGAGGGGGAGAAGACCAATAGGCGCCAACAGTAGCAACTAATTTAGGTTTTGGTATTTGAAAGGTTTCAAATTTAAGAGGGGTAGTATTGTAACTTTATTTATTCTGGGGCGGGTTCGGGGACGAGACCTATGTCCCCATTACCCGGCCCGTCCCCATATTTTGATTTCGGGTAAAACCCAATCCCAAACTCAGTCAAAGCGGGGAAACCCGTTAAACCGGGGCGAGTTTGGGCAAGTTCCCACAGGTACGAGTTTTGTTGCCATGCCTACTTACCATTAAAACCACCCCACGATCTACTCATTGTTACCGTTACTCTCCCATTTTCTCATAACTCTCAAACAGAACGCATTCCATCTTCTCAAATTCTCCAAAACCTAAAACTGCAAAGAAAACTCAACTATGGTGAAGAAGCAATCAGCACTCAAAACTTCTGGCAAGTCTTCATCTGATGCAAGAGCATCAAGGTGATTAACGAAGAAAACTACAATTGCTCCTACAACAATCAACAAGGAAGGAGCAAAATATTGGGGCATGGAATGTCTAGAAGAGCGAGGATTCAAGCTCACAAATGCAAATCCCTCATTCACCTCAACTGTTTACAATTTGGGATGAGAATCATTCGTCAAGCCTAGAGGTTCCTATTGCATTCCCATTATTCGTGAGTTCTATGCATGTATTCCTGAGCAAAAATTTGGTAAGTCTCTCTACTACTCTACTGTCAGAGGCAAGAGAGTGAATTTTAACTCCATAACAATCAATGATGAGTAATAGTTAGGGTACAATGGCACTGAATACAATACGATGAGTAGATACCTTAGGCCTGAAGGACAAGCATGGCTTCTTTTCATTGCATGCTCACTTTTGCCCACATCACACACTTCCTCAATCAAAAAGGAAAGAATGATGGTTGTTGATTCCATTTTGACTAAACAAAACATAGACATAGGAAGAATAATTGCTGAAAATATTTTAACATACAAGAACAATGATTCTAGCTTTTTATTGTTCCCTTGTTTGATCACAAAACTGTGCATTAAGGATGAGATAACAATTAATAATGACGAATTAAGAAAATTCCCACCTGGTCCATTTGCTACAAATTTCAATGAAAGAACCAAAGTACAGAGAGAAGGTGCCCGCAACTCATTATAGGAGCAATTCATGCTCTAGCAACGAGCTGTGTGGAAATTTCAAAAAGAACAGCTTATTTGGAAGAATGTGATGTTTTAGCAGCTGACAAATGGGTTGTGCAGCCTGCCAACTCCAATTTTTCCTGAATGGGTGCTAGGAGAAGAAAAATAGACAAAAGAATGTGAAGAAAGGGAGGCAAGTGAGAGGCCTTAAAAGAGGAAGATGGTCAAGAAAAAACAACAACATAGGAAGGGTAAAGGAAAGAAGAAAGCAATTATGGAGGAAGAACCAATCCTGAGTTCTGAGAACTTGGTTGAAAATAGTGAAAAGCAGGAGGCTAGGGGGCAGTAAAAGACATTCAGAAGGATGTAGAGGAGTATGAGTCAGAAATAGAGAGTGGCAAGGATGAAGAAGAAGATGAGGTGATCACGGAAGATGCCCCAAGACAAAATTACACAGCCACATCCAAACTAACACCTTCAACTGAAAAAACCAACCAACCTCCATCACCAACCCCCAAAATCAGTCCTAACAAATCACCATCACCACTTCCCACAACCCCTCCACAAGAAAAATCACCTCAACAACAATCACCCACCCATCAATCCAATACTCAAACACAAACGACAAATACACCCATTCAACAAACAAACACCCCTCCCATAGAACCAATAAAAGAACCGGAAATCCCCCACTTATCCAAACACAAAAACCAGAGCAACCTGCAACAAAAACAATATCCGAGCAAGTTTTCATTGCTGCAGCATCTGTTACTAACATTGAACATGCAGGTACAAAAAGAAAATTGGATGACATCCAGGAGGCTAGTGAGGAAGAGGAGTCTGATGAAGGTGAAGAGGAATCTGAAGAAGTTGAACCAGAAGAGCATCCAGAGAAGGAGAAGCCTACAAATGTAGTTGCTGCCCCTGCAATTGATGCACCAATAATGAAGAGTGCAACCATTGCTCCTGCAATGCAACCAATGACATATGAACCTGATGCAGGAGCATCAAAACCATCAAAACAGTGGACCCTACGGAAGCAGAAGCTGCAATAGAATTGGTCAGGCAAACATTGGCTACCCTCAAAGAGGAAGAATTAGCTAAAATGAAGTAGAACAAAGCTACTACAAAAGCACCAAGTCCACCTCACACTGTTGCTGCTGAAGATCAAGCATACTCCAGTCAGGGCAAGTAGCAGGCTAAGGAATGGGACTCCTAAGCAGTAAAAGTTTCTTTTAAATACTGGTTATCTTTTAGGACATAATTATGGTTTAAATTTTTTTAAATAACTTTTGTTTGATGCAACTGACTCTATCTCCTCTCCCAGTATCTTTTTGCAATGAGGACACTGCTAATCCTTAAGTTTGGGGGGAGGGGGAGATTTGCTAATATTTTGTGAACTTATGCTATATGTCATAAATGTGTGTTTAATATAGTATTATGTATGTTAGTATTAGTTTGCAACCAGTTTTTAAGTTTTTATGTATTATGGGTAAATATTTTGAGAAACATGAAAAGCTAAAAACCATTTTTGTAAAAGAACAAGTGCATTTTTTTGAACTAATTCTCTTTGTGAAACATAAAGTGTTGTAGCCTAAGTTTGGATGATGATCAAAATTACTTTTGCTTCAACACTTAACTCTCTAAACCTAAGAGAGGAACTTACTTAGCTAGAAAACAAATGGATGCTAAGGGGTAGAAATAGTGAACCAAGATCAAATGCTAATTTTTTGATAAAAATCTAGAATAGCATAAATAAATAATAAGTTTGGGGTGCATCAATGAAATTAAGGCTAAGTATTTCAATTATAGGAGAGTCAGTGCAAAGGTTTACAATTTTTTTTGCAAAAATAGCATCATGTAATAGCTACATTGATCTGAATCAAATAAGTTGTACCCATTCCAAAAATTGCATGAAAATAAAAACAAAGACAAATAAGAAAAAAGTCAATAAAAAGAAAAAAATAAAGTATGCAAAATGGGGGTCAGCGAGGAGGACAATAAAGCTAAAATTCTCATCTAGTGAAAAGCTAGAGCCCAAAAATGCTACAACAATCATTGCTCCAGCAATAGAAAGAACACCTTGCTCCAGCAATTAGAAACCACCAAAAAAATTAGAAAGCACTGACCAAAAATTGAAATTACATGCAAAGACACATTATTGAACTTTGAGGCCTCTCAAAATTTGAAGAAATTAACAGTTTATTCTACCTTTTGAAAAAACTTTAGTTTTGATCAAAATCAAACTTTTTCTATACAAAATCTAAATGGACTTTTCAAAATTAGCTAGGAACCAATCTGAAGTTCAGTAAGGCCACACACTCACCTAAAAGAGATGCAATAGTTTTGAATGTTAAAAAAACCAATGGTTTACAAGCTTTGTGGGAAATTAAAGAGATTAAGTTCCTAAAAGTGCATTCACTGAAAACATGTTTTAAAGGGCCTAGCTGATCTCTTCTTCTAAGGATTAAACCCTAGTATTTTAGAGTTTTAAAATCTTGTTCAAATGTCATTACTTGAGGAGATGCAATGGTTTAAGTTTGTGGGTGTGATAACTGAAGTCAGTAATGTCATAAGGAAGGGGGGTTGGAATTATGACCCTTTTTATAATTGACCTGAAATAAAAGAACTTTTCTTCACAAGTATGATGTGGATATAAGAAGGTGAGTGATATGTGTTAAGAAGGGTGAGTCAAAACAAGTCTTCTTAACTTAGTTGATAAGCTGAGAAGGGTGATTACTCTGTCTTCTCAACTATATGAAAGAGTTGAGAAGGGTCAGATAATTCTTCCCTCAGTGCTTCTCATAGTGGTTCCGTTTGATAGTTTAAATAGGTTTTAAGCTAGTGATGAATTTATAATTTGTCAAGAGGTTCTTGTCAGGATTTTTCATAATAATTTACAAATAGGGAGAAGGGTGAGAAGGGTTAAAAACATAGTTTTCACAAACACAGTTTATTGGCAGAGAAGGGTCATAACTGATTCTTCTCAGTTTTCCTAAACCTTCTCCTTGTGGAGAGTTTTCTCACAAGATGCAAACTAATGACTTGTAAAACAATAAATAACACAGTGATTTATAGTGGTTCACCCAAATTCTGGGCTACATCCACTCCTCACATCCAGTCAGTGTTTCCACTATTTTTCCAAAATAGTTTACTCCTCCCTAGGTTAAAAGAACTCTTGGTAGTTTTCTTCACACAGCTCTACTTACTGTGATCACCTCTAATAGACTCCTTCTGATCTATTAGTCTGCTTCTAACACAGGAGCACTCACTTCTCAAGTCCTACAGCAACACATGCCACTTGAGAAGGTTTCCTACAAGGTATCTGTTTAAGTGATAGGGTTTGTGGGATTTCTAGAGCTTGGTTGGTACAAATGGAATGTTCAATAATTACAACAACACAAGACTTAATACATACTCAGAGATCAGATGAATCCCTTCTGGTTTGGTACAGCTGAGTATGGATGAGAGAAATCTTTGATACTTGAGAAGGTTGGAAGTTAAGTCCTCAATGCACTCTCATGAGGCTCAATGGCGACCGGGAGCGTTGATTTATAGTTGAAATTATGTATATTAATCACTGGTCCAAGATTTAGAGTCGTTGGTGAAGAAACTAGCCGTTTATAGCCGTTGGAATGGGTTGTCTGCACAGCACAGCTATGTTTCTGCTTTTCTGCAGAAGACAGCTGTTTCCAGTTGTTTACGACCCTTCTCACAATGACTCTTCTTACATATGACATATGATGATGCTTCTCAAGTTGATGTTTGTTATGTTGATGCTTCTCATGTTGATATTCCTGATGATGGTTCATGGTATGACCCTTCTCAACATGACTCTTCTCATCATGACGCTTTTCAGGGTTATGACTCTTCTCATCTAATGCTTTTCATCTTCTTCTTTATGATTCTCTCATGACTTTTCTTGGGTTGATCCTTGGTAGCTACCCTTCTGATATTGCTACAAGAATAAATGAAGCTTCTCAAGATGATCTTTCTCAAGTTTACCATATGGTCTTGATGTTTAAATCTTTATAAAGAGAAGTTTCCTTCCTTAGATCATTGTGGGCACTATTCTTTCTAGCTTTCTCATGTATAATGCCTCTCATAAGCATATACCTTCTTGAGTTTTTCTTTAATAATCCTGTTCTTATATAACACTCAAGAAGAACATTAGTAGCATATGAAATCAGAAACCTTAAGCTTCTCACATTTGAGGCTTCTTAATCATCAAAACTTAATTAGGGATTTTTCCTCAACAATAACTCTATTTTATAAGAGTTATTTATACTTTCAAATCTAAATAATTGTAGAAATCTCATTAATAAGGTTGTGTCAAGTACTGAAATACAAAAGAAAAATAGAAATTTATGATGAAGAAGAGTTTGGGATAAATCATCACTAATTCATAAGATCTGTGGTATTTTTGATGTGTTTGTTCAATTGCTGCAGCAACCGTTGCCCCTGCAATATGCACAGCAATCATTGCCCCTGCCTACAACGAATGTTCCTGCAATGGTCATTAAAGCAGAAAGCAGAAGCATTACACCAGCAATACATTTCCAAAGCAATGTTAACAACACAGAATGCCCTAGCATTTTTGATGATGATGTCATCATGCCAAGTTGCAAGTTGCCCATTGAAAGTTGCCCAAGTGGATAGTTGTGGCGCCAACTTTGAAAAATCATAGACTACAAGAGGTAACTTTTTAGGTACACTTGTCCTCACACCATTGGACCCCTTCTTCTTAGTTGGTGGATGATCAAATTACACTTTTAAATAACACTTGTTCCGAACTGGGCTAACCCTTCGAAGGACTTGGGCCTAGCCCATTAGCGTACTCCACCCTGCCCGTACCCGCATCAAACGCTCCGGACTTGTTTACCCAATCCAACGGTGTGAATACGGGGCTGTGGTCTATAAATACGCATGTAACCCACCGTTTCCAGGTACGCATTCACTTCTCTCTAAAATACCTCTTCTCTTCCCTTGCTGACTTAGGCATCAGAGTGCTTGCAGGTACCCCACCTGAGGCGCGAGGGAAGATCACCTCGGCCAATCCGAGGTCCATGTTCAACCATCCGAAGTCAACCTTCCATTCTTGCGGAGCACTCCAATTCATACCTTTTACCCGTACTCCGGTAGCGAACATTGTCGACCTCAGTGGGAGGAAGACGTGCTGCACTACATTGGCGACCGAGGAAGAAGTCCACAGCGGTTTCGAACCCTCTTGACTCCGAGCAGAAATGCACAGTGGTGACACAATTGACTCCGAGCTTAAATGCTCAGTCAAGATCTACCTGATTGCAAGCTTAAATGCTCTGTCAAGCCTTTTGCAGGACATACTTGAAGCCAAGCTCAAATGCTCCGTAGGCCCAAGTCCTCACGAAGTTATTCTCGTCATTCTTCACAGCGTCAGGGGTGAAACCCAAGTCGAAAGACGTGCTGCAGGGAATCCGTCAAGGGGAAACAGAATCCCTAAGGTACTACATAGAGCGAGATAATCGAATCGCAGACGATGTGCATCAGCTTTCCGACGACATCAGGGTCTTGTTCATGAGGCACAACCTCTGGAAGGGTACCGTCTTCCAGATCAGTGTCGTGCTCCGCAAGCGAAAAACCCTTGATGAATTCCTGAGGCGAGCACAACACTACATTGACTATGAGGAAGCGGACGCGCGAACTCTCCAACACAGGTCCGACGTCGAGTAAAGGAAAAGATTCTAAGAAGAAGAAGGATTTCGGGTCCGGCTCTAAAGAGTGGCGCAGAAGAGACGCTGAGTATTTCGAGCTCAACGCTCCTAGGGAAAGGATTCTGGCTGAATGCACCAACGCCGAGTTCTGAGATATGAAATGGCCAGCTCCGATCCCCCAACGCGGAAACACTAAGAAAAAGGCATATTGCATGTATCACAGGAGCAGCGGCCATGACACCGAGGAGTGCAGAGTGTTGAAGGACGATATAGAAGACCTGATCCAGAAGGGAAAACTGAAACAATATCTGAGATCAAATGACAAGAAGAGGGAGAGGTCTCCCAAGCACTCACCTCGGAAATCGAAGGCTGCGGTCAACGAGGTGACCCTCTCTCTCACCGATAGCAGCGACTCGGCAAAAGACGCGCCGAGGTCCCAAAGGCAGTGACCTGTAGCAATGGTCATCATGGGGGGGCTACTCCATGGAAGTCAGGAAGACTAAACGCTCCATAAAGAGGATCCTACTCCCAAAGCTAAAGATTTTCGAGGCCGACTTATCTGAGTACGACGGGTCCGACCTGGTGGGGTTCAATGGCTCCAGGACTAGGCCTCTAGGCTATCTCAAGTTGAGGGTACCTACGGAGAAGACAAACTGTCAAAAACCATTAAAACAAGGTTCCTGGTGCTGCCTTGAACCTCCCCATACCACTGCATCGTTGGCCGACCGACGTTGGGAAAGCTCGGGGTCGTTACCTCCACGGTCCATCTCGAGATGAAGTTCTTCTCGAAGTAAGAGGAGGTGGTCACGGTCCCCGTGGATATCGACGGGGTGAAAACGTGCCAATACCTCTACCTAAAGTCAGAAAAACAAGCCAAAAAACAACGAGCTCTTACAGTAACCGAGGCAGGAAACAATAAAAAGGAATAAAAAGGGCGACGAGCCCGCAAAAGATTGAAGACTAGATAAAAAGAATGAGAAAACAAATGTATTATAGCCGTCTTCAATAAGAAAAGATTGCAGAACTATGCCTTCAATTCCTATTTTTTATTCCTATATGCATACTAACACGCAGCTTATCCGGCGACGCCCCTCTTGCCCGAGTCCGTCCCGAGCTGGCCACTCGACGGACGACGGTACGAGGCGAGGCCCATGTAGAGACTCATATGCCCTTCCCGACTCCGGGTTTAAATGCTTAGTTGAGGAGCGCACACAGGACCACATCGACCCTTAATCTCGCCTCGAGCGAGCAACCTTCCCTCTGATCTCCAAGCTCGATGCTCCATCAGAGGCTGAAGGAAGAAGTCCCCAACGGCTTCGACCAAAGACCTTCCCTCTGATCTCCAAGCTGCGCGCTCCATCAGAGGCCGAAGGGACCTATGATCTCCGAGCTCCGCTCTCCATCAGAGGCGAAAGACTCCCCTGATCTTCGAGCTCCGCGCTCCATCAGGGGATAAAGACTCCCCAAATCTCCAAGCTCTGCGCTCCATCAGGGGGCGAAGACTCCCCTAATCTCCGAGCCCCACGCTCAATCAGGTGACGAAGACTCCCCTGATCTCCGAGCTCTGCCCTCCATCAGGGGACGAAGACATCCCAGATCTCCGAGCCATGCGCTCCATCAGGGATCATCAAGGAGAACCCAACGGTTCAAAGACAGACACTAAGGCAATCCTAATGTCGGCCTCATCCACTCTTACTTTACCATCAAAACCACTTGCAAACAAAAAGTAAATAAATGACGAAATGATTTGAAAAAAAAATAAACTTTCATTAATGTCGCAATATATTACAATAGGGGGATGAATGGCCGATATTTACGAATACAAAATATTCTAAGAAAATAGGAACGATCATTCAGACACCTCCGCCTTAGAGCCGAATTAGAGCACCTCAGCATTGTCCAAAGGGGAGCCAGGTACGGGTCTAACCAAATTCCCCTCGAAGACTTCATGCTGAGGAACCAACAGGTCCAGTGGCAAGTCTAGCCTGACCACGGCCAAAAGCCTTTTGAATCTGTCAAAACCAAGTGCGGCCAAACTCGCCACCTTGGCCTCAATAGCACATCAGTCGCCTTTGAGTTTTTCGACATCGGCCCGAAGAGAAGCTGCCTCTGCATGAGCTCGGACTTTCTCTGCTTTAGACTCTGCAAGTTGTGTCTAAATCTTCTCCGCTTCTTCCGCTACATCCTTACCCATCAGCAGCTGAGCCTCAAGATTGGCAATTTGCTCATCAACCAAGGCAAGAGAGCTGATTGTACCCCGGAGGACGCGATTCTTCTGTATGAGCTGGGGGATCCTCACGTCTCGGAAATACTCTAGCTTGTCTGCCTTGTCTTGGAGATCTGCTTCCAACTCTCAGTTAATGGCCTCAGCTCTCTCCAGTCTCTTTGAAAGCCGCAAGACCTCAGGATCCGACTTCAAATCTTCGAGCTCCTGAAAAAAACCTAAGAGTTGTCTCGACTACCCTCATGCAAGATTCCAGATCGACATCAGAAATAGGCCTCGGCCACGAGCTCGGCAGGAAAAACAGCTTCGGCATCAAGGGTTTTTGGTTTTCTGAAGGGGGATAGGGGCTCTGTGTTCGCAAGATCCCGCTTCCGTCTCGGAGCACTTGTGCCCGTCCTCCGCCTTGAAGAGCATACCTTCAGTTGAACCCCAGTGTTGGGATCAGGAACGGGGCCAGTAGCCAACACATCTGCAGAAACAAAGAGACAAAACCAGCTAAGTTACCAAGATAAACTTCAGGAATTTTGTTTTACCTAACGTTGACTTCAGACTAGCTGCGGACTCGGCTCTGACTTTAATGATATCAGCACAATGAAACCTCATCCCGGCTTTCAAAAGCTTGTCACCCCATTCCTGAAGAAGCTTATAAGTAACAGATTCCACCCCCCACGAAGACTTCGGGTCCACGAAAAAGGCTTTGTTGTTGTGATCATAATGATCTCCATCCCAAGATACAGGAAAATGAAGCTTCACCAGCTCCGACCCCTCATAATCAGCAATAGCCTGTTTTGCCTTCCTATTTGCAACATGGGCGTAGAACAAGAACTTCTTGAAACCCTTGTTTGAATTATTCTCCGGGGTGAAATAAGCTCGGTATCGAACCCCTCGGAGGCAAACATGCCCGCGTCGGGTAGGATCTTTCTTGTTAGGTTGATGGAAGACGTCAAAAACTGCAAAGAAAACCCTTACTGAGGAGGCCCGCCCCAAATAAAGCATGATGACTTCAAAGAACTTGACATAGCCTCAGGCATTGGGGGCTCGTTGAGAAGGAGCCAGTAGAAGATGATCCAACACACCTTGCTAGAACTCGGATAGAGGAATCCGGATCCCCATAGTATCCAGGCACCTCTTGTAGAAGAAATACCCGACCTCCTTCTTGGGCAGCTTGGTACAAGCAGGAAGTTGTCCCGGGCTTTCCAACCTCCATTTTTTATCCGCAGGCGCGACCACATACTTCTGGAGCTCGGCTAGGTCGCCACCATTTAGCTTTGACACGACACCCACCACTTTAGAAGAGACCCAGTTGTAAAGCGCCGAGTTAAATTGGTACTCCTCGGCCTCAACCCCAGCCCGATAGCATTAGAATTAGTGCTGACAAAACGGGTTACCCACTCCACATCGGACTGGGCCACATTGGGCTAGAGCTTTTGCGGTCCGCGCCAAAAAGCCCGCGTTGCGATTCGGGCTCTTCCTTTTCAGCCCAAGCCCAGCCCTATGCGGGCTACGGGCTTTTCAGGTTAGCCTGCATTGTGCACCATTTTTATTATATTTCTCTTTAACTCACTAAATAGTAGAAAGAAATAAATTGTATTAACAAATTATCATCACTTTTTAGTGGTGCTAAAATATTGAAATCTGAAAAGCAACAATTTGATTTTAAGTAAGGATTTGGTGTAATCGCAATTAACTATAGTGAATATAGTATAGTTTTACCGATCAATATTAATCAATTCCAACGTAACATTCTTATCGTTTGTTCTTATTGTTTGTTCTTATTCCAACGCAACTTTCTATTTTTTATTCATTTTATAGTACAAAGAAGAAATGAAAACATGCCTAGAATGGGAAGTGTAAACGAAGATTGGATTTGGAAACTGTGAGAACACTTGGGAAGTTGGGTTATTTATTTACTTTTGTTTGGGAAATTGGGTTTCCTATATTTAATAATAATATTAAAAAGATGAAAAAGAAATTGAAAAGACATTGAGAGCAAAACGTGAAGTCATCAAGCTTTTTATTTGCGGGCCTGCGGGCTACCCATTGCTCGACCGGGCTAGCCCAACACGGGCTCGGGCTTTTGTGGACTGGGATAAAAAGCCCGGGTATAAAAACATGCTCATTTTCTTTGGCCCAAACCCATCCATATTTTGGCCTACCCCGGCCCGGCCCGGCGGGCCCGGCTCATTTTGCCAGCTCTAATTAGAATCCCGAGCTTCGGGAAAAGAATTTTGTGGCAAATCTTCCAAAGATGAACCTGGCATTTCTGCACTCGACATTGGGAATAATATTGATCTCAGTGGCAAGTTTTCAAATCGAAAACTAGATCAAGATTGACCTCGCAGGAAGAGAAATCTCAACTCACTCAGAATAACAAGTAAAGAATAAAGAGCTCCCATTGGGCTTAAATACCAAGCGGGGTTGGAAAACGATCTGACACGTCTATTCAATGCACCTCTTCAAATTCTGACATGGGAAACTGAACTGAAATTATGACTCCTGCCTCAGATTCCCCAAACGTCGCCTGCTATGCCCCCACTCAGCAGGGAACATGTGGCACTACAATCATGACACCACTCTTGAAAGAACTGTCACATCAAGCCGAGGTCGACCTCAGTTCCTCCCCGACCTCGACTTGGGGGGCCACTGTTCCAGACTGGGATAACCCTTTGAAGGACTTGGGCTTGGCCCATTACCGTACTCCATCCTGCCCATACCTGCATCCAATGGTCCGGACTTATCTACCCAATCCAACAGTGCGTATACGGGGCCGAGGTCTATAAATACGCATGCAACCCACCGTTTTTAGGTACGCATGCACTTCTCTCTAAAATACCTCTTCTCTTCCCTTGCTGACGTAGGCATCGAAGTGCTTGTAGGTACCCTACCCGAGGTGCGAGGGAAGATCACCTCGGCCAACCCGAGGTCCAAGTTCAACCATCCGAAGTCAACCTTCCATTCTCGCGGAGCACTCCAATTCATACCTTTTACCAGTACTCCGGTACCGAACAACACTTTTATAAAAACATAGCACATGCCTGAATATATCGATTATATTGTCACAAAACATTCACAAATCCTCCATCTTACCTAAGTCTCTTGCTTGCAAGTTGTTCTAGCCATTACAAAATTCTCCCAGCTACAAAACCCTCAAGAATTTGGACATGCAACCCCACAAAGAGACTTCATGAAATTATTTATGGCTATTCTTGAGTACTTTTCATCAACACTCCTCTTTCTTTAAGCACTCAATTGACCATGAAATTGGTCTCTAATATCTATGTTTCAGATGAAATCTTCAAACTCTATTACACATCTAAGATCATCCCCCTCTTTGGCTCCTAATCCTTCCAACAATGGGTGCATGCTAGATGATACATCGATTAGGAGAGGTGTATCTTAAATTCTGTTTTGGGATGATCTAAAGAAAGCAAGTAGAGCAATGGAATGGGGTTTTGGTGTTAGAGAAGTGGCGAAGAGATAGTTAGAAAGCCATAGCTATTTTCTCTTCATCCTCTTCTCCTCTTGAACACTCTCTCTCTAAACTTAGGGTATGTTTGGATTGGTGGTTTTGGATAGAATGGAATGAGGCAAGTCTCCATTGTTTAGATACTTAAAAAAAGATAGAATGTAGTGGAACCTGATGGAGTACATTCCCTCCCATTCCATCACATCTCCTCTTTTTTGTTCCCTCCAATTTGGGGGTAAGGAGTGGACTGGCTCACCCTAATTTGTCTATTACAATATTCCCCCTATTATTTTATACATATTAATGTTCCCTTTTCTTCTGTTTTGATCTTTAGCTCTTCGTCTCCATCCAAGAACCTTTTCTTCCATTAACAATGTTATTCCGAGTAGGTTCCCAGGAAAGAGAGGTGGGTCACAATGGACACGCTTAGAAACCAAGTCTTTCCTAGCCAGAACTTCCCCCTAAACAACAATGTTTTCGAAATCAAGCCGAAGATATTACTGGGATGAGTCGCGGACTAGGTCGCTTTCTTTAAGACGTTTCGTGGCACTACTCCAAGGTGCAAGAAGGCTATCAACCACGACGTCCCCAGGATAAAACAGCCCAGACAACTATTACTAATTTCCACTGCACTGTGAAAAATTAGCTCTAAGATATACACCTTCAATATGGTTATAAAAACCACTCTTATGGTTATAAAAACCACTCTTAGCTTGGAAATGTTTCAAGCTTTCAAAGAACTAGAAATGATTTAGGGAGAAGAGAGAAAAAGTTGAGGAGAAAACTCTTGATCCACATTTTTTGGTGTGAAGAACAAGTGAGGAGAAGATCTCCTTATATAGTCCAAGTGAGTGAGGATAGGTTCTAGGTCTATCCGATGTGGGACTTTTTACAATTCACTCACAAGTTAAAATAGAATTCCAACAATCCCCCACTTGAATTTAAAAAGTAGTTTTAGAAATAGCGTCAAACGCTTCTATAAGATTGTGCATAAACAAAGGTGTCTACGACTTGAACGTTTGCATAGCGGTTAGGATTTCGATTCAACAAGGGTGACTCGTAGTCTTGAACTCTATCTCAAACATCAAAACCACACATAACCTTTTCCATGGGTATATTCTTATAACCCCGTGCTTTTATGGCCCTGTACGTCTATCCCGGTTTAGTGAACGCTCTAGGAATCCTGCCAACGATTCCATAGGAAGCGGCCCCACTTCCACATTCACAAAGGTGAGTCTATCAAGAGTACTCCTGTAGCTAGGTACTCCACTCCACATAGAGTATAGATCTCATTAAGAGTTTCTATTATCTCAGCCTTATGTCGCTGCAAGAATCATGCTTCTTTAATTATAATAGCATGTTCATCTCGTATCACTCCACAACTTGTTATTACCCATTAAACCTAATTCTTGGGATCTCCAGTCTTTTAGGTTGGGTTACCATCGTGAGCGACTCATGATTCTAATGGCAGTAGTCCCATCCTTTGAGATGTATTTTGGACTTTCTCCCTAGCTAATCCTTTCGTCAAAGGATCAGCTAAGTTCTGATCAGTGCGTACATGATCCACTCTCACAGCTCCTTTTGTGAGATAGTCTCTCACAGTGCTGGGCTTACGACGTATTTGTCGTTTGTTATCGTTAAAATAGCGGTTCTCTATTTTTGCAATAGCCGCGGTACTATCGCAGTGGATCAACACAGCTGGCATTGGTTTTTCCCATCAGCATCACTGTATCCTTCAAGTACAGCTATACTAAAAATATAGCCACTGGTTGCTTTGGAATCATCTGATAGAGTATTCCAATCAGCATCACTGTATCCTTCAAGTACAGCTGGAAATCTCTGATAATGCAATCCGAGATTCATGGTCCTTTTAAGGTATCTCCTGACTCTCTAAATAGCATGCCAATGCTCTATACTAGGTCGACTAGAAAACCTGCATAACAATCCCACAACATAGGCAATGTCGGGTCTAGTACAATCAGTGGCATACCTTAGGCTGCCAATGATGCTCGCATATTCCGTTTGTCTTACACTGTCACCAGTGTTCTTAAATTACTTGACACTCGGATCATATGCTGAACATGCAGGTTTACAGTCAAAGTAATTGTATTTCTTTAAGATCTTCTCAATGTAATGAGATTGATCCAAAGAAATTACCTTCTCAGACTTAGTGATCTTAATACTAAGTATTACACTGGCTTCTCCGAGGTCTGTCACATCGAAGTTGTTGGACAACAGTGATTTCACTTTATTTACAGCATGAATGTTTGATCCAAATATGAGTAAGTCGTCTACATATAGACATATGACAGTGCAAATGTCATTCTCAGTTTTGTAATAAATGCATTTGTCACTTTCATTCACTTCAAACCTATTCGATATAATCAAATTAGCAAACTTCTCATGTCATTGTTTAGAAGCTTGTTTTAGACCATACAGAGACTTATCTAACTTACAGACTTTGTGTTCTTGCCCACGAACTACAAAACCTTCAGGTTGCTCCATATAGATTTCTTCTTCTAATTCACCTTTTAAAAAAGAAGTTTTAACATCCATTTGGTGTACTTCCAAATTGTAAATTGCGGCCAATGAAATTAGTACCCTTATGGATGTGATTCTAGTAACAGGTGAATATGTGTCAAAGAAATCTATATTCTCTCTTTGTCTAAAACCTTTGGCTACAAGGCGAGCCTTGTATTTATCAACAGTGCCATCAGGTTTTAGTTTATTTTTCAAAATCCATTTACAACCAATGGGTTTGCAGCCAGGAGGCAAGTCTACTAAGTGCCATGTCTTGTTAGACTCTAGAGAATCCATCTCGTCATTGATGGCTTCTTGCCACAAATCGGCATCCAAAGAAGACAATGCTTCTTGAATGCTAGTTGGATCCTCTTCTAACGTATAGACCAAATAGTTGGGTCCATAGTCCTTAGCAACACGTGCTCTCTTACCTCTTCGAGGTTCTATTTCCCTTTGCTCGTTGTTTTCAACATTCCTAGGCACAGAAACTTGACTAGTTCCAGTGCCCCCACCATTTCTAGATTTAAAAGGGAATTCATTTTCATAAAAGTCAACATCATTTGACTCTATGATCACTTTAGCTTTAAGGTCATAGAACCTGTAAGCTTTACTGTTTACTGCATACCCAATGAATACACATTCATAGGCTCTACTGGCGAGTTTAACTCTTTTTGGATCTGGGATCCTGACATAAGCCAACCAACCCTAGATTCGAAAATAAGACACATTTGGTTGTCTTTTCTTTATTATCTCATAAGGAGAAATTTTGCTCTTAGACTTTGGAAGCCTATTCAGGACATGACATACAGTCAACAAAATTTCCCCCCACCAGTGAGATGCAGCGCCGGAATAGAGCATAATAGCAACTACCAATTCGGTAAAGTTTTATTCTATCTTTCTGCTTTACCATTCATTTCAGGAGAATATGGTGCAGTCGTTTCATGTATGATTCCCTTTGATTTATAAAAATCATTAAACAATTGGGAATCATATTCAGTTCCTCTATCACTTCGAAAACGCTTTATCTTTTTGCTAAATTGATTTTCAACTTCGTTTACAAAAACTTTAAACATGCCAAGCGCTTCACTTTTATTTTTCATAAGATATACAAAAGTGTAGTCTGAGCAACCGTCAATAAAAGTGATAAAATATCGTTTACCATTTCTGGTTAACGTTCCGTCCAATTCGCATATATCAGAATGAATTAAATCCAAGGGCTCAGATTCTCTCATTACAGATTTATGGGATGTTTTCGTAATTTTTGCTTGACTACAAAATTCGCATTTTAAAAATCATTTAAAGATAACTTAGGAATTAATCCTAAGTTGCTCATGTTCGAAATAATGCGCTTATTAACATGACAAAAACGAGCATGCCAAATATTAAAATCACACAGCATATAAGCAAAAGGAGAAGTTTTATTCATTTCAACATTCAGCTTAAACATGCCGTTTGTGGCGTACCCTTTCCCAACAAATACATTTTTTTTGGGCAAAGTAAATAAATCCCCCCAATAGTTTGAGTGAACCCTGCCTTATTCAGAAGGAAACCAGAAACTAGATTCTTCCTTATCTCTGGAGTGTGCTTCACATCTTTCAGGATCAAAATCTTTCAAGAAGTGAATTTCAGTTCCACATCTCCAAACCAGCAACAATAGTGGTGTGAGCATCGCCCAACAGCACTTTATTATCATCAACAGTAGTGTATGTTTTGAACATAGCACGATTGTTGCACACGTGGATAGATGATCCTGTGTCCAACCACCAATCCTCAGTTCCACCAAAAAGATTGATTTCAGAAATTATAGCAGTAAAATGCTGCTCTTCAGTCAGGTTAGCCCGCGGAGCAGGATTAGGCCTGTTCCTACACTTGGGTGCCATATGACCTAGCCTCCCACAATTGAAACAAGTGAATAGAGGAGGAGCATCATTCTTAGGTTGTGGTGGAGGTTGAGGCTTAGCATTTGGGGACGTTGAAGGGTTCCCATTCTAGTTGTTGCAGTTCTTTTTAATCTGATTACGGTTCTGATTCTTGAAAGGTTTGCCAGTTGGCTTCAGAACCGCTCCTGCTTTCTTGTTTGAAACAAACAAGACTTCATCATTCTGATCTTGCTTCCGAGATTTCTCCTCAATTCGGAGTCGGGTAATTAAACTTTCCAAAGAAAACTCTTTGGTCTTGTGGCTGAGAGAATTCTTGAAATCCTTCCAACCGGAAGGAAGTTTGTCAATAATAACAGCTACTTGAAATTGTTCATCTAAGGCCATGTCTTCAGAGATGATTTCATGAGCTATTTTCTGTATCTCATGTGACCGAGTCTCTACAGATTTTTCATCTGTCTTCTTGTAGTTGAGATAGCGGCTCATAGCATATTTCTTAGCACCCGCTTCTTCAGTATCATATTTCTTTTTCAAAGCATTCCACACATCCCTGGCAGACTTGCAAGTGCTATAATAATCATAAAGATCATCAGCAGGCCCATTAAGAATAAAATTCTTACAGAGATAGTCATGCTCCTTCCATAGGAGTATTTCTTTTGCAGTTTTGGGTCTTTCATCCTGTTCAGCAGTCTCATCTGCCACTGGACACTCATCAGTCAAAACATTGGCAACCTTTTTCACTGTTAAGAAGAAAAGCATCTTTTGCTGCCAACGTTTGAAGTGAGCTCCTTCAAACCGGAATGGTTTGTTGAAGTCCGAAGCAGCGGAACCAACACCAGTAATTTCTTCGGTTGTCATGGCTGAATTAGAAACGTCTTAAAATTGTTATTCTGAGTAGGTTCCCAGGAGTTATAAAAACCACTCTTAGCTTGGAAATCTTTCAAGCTTTCAAAGAACTATAAATGATTTAAGGAGAAGAGAGAGAAAGTTGAGAGAAAACTCTTGATCACAACTTTTTGGTGTGAAGAACAAGTGAGGAGAAGATCTCCTTATATAGTCCAAGTGAGTCAGGATAGGTTCTTGGTCTATCCGATGTGGGACTTTTTACAATTCACTCACAAGTTAAAATAGAATTCCAACAAACAAGGTATGGCTCATTCCAGCGTTCTTCTCATTTTATTCCCACTGTCACTGTTGTTGCTTCTCCATTAAAAATCGTTCCTTTTTTTTCTTCAGATTAATCGTTCTTTTTTATTACTTGCTTATTGTTCCTATTGTTATTGCTTTTTATTCTCTAAAATCGTTCCTTTTTTTGGCTTCAGATTAAACATTCTTTTTTTTCTCTACACCATTGTTATTGCTTCTCAGTGACTTTTGTTTTTATTGCCTTTTCTGGGTTATAATCGATTCCTTTTTATACAATTGCCTTTCAAATTTGTACCATTGCTACCCATGATAGTAATTCAAATATCATGATTTATAGTTCTACTTACTGAACTAAAAAACAAGTCTAGAAGATCTCAAATCAGTTCTAGAATCACAGAGCATAAAGAAAGAGTTAGAAATGAAATAATGAAACAAATTGTGGGTACTAGTCGGTGTCGAGATATAATTAATTCGTATGGGTCCTCGAACTTTTTTAAATTTGTGTACCTTATTACGAGAGTAAGGAGGCCTTACACCTACACGACATGCATCTATTGAGGAACTAGTAGCAAAGTTTCTTTACATAATAGGACACAATGTGAGAAATCGTGTGATGTCATTCTTCTTTAGACGATCGGGTGAAACTGTTAGTCATCACTTTCATAGAGTATTAGATGCTTTGATAAATTTGGAGGAGTTATTTTTTAAACAACCACACAAGTTCCTCCTGAGATACTTAACAGCCATAGATTCTACCCTTATTTTAAGGTAAGCATAAATTTGTACATTACTGTAGTATTATACCGCCTTATGCTATATACCACCTATGATGCCTTTAAATTCGTACTCTTCACCAGCTGTCTGTCACGATGCTACCATAGCACTAACCACAACACTGAACTAACTAAAAATCCTGCACACTAGCACACAAGTTATTCCCACAAAAATGGCACTTGTGTGCCCAAATTAGCATTTTTCACAATTAATGGCACTATACTTAATTATGCACAGTTTATACATTTATTCACATTAATTACTTTAAGACCGTGTTAATTCTTGTTTGTTTTGACTGTAGATAACTCACATTTCACACCCCCAAACTTGAACCATTGTTTGTCCTCAAGTAATGACAGCACAGACATAAAACACTGACAGCACAAAACAAACGGCACATTGAATTGCATAGCACTGGACACAACAGCAGATGATAGTATTCACATAAATTTTTATTGACTCAACTTTTATTTTCTCAAGGCTTTCCCCTCAGACTTAACACTTTAGAAACCTTAGCAACATAAGGAATCATAGCTTTTGCCCCCTAGCTTCTGTGTGTGTGTGACCTCATGCAATTTTTCCATAGACTCCAACAATTACTAGGCTTGGCTTTGGATCCCACTTAGAATTTCCTACTCTGACCTTCCTTATCTATAGCTACAGGCACAACTTACAATGATGACTAGGTCTATTTACATGATTTACAACTCTCTTTTTTTAAGACTAGCTTGAACACTGCTTTGACTGAAACTGTAATGGTGTCGCCACAAAACAACCTCCCTCCACAGCATCCAAACTAGCCTATGTTGCATAAATGCAACTTATTTGATGCTATTATTTTATTCCTTTTTGGTTTTGCAAGTGTACACCCTCTTTACATAATTTTTAGTGCTAACAGCATATAACTTACTTCTAACAGCACTATCCCCAAACTTAAGATTTGCTATACCCGCAGTTTCTCTCAAATTCAAGACAGCTTCAGTCCTTACTAAGTTTTCACCTAACTTCTACCTACGTAATGCCTTATATCTATTTCCAAATACACAAGAGTTAAGTGTAGACTAAAGGGGCTAGGCTATTTCATTCTAAGTTCTAAGTCCACACCAATTCTGACTATCCTCATTGGGTTCTGCCTTGATACTTTTTTAACTTTTGTCTTATTATTATTATTTAGATGCTATCATTACTGCTACACTAGCACTATACTAGCAATAGCTACACAACACAGCAAAGAACAATAAAATATCAGCAGAAACAGAATTTAAACATATTTCATTAAACTGCTAAACACAAAAACAGCTGCTCCACCCCCCAACTTAATCAACGACAGTGTCCGCACTGTGAAATGACTAAGTCAGAGATGGGCACTGACTACAATAACCCAAACATAAAAACAAGAATTTAAAGTTGCAAAATTAAAAAGGGTGGAATCACTTCTGTTTCTTGGCAAGGGGAATCCTTTGAGGCAGGTGCTGGCGGCACAAGAATCTCATCTTCATCATCCTCTTCATCTTTATTCACCATGAATTTTCTCTTCCAACGGGTGATCTCATAGCACAAACTTTTCTCCGTGTCCAAGTTGACTTGGGAGGCAACTGGAAAGGAGCAAACTCTAGAACCTGAGTTGTTGGTGCATCAACAAGGCTCTTCTTTTTCTGGGCATGCGAGGATGCTGTGGCAGCATACCCCGCAGCACTGGCAGGAGTCTCACTCTGCTTTCCTCTCTCAACATCATACTTTGACTTCATTTCCCTCTCCTCAGCAACACTAGCCTCTCCACTGACCTTGCCAACATTATCTGGAGTATCATAGGAGCTTTGTTCAATGTTGCCAGCGGAATTCCCCCATATTTATTCCTGAAACTCATAATAAACACTGAAACAAGAAATGTTAACCTCTGGTTTGCCTCCCAATATCGCTTGGTTTAAGAGTCCTCAGCATGACTAAAATGCATTTTTCAAGGAGAATCACTCAACGAGGTGGATGCCTTTGTGCTAGGCACAGGTGTTGGACTATATGATAACCTTAGGAGGGGGGTTGAATAAGGTATATTCTACAAATGAAATCTTTTTAATTTTCGAAAACTTACATTGCTAGTTTAAATCGAATGCGAAAAAGGGGATTAAACTATATGCAGCTATTTATGCAAGCTATGACAATGACAGAAACAATTATAATAATAATGAAATCTATGCGCGATAATATCAAATTTAACGACAATTTACATTTATAAAGAAAACACAAAGTAAAGATAAGGGAAAGAAGTACACCGTAATTTTTACGAGGTTCGAGAAAAAAGCCCTACGTACTCGGCCTCCGACTTTGCAACCTTCGGACTTGATATTAACCACTATATGAGAAGAAACTTCTTCAACTTCTTACAAGCAAGCAACTTCGCATAGCTACCACGCCAATCTCAATTTACCCCAAATTGAGAACCCAAGCTCCCCGCTAAGGATTTCGCTACAATTCAATCTCCCCGATTGAATTACCCAAGAAAACTTCCCAGGATTTCTCAACAACCAAGTATAGATGATTACAACTGAAAGCTAGGATCCAATCACTCAAGCAATATAATAAGATGTAGTTGACAGAGATGAGAGAATTGAAACCCTAGATGAAGAACGCGAAGAAAGAATGTGACGGTGATTATTTTCGTTCTTTTCTTTTTGATTTGTCGGATCTTCTAAAAACTCGTGAAAGCCCTAATCCTATTTATAGGGATTGTAAAAATATGACCGTTGAAGCTTTTTCTAATAAGTGAGAAATCAATTGATTGCTTAAAAGACATAGGTAAAGAAATCAATTTCTTGCTTAAAGAAATAAGTGAGGAATCAATTTCTAGTTTTAATGAATTAAGAGAGAAATCGATTGCTAGCTTCAAAAACAAGTTGTGCTTCCAAAAAACAAGTGGAAAATCGATTCCTTGCTTAAAAGAAGGGAAGAGAAATCGATTTTTAGCTTAAAAAATAAGAGCAAAATCGGTTTTGGGCTTTACTAAACAAGCCATGAATCAATGCACTTTTAAAAACAAAAAGTCATCAATCGATTGTTTTCTTTACAAAACAAGTTCTTTTAAAAACAAGCAAGCCATGAATCGATTGATGTCTTTAAACCAACAAGTGTGAAATCGATTTCTTGCTCTAAACACAAGAGAGGAAATCGATTTCTAGCTTTAAAAACAAGAGGAAATCGATTTCTAGCTTAAAGTACCAAATCAAGAATCGATTCTTTACTTCAAAAACAAATTCTTTTAAAACACTAACTCATGAATCTATTTTCTTTAAAAAACAACAAATCATTATTTGTGCCTAACCTATTTTACCAAGTCTAGCTCAATTCCATTTTAAAAGATCATCTCTCAACTACATAAGTTATAAAGCAGAAGTGACGGGATCTTACATGCGTCCTATGCAAAGCAATATAACACATAAGTCTTGAACGCTTGAGCAACTTCTCCTTCGAGCTTCTACACTTTAAGATATCATGTCAAGTGCTTTGCTTCATGGCATTGTGCTTTGGTTCATGCCCTGTGCTTTGGTTCAACTAAAACCATTAGTAAGCAGATTGTAATTTGTTATCATACAAAACAAAGAGTGTTTGACCTTGGTTCAACAAACTCCCCCTTTTTGATGATAACAAATTACCTTATGCATAGGGAGGCGATAAACAAGAAACAACAGCATAAGCTCCCCCTAAGCATAAGCATCAAGAAAATAAACAGCTGACACGGAAAATACATCACATAATCATAGGCTGGCAAAATCAAGCATTCTGATCTCTCTCCGGATCTTACAAAATTGAGCTTCGGCTAGTGGTTTCGTGAAGATGTCCGCTAGTTGGTCATCGGTTCCTACAAATTTTAATGCTATGCTCCCCTTAGAAACATGGTCTCTAATGAAATGATGCCTTATTTCTATATGCTTAGTTCTGGAGTGTTGGCACTAATGTTATCACATAGAACTGACACATTTTCATATATCAAACCAAAATCCTCCAAAGTTTGCTTCATCCACAGAACTTGTGCAACACAATTTCCAACCGCCGCGTATTCGACTTCAGCGGTGGACAAAGCAACACTGCTCTGCTTTTTACTAGGCAAGGAACTCAAACAAGGCCCTAAGAAATGACAGGTTCCACTAGAACTCTTCCTATCTAATGTACATCCAGCAAAATCAGCATCACAAAAACCGACCAAAGCAAATTGACTAGATTTCGGGTACCACAGTCCAAAATCAATGGTTCCCTTAACATATCTAAGAATCCGTTTTACCGCTTTTAAATGTGATTCTTTGGGACATGCTTGAAATCGAGCACACAAGCACACAACAAACATAATATCAGGTCGAGAAGCTGTTAAATACAAGAGACTACCGATCATACCTCGATACATCGTTTCGTTTACTGGTTTACCTTGCTCGTCCTTATCCAACTTTGTTGCAGTCGCCATGGGAGTACCAATCTCCTTTGCATCACTCATGTCAAATTTCTTTAGTAGCTCCTTTGAAAACTTGTTTTGACAGATGAAGATTCATTCCTTCATTTGCTTCACTTAAAGTCCCTGAAAGAAGTTCAGTTCCCCCATCATGCTCATCTCAAACTCGCTAGTCATCATGTCAGAAAACTCCTTGCACAGATCATCATTAGTAGACCCAAAAATAATATCATCGACATAAATTTGAACTACTATGAGATGTTTGCCCTTGTTTTTAAGGAATAAGGTAGAATCAATCTTACCCTTTTTGAAACCATTTGCAATTAAATGTTTGCTTAGTCTCTCATACCAAGCTCTAGGAGCTTGTTTTAATCCATAAAGTGCTTTGTCAACTTTGAAAATGTGGTTTGGTTTTTTAAAATCTTCAAAACCTGGGGGTTGTTTTACATATACTTCCTCTTCTAAAAATCCATTTAGGAAGGCACTCTTGACATCCATTTGGGGTAGTTTGAAGTCCATGTAACTAGCAAAGGCTAGTATGATACGAATGGACTCTAACCTAGCCACCGGAGCAAAAGTTTCTTCAAAATCCACCCCTTCGATTTGGTTAAAACCTTGAACAACAAAACGACTTTTATTAAATAAAATAACACCATTTTCATCAAGTTTGTTGCGAAAAACCCATTTAGTACCAATGATGGTTCTATCAACAGGTTTTTCAACTAAATGCCAAACTTTGTTCCGTTCAAATTGTTCAAGTTCTTTTTGCATTGAGACAACCCATTCTGGATCACATAAAGCTTCATTAATATTATTAGGAACTATTTGAGAGACAAAAGTACTATGAAAGCATAAATGATTAAGAGAAGAATGAGTGGTTAACCCCTTTGATGGACTACCAATAATTTGCTCCATGGGATGATCTCGAACTGATTTCCAAGTCTTTGGTAAATCATCATGTGTTCTTCCATGGAGATGGTCATCGATATCTTGGGGCTCTCGTTCCACTTCAGCTTCTTCTTGAGGTTCCACTTTCACCTTGGCTTCTTCCACACTTTCATTGGTTGTTTCAGGCATTCTGTCTTTGATCACTTCATCCTCATCATCAACTTTCTTAGCAAATGGGTTAGTCTCATCAAAAGAAACATGTATTGATTCCATCATACGTTTATCAATTTTAGTGGATACAATATATGCTCTACTATGACTTGAATAACCCATAAAGATACCTTCAGTTGATTTTGCATCAAACTTACCCAACTTGTCCTTTGTGTTGAGAATGAAGAACTTACTTCCAAAAACCTTGAAGTATGGAATATTTGGAGCTCTACCATTCCACAACTCGTATGGGGTCTTGTTAAGAGATGGCTTCAGGTACACCCGGTTGATCGCATGGCATGCTGTATCAACTGCATGTCCCCAAAAATACTTGGGAAGGTTGTGCTCGTTCAACATTGTTCTACTCATCTCTTGTATGGTTCTGTTCTTCCTTTCCACCACACCGTTTTGTTGAGGAGTCCTTGGAGCTGAAAAGTTCAGATCAACACCATACTTTTCACACCAAGTCTTGAATGATTAATTTTCGTACTCTCCTCCATGATCACTTCTAATTTCCTTGATGGCTAAGCTTTTCTCATTCTGTAACTTTCTGCACAGCTTAGCAAACTCATTAAAAGCATCACTTTTTTTGCAAGTAGAATGACCCAAGTATACCTAGAATAATCATCTCCAATCACGAAGACATACTTGACCCCTCCTAGACTTACAACATCAATCTCACCAAATAAATCAAGATGAAGCAATTCAAGCAATTGTTAATGGAAATAACAGGTTTTAAATTGAAGGAAGTTTTATGCAACTTACCCAGCTGACATGCATCACATAATTGACCCTTTACATACTTCAACTTGGGTAGACCTCTAACATGCGCATTCTCACACAACTTAGATAAAAGTTCAATACTAGCATGTCCTAGACGTCTATGCCACAAATTCACATCATCAAGCAAGGAAGGCATGCATACAATATCATCACTCACATTGTCAAAATCAACATAATACACATTATTTTCTCGAAAGCCAGTAATATAAAGTTTAGAAGTTCTATGAGCAATAACACATTTATCAATAGAAAATACACATCAAAATCACTATCACATAATTGACTGACACTTAGCAAGTTAAATTTCACACCATCAACTAGTAAAGCATTTTTAATCTTGCTTGTGTTTTCCTTACCCACACAACTGATAAACTCTAACTTAATGCATTTTTTAGAGATACTTTTGGATCATTTCTAGAGTAGTAACTATTAATTATATGAATCATTGACTTAATTTTCTATATATTTTATAGATTGGTAAAAAGAGATGAAAACAATGAAAGTCTAGTTTAATGCCAATCAAAGTTCAAAATAATATATTTATGGGCTAAGAAATGAAAGAAGGAACAAAAGCCAACTACAATTGGCTTTGCTTTAAGCCCAATAGTCAAAAGGCCCAATGCCATGAACAAATAGGAAGAGCCGCATATTAGAAAAAAAAAGAAAGAAGCACGTGATCAGATTAGTGACGTGAGTGAGAAGTAGAGAAGCTTGGTGCGCAAACCTAGGCTGGTGGGAATATAAAAAGGGGCAGCTTCTCAATTGAGGGTCACAGGAGAATTAATTAAAAGAGGGAGAACAGAGAGACCCGACGGCGGAGAAAGGAAGAAAGAAACAGAGGCGCACTCACTCACAGATGCTGGAGAGGGAGAAAAGAGGGAGTTTTGGTACCAGTTTTTGACACCGTGAGAGAGCTTTGGAGCAGAATACAGAGACTGAATACAGGATCAGAATTTACTCAATCTCCGGGTTATTTTTATATTCTGTAATTCATGACTTTTTATTTTAATCCAATGTTCTTGAACACTATGGATAGCTAAATCCTCTTCTAGGGTCTTAGGTGGATCTTGCTTGATTAGAGACCTTTTTATGGTCTTAGGTGGATCTTGCTTGATTAGAGACCTTTTTATGTTTTAATTTATATTTTGAATTCCCAATTTTTATTTCAATTAATATTATCCTATTGCTTTATTACATAATTAGGACTGACAACTCTTTGCATGTTTATAATCAATTAGTTGATTAGCGACCGTACTACAACTAGTTGGTGGACCTATAGGATAATTGAGACTATAATTAATGAATGACCAAACTTTAATTTAGTCTTCCAATCATTCAACCTTTTTGTACTTCATGCTTTTCTTAAATTTAAATTCTAGCATGACCAAACTAGGATTAATTTAGGGAAAAGAATATTAATCACGAATGACCAAACGGATTAATAGGTTTAGTAAAGGGATTGGTAATTGAATAAAATAAGGGAATTCAGGAAGAATTAGACATAGAGGTATCGAAGCTAGCAAGTGAAACCGAGACCCTAGGCTTCTCTCCATTGATCGAACTTTTCCATTTAAATTCTTGCTATTTATTTCTTCGCAATTTAGTTTCTACAATCACCAATATTCGTTAGTCTAAATAATAATTAATTTTAAGTAGTTTGGTACTTATTAATTAATCCCTGTGGAGACGATACTTTTTATACTACTTCTGCAAGAGAGTACACTTGCTCTCAAGTGTGTTTTAAACGCAACAAGTTTTTGGCGCCGTTGCCGGGGATTAATTTAATAATATTAAACGAAAAAGATTTTTTATTGCTTTAGACATTTATTTTATTTCTTGTTTTAATTTAATAATAATAAAAAAATTTACATTTAGTTTAATTTTAGTTGTTAGTTTTTTATTATTATTATTACTCGTGCATGCTCACCCGCTCCCAGGAGCCTATTTTGGTTTTTGAGCCAGAAATTGAAAGAACTGCTCGAAGAATAAGAAAAGAGACAAGAGTGATGGCTGCCAATCCGAGAAGAACTCTCCGGGACTACTTTACTCCAACAGCAAATATCACTACAAGCATAGTCAATCCACCTATGCAAGCTACTAATTTTGAGCTCAAAACAAGCTTAATTCAAATGGTTCAGAATTCGACTATGTTCAGAGGTACACCAAAAGAAGACCCGCACACCCATCTTAGAAACATCTTGAGGGTGGCAGACTCAGTAATTTGCAATGGTGTCCCTCCCGATGCCATTAGAGTAAGATTGTTTCCGTGGTCATTGGCTGACAAGGCATCTGCTTGGCTAGACTCTCAACCTGCTGAGTCCATTACCACTTGGGACCAACTGAAGCAGAAATTCTTGACCAAATATTTTCCTCCAGGTAAGACTACTAAGATTCGAGGTGCAGTAATCAGCTTTGCTCAACTTGAGCAAGAATCTTTACATGAAGCTTGGGAAAGATTTCAAGACTTACTCCGAAGTTGTCCACATCATGGATTTGAGAAGTGGCAATTGCTTGAATATTTTTGCAACGGATTATCTTCTCAAAATAGGGGAATTATTAATATGGCTTGCGGGGGCTCTCTAATGAACGGAGAACCTGCGACAGTATATGATTTAATTGCAGAGATAGCGGCCGATAATGCCCAATGGTAAACTAGTGACAGACACATTAAAAAGACAGCTGGGATGTACAAGGTTGACGATGACACTAGTGTTAATATAAAGCTAGAAGCTCTCTCTAAACAGGTTCAATCTTTGATGAAGGTACAAGCTCAATCTACTCCCATAGTTACCTCCACTAGTGACATCGCAAATAATATCTGGGGAGGCCTAGCTGAAGAAGTCAACTATCTTGGTCAGAAGAAAAGTGAGTTAAGGCCTGGTATGCAAGATTCTTTAGTTAGATACATGGAAAAGGTTGGACATCCGTGCATGGGTGTTTTAGCCAATTACATGGACAGGACTGATGACAGGTTACAATCTATTGAAGATCTGATAAAAGCACAGGGCCGGCCCACAACTTCAACTGAAGAGGCCAATTATGTTCAAAATTCCAACCGGAGCCAGAATGACCCTTATTCAAGCACTTACAATCCAGGTTGGAGAAATCACCCGAATTTCTCATGGGGAGGACAACAAAAGGGGCAAAACTCAAACTCCTATAAGCCTCCACATGTGCAAAGGCAAGAGGAGAAGAAGTTGGATACCAATGATGGGTTGGCAAGGTTTATGGAGCAGACAAATGGATAATTTGAAACATTGGAGAAGAAATTTGGAAGCTTGGAGGGCCAAATTGGAGCCATGAACAATGAATTTGGAAGCTTGAAGGGTCAAATCTCAAATCTCGTTACTGTGTTGTCTCAAAGGCCTCAAGGTTCACTACCTACCCAAACTGAGCCTAATCCAAGAAATGAGCATTGTAAGGCTGTCACTCTTAGGAGTGGCAAGGAGCTGGTTCGAGAAAACAATCAAGACGGGCTGGCGCCCGAGAAAGAAATACAAGCTCCTACTAAGGGGAGCACTTCTGAGAAAAGCAAAAAGGAAAGGGAAGAATATGAGCAAGCAAAGGTAAATGTTCCTTATCCTCAAAGACTTAAAAGTGAGCAGCATGATAAGCAATTTGCTAAATTTCTTGAAATATTTAGAAAATTGCATATCAACATTCCTGTTGCTGAAGCTATTGCTCAAATGCCTAAATATGCCAAATTTTTAAAAGAAATTATTTCCAATAAGAGGAAGTTAGAAGGCTTTGAGACAGTTAGGCTTAATGAGGAATGTTCTGCTATACTTATAAAAAAGTTACCACCTAAGCTTAAAGTTCCAGGTAGTTTTACTATCCCTTGTACAATTGGTAACTCTCATTTTGAAAAGGCTTTATGTGATTTAGGAGCAAGTATAAATTTGATGCCTTTTTCGGTTTTTAGAAAGCTTGGTTTGCAGGAACCCCATCCTACTAACATCACTTTGCACCTAGCTGATAGATCCATTGCCCACCCCCGTGGAGTGGTGGAAGATGTTTTAGTTAAAGTTGATAAGTTTATTTTCCCTGCTGATTTTGTTGTTTTGGATATGGAAGAAGATGAGGAAGTCCCAATTATTTTGGGGCGCCCTTTCTTAGCTACAGGTAAAAGTTTAATTGATGTACAACAGGGAAAATTGACTTTGAGACTTGGAGATGAGGAAGTTGTATTTCAAGTTTTGAACTCATTAAAAAATCCCTCATCATTTGCTTCTTGTAATTTTATTCAAGCTAAGGATATTAATGATGTGGTTACCTCTGAAAGTTTTGATGATTTTAGAATTCAAGACCCTCTAGAAAAAGTACTTACTGTGCAGGGACTTGGCATATTACAGGGTGGTGAGGAAGAAGAGTTTTTAATGTTTTTGCAGGCTCACCACCCTCAGAAAAATTGGAGTAATCATAGATTTGAGGAATTGGAATGGGGTGATACTCCAAATCCGAAACCTTCAATTGAAGAGGCTCCTGAGCTTGAATTAAAGCCTCTTCCTTCAAATGTAAAATATGCTTTCTTGCAACCCCCTTCCTCTTTGCCCGTGATTATTTCTGCAGATTTGACAGACACCATGGAGGATAAGCTTTTGAGGGTGTTAAGGGCCAACAAAGAGGCCTTTGGATGGTCGATTCATGATATAAAAGGCATTACCCCCTCAATTTGCACTCACAAGATTTATATGGAGGATGATTATCAACCTCGGGCACTACCTCAACGCCGCCTCAATCCTAACATGAAAGAGGTAGTTAAAAAGGAAGTGATTAAGCTTCTTGATGCAGGTATCATCTATCCTATCTCTGATAGTAAGTGGGTAAGTCCTGTTCAATGTGTTCCTAAAAAGGGAGGTACTACTGTAATGGAAAATGATAAAAATGAATTAATTGCAGTTAGGAAAACTACCGGATGGCGTATGTGTATTGATTATAGAAAATTAAATGATCCCACCCGGAAAGATCACTTCCCCCTCCCCTTTATTGATCAAATGCTTGAGAGAGTGGCAGGTCATGATTATTATTGTTGTTTGGATGGATATTCCGGTTATTTACAAATACCATTGGCTTCCGAAGATCAAGAAAAAACTACTTTTACTTGCCCATATGGAACATTTGCATATAAAAGGATGCCATTCGGTTTATGTAATGCCCCTGCCACTTTCCAAAGATGCATGATGGCTATTTTCTCTGATTTGGTTGAATTACAAGCTTATGGTAATGTGCATTTTGTTGAAACTTGAGTGTATTTTCCCTAGTCCTTAAACACTTAGAGAGATTGTGAGCGAGTGCCCTTATTCACAGAAATGTATTATTCAGGGACATGAGCCTCTAATTGGGAAACCTCTTGACACCTCATATGTGCTATATTGTATATTGTCTGTCATTGTGTTTCTAATTTTGGATCCCTTGTTTGGCTGTCTCTATTATTTATTTGAAAACTTTATTGAGCTAGAAAATTTGCTTGAGGACAAGCAAAAGCTAAGTGTGGGGGAGTTGATAAACTCTAACTTAATGCATTTTTTAGAGATACTTTTGGATCATTTCTAGAGTAGTAATTATTAATTATAAGAATCATTGACTTAATTTTCTATATATTTTACAGATTGGTAAAAAGAGATGAAAACAATGAAAGTCTAGTTTAATGCCAATCAAGGTTCAAAATAATATATTTATGGGCTAAGAAATGAAAGAAGGAACAAAAGCCAACTTCAATTGGCTTTGCTTTAAGCCCAATAGTCAAAAGGCCCAATGCCATGAACCTTTACCTATTACTTGAGCAGATTCATCGTTGGCAAACTTCACAGATCCACTAGCCTTGTTGCTCAACTTCAAGAATAGTGAGGCACCACCAGTCATATACCTCAAGCACCCACTGTCAACCATCCACACAATTTTCTTCTTGGATGACTGACCAACCTGCAAAAGGAACATCAACAACTAGTACGAGGTACCCAAATTTGATTGGGTCCATGGGGGTTAGTCCTCAAGGGGTTTGTTTTCACAATGCACCTTGGTTTCTTACAAGCAGGTATAAGGGTGCCAAGCTCACACAATCTACGAATAGGGCATCTATGAGAGTTATGATTCCCTTTCTGACAATAAGTGCAAGAGAAAACAATAGGTATGTTACTTGAAGTGGCAGCTACAAAAATCATTTTCTTTTTCAAATCAGAGGAGGTGGAATTACCTTAATACCCAATACCTCTCTTATCAACATATTCATGTTGGGAGTGAAGTAACTTGGTTAAGGTCTTTTCACCAACCTCAAACTTTTTCAAGTATTCTTTCAAATTTTCATTTTCAACCTTGATTTTTTCAAAATTTTGTTTAAGCTCAAGAAGCTCAAGGTTGAAAGGTTTAGTTTTATGTAGCTCATTCTTCAACTTAGCTACTTCTTTCTCAAGAGTCTCAATTTGAGTGAGCATGCTTTTGTTTCTCTTTGTCAAATCCTTAGATTTTTCAAATGAATTTCATGTTCATTATAAAGAGCTTCAAAAGCCTCACTCAAATCTTGACTACTACACGCATCATCAAATAAGTCATCATGTTCAAGTGAATCAGAAAAACTATGGTTAGCAAGGGTTACATTAGGGGCGTCATTTTCCATAAGACAAGCAACCTTGACATCCTTCTCTTCTTCATCTGTTTCACTATCAATGTCAAGATTGTCCCATGTAGCCTCAGGAGTGTCGTTTTCCATAAGACAAACAACATTTGCAACTTCCTCTTCTTCATCTGTTTCACCCTCAGTGTCAATATCGTCCCATGTAGCCTTCATGGCTTTCTTCTGTGGGTACTTGGATTTTGGCTTTGGACAACTCACTTTGAGATGGCCCAGTTTGTTGCATTCAAAACATTTTGGTTGATCATCTCTTCTCTCATAACTATCTCCTTTGTTGTGCCCAGATTTCTTTGAATAGTCACCCTTCCCAAACTTTTTCAATTTCATGAATGTTTTGAACTTCTTGGCAAACATAGCCATGTCTTCATCATCAGATTCTTCATCAGACTCAACCTCTCTCCTTGCCATCTTAGGAGTCTTGGCAGCAGCAAGAGCAAGAGACTTCCTTTATTTGACCGCTTTTCTTGAGTCTTCTTTGCGGCCAACACCACCTCAAATGCAAGAAGTGACCCAATCAAGTCTTCTTGAGGTAAAGTGCCAATATCTTTGGCTTCAGTGATAGCACAAGTCTTGGGAAAGAACTCACTAGTCAATGATGCAAGAATCTTCCCATTCAAATCCTTCGTTCAATACTTCTTCCCAAGTGCTCTCAAGTTATTCACTATCAAGTTCAATCTCTGGTGCATAGCTGCAACAGATTCACCTTCCTTCATCTTGAAAGCTTCATACTCAGAAGTGAGAACTCTAATCTTTGTATCCTTCACTTGACTTGTACCAACATGTGTCGCTTCCAGACAGTCCCAAATTTCCTTTACTGTCTGAAATCCTTTCACCCTTCCATATTCTTCTTCACATAGAGATAGGTGAAGAATATTCATTGCTTTGGCATTGAGAGATATTTTTTCTAGCTCAGGCTTTCTCAGCTCACTCAAGTCAGTGGCATAAATATCTTCAATAGGTACTTCCTCAGCTGTGCCAGTGGCTTGAGATTTGGTAGTATCTCCGTCAGCAGCAACACCAGGTTTGGTAATCTTGATTCTTATAGGTGTGAGTGGTCCATCAACAATGATCCCCCATAAAGTGAAATCTATAGCCTGCACATGACATTTCATTCGACTACTCCAATAGTCATAGTTAATTAGTCCCATCGAACAGGGGTGGCCTATTGAAGGACATCCCCTCTTTCATAAATGAACCCATAATCAAAAATTGCGAGATGTTAAGCTCTATATGCAATTTCTATCTCTCTGATACCAATTGTTGGACTATATGATAACCTTAGAGGGGGGTGAAAAAGGTTATACGCTAAAAACGAAATCTTTTTAATTTTCGAAAACTTACAAAGATAGTTTAAATCGAATGCGGAAAAGGAGATTTAAACTATATGAAACTATTTATGCAAGCTATGACAATGACAGAAACAATTATAATAATAATAATAATGAAATCTATGAGCGATAATATCAAATTTAACGACAATTTACAATTATAAAGAAAACACAAAGTAAAGATAAGGGAAAGAAGTACACCGTAATTTTTACGAGGTTCGAGATAAAAACCCTACGTCCTCGGCCTCCGGCTTTCCAACCTTCGGACTTTATAATAACCACTATATGAGAAGAAACTTCTTCAACGTCTTACAAGCAAGCAACTTCGCTATAGCTACCACGCCAATCTCAATTTTCCCCAAAATGAGAACCCAAGCTCCCCGCTAAGGATTTCACTACAATTCAATCTCCCCGATTGAATTACCCAAGAAATCTTCCCAAGATTTCACAACAACCAAGTATAGATGATTACAACTGAAATCTAGGATCCAATCACTCAAGCAATATAATAAGATGTAGTTGAGAGAGATGAGAGAATTGAAACCCTAGATGAAGAATGTTACGTAAAAAACACACTTGAGAGCAAGTGTACTCTCTTGCTGAAGTAGTATAAAAAATATCGTCTCCACAGGGATTAACTAATAAGTACCAAACTATTTAAGATTAATTATTATTTAGACGAACGAGTGTTTGGTTGTATTAGAAATTAAAATAAAACGAAGTAAATGACAAGAATTCAAATTGAAAAGTTCGATCAACGGAGGGAAGCCTAGGGTCTCGGTTTCACTTGCTAGGTTCGATTCCTCTATGTCTAATTCTACCTGAATTCCCTTATTTTTTCAATTACCAATCCCTTTACTAAACCTATTAATCCGTTTGGTCATTCGTGATTAATATTCTTTTCCCTAAATTAATCCTAGTTTGGTCATGCCAGAATTTAAATTTAAGAAAAGCCTGAAGTACAAAAAGGTTGAATGATTGGAAGACTAAATTAAAGTTTGATCATTCATTAATTATAGTCTCAATTATCCTATAGGTCCACCAACTAGTTGTAGTACGGTCGCTAATCAACTAATTGATTATAAACATGCAAAGGGTTGTCAATCCTAATTATGTAATAAAGCAATAGGATAATATTAATTGAAATAAAAATTGGGAATTCAAAATATAAATTAAAACATAAAAAGGTCTCTAATCAAGCAAGATCCACCTAAGACCCTAGAAGAGGATTTAGCTATCCATAGTGTTCAAGAACATTGGATTAAAATAAAAAGTCATGAATTACAGAAGAGAAAAATAACCCGGAGATTGAGTAAATTCCGATCCTGTATTCAGTCTCTGTATTCTGCTTCAAAGCTCTCTCACGGTATCAAGAATGGATATCCAAAACTTCACTCTCCCCCTCGTATGCGTTACTGTTGCCGTCAGGATGTGTGAATTCTCCCCAATGTTGTGCGGCTGCTTGCTTTTTATATTTAAAAACTAGGGTTGCAAGTTGTCTTTTTATCCAAGTCACCAGCTTTTTTGCATTGTGGCCAATAATAAGATTGTGTAAATTGCTTGTTTCCAACGGCAGCTTCCAATTCTTCCTCTCTGATTCTGGTCCGTTGATATTGTAAGACATCACATAGTTGGACTTTTGTTTTGTTGGATTCACGTTGGCCTTGTTGGCTTCGTGGGCTTTAAGCCCCTTTATTCTCATGTAGCCTATGTGATATATATATATATATATATATATATATATATATATATATATCACATATTTAATTTTTATTCCTTTTCATCTTTTTTGCATAAATAGAGAAAATTAAGTTAGTAATTATATAATTAGTATATAATTGCTATAAAAGTGACTTAAAAGTATCTCTAAAAATGTATTAAATTGGAGTTTATCAACTCCCCCACACTTAACTTTTACTTGTCCTCAAGCAAATTTTCTGGCTCAATAAAATTTTCAAATAAGTAATAGAGACAACCAAATAAGGGACCCAAAATTAGAAGCACAATGACAGACAATAGACAATATAGCACATATGAGGTGTCAAGAGGTTGCCCAATTAGAGGCTTGTGTCCCTGAAGAATACATTTCTGTGAACAAGGGCACTCGCTCACAATCTCTCTAAGTGTATAGGGACTAGGGAAATATACACTCAAGTTTCCACAAAATGCACATTACCATAAGCTTGTAATTTGACCAAATCTCCACTAAATAGTTCACATGCATGCAAAATATGGGGTTTCATGGGTTGTAATGGGGCAAGAGGTGAAATCATGCAGCGTAGGAAACAAGAAAGAAGGGATAATCAAAGGGCTAAAAAAAATAAGGAACAAACAGTAACCCTTGAAACCAAATATGGAGCTCCTATCTATTTTACAATTTTTGTCCACACTCCAAACTAATTTTCACTTCCATTGCTTCGTTCTTTTTTTTCCTTTTGAGTCGAATCTTTTTGATTTGTTTTTCTTTCTCTTGAGTAGACTCTTTTTTTTTTTTGGGTTTGCCCTTTGGCCCTTTCATTCTTTTGATGTGCCCTTTGGCTCTTTCTTGAGTAGATAAATTCAATTTTTTTTTTCTTTTTTTTTCATAGGTGGAAAAGGTAAGTACATGATAACTCCTATTTTGTTTCCTTTGTATGGAAATATTTTTGTAAGCACATGATTCACTTCTTTTTTTTCATCATCCTAACAAGATAGACAACTAAAGTATGGGACGAAATTTCAGTCCTGACAATATAGACAGCTAAAATATTGGACGAAATTGTAATTTTCAATAGTTGCTCCACATTCAATTTCAAATGGTTACCACAAACAAGAAAAGAAAAAATTATATCTGGGTACCAAAGAAAAAATATAACAAATAGGCTCAAAGGGGGCAACTAATGGATAAATTCATCAAGCAAGGCCAGAAAAATACCTAAATCCCCAAATCTTTTTACATGATGCAAATCAATTTTCGCCTTGAAACGGTCAAAAGACAAATTCTAGAATGTAGCAAATTGAGAAACACACTCAAAGAAAGAAAAAGGGGTAAAAATTTATGATTTAGTATCAATCCCCTTATAAAGGCTCAGATCTCACATTTGGAAGCTAGTTCACAAAAAGTACCCAAGAGGGACAAATGCTAATTATCAGCTTCCTAAGGACATCCTCACAATTACAATTAAGCACAAGTCTGTCAAGTAAATTAATTATGGGATCCAGGCAAAATCTCTATTTTTTTTTTCATGTTGAAGCATAAGTCATTCAAAACAGGCCAAAAAAAATGCTATCAACATATATGGTGGGTATGTGCATTAATAGAGATTAAGTGACAAAATAAACTATCCTCCCCCACACTAGCATGAAGCATGGTCCTCAATGCAAAATGATCAAACAGAAACAAAAGAAAATAAATGAGAGAGAGAGAGAGAGTAAGAGTGACTTCCCTAAGAGAGCTTGCAAAATGAGCTAATTCCTAAAAAAACAAAACAAAATAAAAATAAGAGGAAATAAAACACAGGTTGCCTCCCGCGAAGCGCTTGTTTAACGTCCCGAGCCTGACGGTCCTAGGGTCAATCCTTGAGGGCAGTGACATAGCTCGCTTTGAGTAACCCTTCCTCAAAATGCTTCACACGCTGACCATTGACTTTAAAAGTGGTACCATCTTCATGAGATACCTCAAGAACTCCATACGGAAAAACCTGAGTAATAGTGTAGGGTCCATACCACATTGAGCGCAACTTTCCTGGAAAAAGACGCAAACGTGAGTTATAAATTAAAACTTTCTCACCAACATGGAATTCACGCTGCTGGATGCGCTTATCATGCCACTTTTTAGTCCGCTCCTTATATAACTTGGCATTCTCATAGGCTCCTAGACGGAGCTCATCCAATTCATCTAGCGGCAGCAACCTACTTTCACCAGTAAGCTGAGCATCAAAGTTTAGAAATTTTAAAGCCCGAAGTGCTTTATGCTCTAATTCAACAGGCAAATGACATGCTTTTCCAAAAACAAGACGGTAAGGAGACATCCCAATGGGAGTTTTAAAAGCAGTTCTATAGGCCCATAGTGCATCATCAAGTTTCAAATACCAGTCTTTTCTTGATGCACTAACTGTCTTCTCTAGAATCCTTTTCAGCTCTCTGTTTGAAATTTCAACTTGCCCACTAGTTTGTGGGTGGTAAGGAGTTGCTACCTTATGAGTGACACCATATTTGTTCAAAAGATTTTCAAATTGTTTATTACAGAAATGAGTGCCACCATCACTAATAACGGTTCGGGGAGTGCCAAATCTGGAAAAAATATTTTTCTTTAAAAATTTAACCACCACCCGACCATCATTAGTGGGTAAGGCTACAGCTTCCACCCACTTAGACACATAATCTACAGCAACAAGAATATATTGATTTGAAAAAGATTTAGGGAAGGGACCCATAAAGTCAATACCCCATACATCAAATATCTCACAAACCAAAATATTATTTAATGGCATCTCTTGACGCCTAGAAATGTTGCCGCTCTTTTGACAATTGTCACAAGCTTTCACAAATTCATGAGCATCTTTAAATATAGTAGGCCAATAAAAACAACATTGTAAAACTTTATATGCAGTTCTATTTGGGCCAAAGTGGCCACCTACCTCTTTTGAATGACAATGCTCAAGGATAGAAGTTACCTCATCCATAGGCACACAACGCCTAATTACCTTATCTCCACAAACTTTAAATAGGTAAGGGTCATCCCACAAGTAGTGTCTAGCATCAGAAATTAATTTCTTCTTTTGCTGAAAAGAAATATCAGGGGGAACAACCTTACCCACCAAGTAGTTGACGATGTCTGCAAACCAAGGAATAGTAGAAATAGCTAAAAGTCTCTCATCAGGGAAAACCTCCTTGATCTCCCCATCATTTGAGGCCTGCATCACACTATGTTCAAGCCTTGAGAGGTGGTCAGCTACAACGTTCTCTGAGCCTTTCTTGTCTCTAATCTCAAAGTCAAACTCTTGTAGCAACAAAATCCACCTGATTAACCTGGGTTTTGCATCCTGTTTTCCAAGCAAATATCTATAGCAGCATGATCAGTATAAACAATAACTTTAGAAAGAACAAGGTAATGACGGAACTTATCAAATGCAAATACTACAGCTAGCAACTCTTTCTCTGTGGTAGTATAATTTCTTTGAGCATCATCAAGAGTGCGACTAGCATAGTAAATGGTATAGAATACTTTATTCTTTCGTTGCCCCAAAACAGCCCCCACAGCAGTATCGCTAGCATCACACATAATTTCAAAAGGAAGCGACCAATCAGGGGCAACAACAATAGGGGCACTAATTAATTTTTCCTTTAAACATTTAAAAGCCTTTAAACAAGTGTCAGAAAAATCAAAAGTGGCCTCCTTAACCAAGAGGTCAGTCATAGGCTTTGCAATTTTTGAGAAGTCTTTAATAAACCGTCTGTAGAAGCCAGCGTGGCCTAGAAAACTACGAACCCCCTTAACAAAATTGGGTGGGGGAAACTTTGCAATTACCTCAACCTTTGCAGGATCACCTTCAATGCCTCTAGTGGATACCTTGTGTCCCAAAATAATGCAATCTTGCACCATAAACTGACATTTCTCCCAATTGAGCACTAAATTAGTATCCCTGCATCTTTGCAACACTGAATTCAAGTTATGTAAACAATCCTCATAAGAGGATCCAAAAAACAGTAAAATCATCCATGAATATCTCAATGCATTTTTCAACCAAGTCAGAGAAAATAGCCATCATGCATCTTTGGAAAGTGGCAGGGGCATTACATAAACCGAATGGCATTCTTTTATATGCAAATGTTCCATATGGGCAAGTAAAAGTAGTTTTTTCTTGATCTTCGGAAGCCATTGGTATTTGCAAATAACCGGAATATCCATCCAAACAACAATAATAATCCTGACCTGCCACTCTCTCAAGCATTTGATCAATAAAGGGAAGGGGGAAGTGATCCTTTCGGGTGGCATCATTTAATTTTCTATAATCAATGCACATACGCCACCCGGTTGTTTTTCTAACTGCAATTAATTCATTTTTATCATTTTCCATTACAGTAGTACCTCCCTTTTTAGGAACACATTGAACGGGACTTACCCACTTACTATCAGAGATAGGATAGATGATACCTGCATCAATAAGCTTAATCACTTCCTTTTTGACCACCTCTTTCATGTTAGGATTGAGGCGGCGTTGAGGTAGTGCCCGAGGTTGATAATCATCCTCCATATATATCTTGTGAGTGCAAATTGAGGGGCTAATGCCTTTTATATCATGAATAGACCAACCAAAGGCCTCTTTGTTGGCTCTTAGTACCCTCAAAAGCTTATCCTCTATGGTGTCTGTCAAATCTGCGGAAATAATCACAGGTAAAGAGGAAGGGGGTTGCAAGAAAGCATATTTTACATTTGAAGGAAGAGGTTTTAATTCAAGCTCAGAAGCCTCTTCAATTGAAGGTTTGGAATTTGGAGTATCACCCCATTCCAATTCCTCAAATCTATGATTACACCAATTTTTCTGAGGGTGGTGAGCCTGCAAAAACATTAAGAACTCTTCTTCCTCACCACCTTGCAACATGCCAAGTCCTTGCACAGTAAGTACTTTTTCTAGAGGATCCTGAATTCTAAAATCATCAAAAGTTTCGGAGGTAACCACATCATTAATATCATTAATATCCTTAGCTTGAAATACAACTTCCTCATCTCCAAGTCTCAAAGTCAATTTTCCCTGTTGTACATCAATTAAACTTTTACCTGTAGCTAAGAAAGGATGCCCCAAAATAATTGGGACTTCCTCATCTTCTTCCATATCCAAAACATCAAAATCAGTGGGAAAAATAAACTTATCAACCTTAACTAAAACATCTTCCACCACTCCACGGGGGTGGGCAATGGATCTATCAGCTAGGTGCAAAGTGATGTTAGTAGGGTGGGGTTCCTGCAAACCAAGCTTTCTAAAAACAGAAAAAGGCATCAAATTTATACTTGCTCCTAAATCACATAAAGCTTTTTCAAAATGAGAGTTACCAATGGTAGAAGGGATAGTAAAACTACCTGGATCTTTAAGCTTAGGTGGTAACTTTTTTAGAAGTATAGCAGAACATTCCTCATTAAGGCTAACTGTCTCAAAGCCTTCTAACTTTCTCTTATTGGAAATAATTTCTTTTAAAAATTTGGCATATTTAGGCATTTGAGCAATAGCTTCAGCAAAAGGAATGTTGATATGCAATTTTCTAAATATTTCAAGAAATTTAGCAAACTGCTTATCATGCTGCTCACTTTTAAGTCTTTGAGGATAAGGAACATTTACCTTTGCTTGCTCATATTTTTCCCTTTCCTTTTTGCTTTCCTCAGAAGTGCTCCCATCAGTAGAAGCTTGTATTTCTTTCTCGGGCGCCCGCCCATCTTGATTGTTTTCTTGAACCAGCTCCTTGCCACTCCTAAGAGTGACAGCCTTGCAATGCTCATTTCTTGGATTAGGCTCAGTTTGGGTAGGTAGTGAGCCTTGGGGCCTTTGAGATAACATAGTAACGAGACTTGATATTTGACTACCTAATGTTTCAAATTTTTCATTTGTCTGCTGCATAAACCTTGTCGACACATCGTTGGTATCCAACTTCTCCTCCTCTTGCCTTTGCACATGTGGAGGCCTATAGGAGTTTGAGTTTTGCTCTTTTTGTTGTCCTCCCCAAGAGAAATTGGGGTGATTTCTCCATCCCGGATTGTAAGTATTTGAATAAGGGTCATTTTGGCTCCAGTTGAAATTCTGAACATAATTGGCCTCTTCTGTTGAAGTTACCGGTCGGCCCTGTGCTTTTATCAGATCTTCAATAGATTGTAATCTGTCATCAGTGCTGTCCATGTAATTGGCTAAAACACCCATGCAGGGATGTCCAACCTTTTCCATGTATCTAACTAAAGAATCTTGCATACCAGGCCTTAACTCACTTTTCTTCTGACCAAGATAGTTGACTTCTTCAGTTAGGCCTCCCCAGAGATTATTTGTGATGTCACTGGTGGAGGTAACTAAGGGAGTAGATTGAGCTTGTACCTTCATTAAAGATTGAACCTGCTTAGAGAGAGCTTCTAGCTTTATATTAACACTAGTGTCATCATCAACCTTGTACATCCCAGCTGATTTCTTATTGTGTCTGTCACTAGTTTCCCATTGGACATTATCGGCCGCTATCTCTGCAATTAAATCATATACTGTTGTAGGTTCTCCATTCATTAGAAAGCCCCCGCAAGCCATATTAATAATTCCCCTATTTTGAGAAGATAATCCATTGCAAAAATATTCAAGCAATTGCCACTTCTCAAATCCATGATGTGGACAACTTCGGAGTAAGTCTTGGAATCTTTCCCAAGCTTCATGTAAAGATTCTTGCTCCAGTTGAGCAAAGCTGATTATTGCACCTCGAATCTTGGTAGTCTTACCTGGAGGGAAATATTTGGTTAAGAATTTTTGCTTCAGTTGGTCCCAAGTGGTAATGGACTCAGCAGGTTGGGAGTCTAGCCAAGCAGATGCCTTGTCAGCCAATGACCATGGAAATAATCTCACTCTAATCGCATCAGGAGGGACACCATTACAAATTACTGAGTCTGCCACCCTCAAGAAGTTTCTAAGATGGGTGTGAGGGTCTTCTGTTGGTGTGCCCCTGAACATAGTCGAATTCTGAACCATTTGAATCAGACTTGGTTTGAGCTCAAAATTAGTAGCTTGCATAGGTGGATTGACTATGTTTGTAGTGATATTTGCTGTTGGAGTGAAGTAGTCCCGAAGAGTTCTTCTCGGATTAGCAGCCATCGCTCTTGTCTCTTTTCTTATCCTTCGAGCAGTTCTTTCAATTTCTGGATCAAAAATCAAAATAGGCTCCTGGTAGCGGGTGAGCATGCACGAGTAATAATAATAAAAATAAAACTAACAAATAAAATAAAACTAAATGTAATTAAATTTTTTTGTTTTTAATAATTTAAAACAATAAATAAAATAAATGTCTAAAGCAATAAAAAATCTTTTTCGTTTAATATTATTAAGTTAATCCCCGGCAACGGCGCCAAAAACTTGTTGCGTAAAAAACACACTTGAGAGCAAGTGTACTCTCTTGCAGAAGTAGTAAAAAAAATATCGTCTCCACAGGGATTAACTAATAAGTACCAAACTATTTAAGATAAATTATTATTTAGACGAACGAGTATTTGGTTGTATTAGAAATTAAAATAAAACGAAGTAAATAACAAGAATTAAAAGTGAAAACTTCGATCAACGGAGGGAAGCCTAGGGCCTCGGTTTCACTTGCTAGGTTTGATTCCTCTATGTCTAATTCTACCTGAATTCCCTTATTTTATTCAATTACCAATCCCTTTACTAAACCTATTAATCCGTTTGGTCATTCGTGATTAATATTCTTTTCCGTAAATTAATCCTAGTTTGGTCATGCTAGAATTTAAATTTAAGAAAAGCCTGAAGTACAAAACGGATGAATGATTGGAAGACTAAATTAAAGTGTGATCATTCATTAATTATAGTCTCAATTATCCTATAGGTCCACCAACTAGTTGTAGTACGGTCGCTAATCAACTAATTGATTATAAACATGCAAAGGGTTGTCAATCCTAATTATGTAACAAAGCAATAGGATAATATTAATTGAAATATAAATTGGGAATTCAAAATATAAATTAAAACATAAAAAGGTCTCTAATCAAGCAAGATCCACCTAAGACCCTAGAAGAGGATTTAGCTATCCATAGTGTTCAAGAACATTGGATTAAAATAAAAAGTCATGAATTACAGAAGATAAAAATAACCCGGAGATTGAGTAAATTCCGATCCTCTCACGGTGTCAAGAATGGATATCCAAAACTTCACTCTCCCCCTCGTATGCGTTACTGTTGCCGTCAGGATGTGTGAATTCTCCCCAATGTTGTGCGGCTGCTTGCTTTTTATATTTAAAAACTAGGGTTGCAGGTTGTCTTTTTATCCAAGTCACCAACTTTTTTGCATTGTGGCCAATAATAAGATTGTGATAATTGCTTGTTTCCAACGGCAGCTTCCAATTCTTCCTCTCTGATTCTGGTCCGTTGATATAGTAAGACATCACATAGTTGGACTTTTGTTTTGTTGGATTCACGTTGGCCTTGTTGGCTTCGTGGGCTTTAAGCCCCTTTATTCTCATGTAGCCTATGTGATATATATATATTTATCACATATTTAATTTTTATTCCTTTTCAACTTTTTTGCATAAATAGAGAAAATTAAGTTAGCAATTATATAATTAGTATATAATTGCTATAAAAGTGACTTAAAAGTATCTCTAAAAATGTATTAAATTGAAGTTTATCAAAGAACGTGAAGAAAGAATGTGACGGTGATTGCTTCCGTTCTTTTCTTTTTGATTTGTCGGTTCTTCTAAAAACTCATGAAAGCCCTAATCCTATTTATAGGGATTGTAAAAATATGACCGTTGAAGCGATTTTTAATAAGTGAGAAATCAATTGATTGCTTAAAAGACATAGGTAAAGAAATCGATTTCTTGCTTAAAGAAAAAAGTGAGGAATCGATTTCTAGCTTTAATGAAATAAGAGAGAAATCGATTGCTAGCTTCAAAAACAAGTTGTGCTTCCAAAAAACAAGTGGAAAATCGATTCCTTGCTTAAAAGAAGGGAAGAGAAATCGTTTTTTAGCTTAAAAAATAAGAGCAAAATCGATTTACCTCTTTTAAAATAACAAACCATCAATCGATTGTTTTCTTTCTAAAACAAACTCTTTCAAATTGAGAAGTGGCAAATCAATTTCTTGCTTCCAAGGCAAGAGGGAAATCGATTTTGGGCTTTACTAAACAAGCCATGAATCGATTTTGTACTTTTAAAAACACAAAGTCATCAATCGATTGTTTTCTTTACAAAACAAGTTCTTTTAAAAACAAGCAAGCCATGAATCGATTGATGTCTTTAAACCAACAAGTGTGAAATCGATTTCTTGCTCTAAACACAAGAGAGGAAATCGATTTCTAGCTTTAAAAACAAGAGGAAATCGATTTCTAACTTAAAGTACCAAATCAAGAATCGATTCTTTACTTCAAAAACAAATTCTTTTAAAACACTAACTCATGAATCTATTTTCTTTAAAAAACAACAAATCATTATTTGTGCCTAACCTATTTTACCAAGCCTAGCTCAATTCCATTTTAAAAGATCATCTCTCAACTACATAAGTTATAAAGCAGAAGTGACGGGATCTTACACGCGTCCTATGCAAAGCAACATAACTCATAAGTCTTGAACGCTTGAGCAACTTCTCATTCGAGCTTCTACACTTTAATATATCATGTCAAGTGCTTTGCTTCATTGCCCTGTGCTTTGGTTCAACTAAAACCATTAGTAAACAGATTGTAATTTGTTATCGTACAAAACAAATAATGTTTGACCTTGGTTCAACAACAGGCACACCTAAGTAGAGTTTAACTCTCTGTCCATTCACTTTAAATTCATTTCCATTTGATTCATTCTTTAAGTCCACAGCCCCATAAGGTTAAACTTTAAGAATTGTGAATGGTCCAGACCATCTAGATTTTAACTTTCCAGGGAATAGTTTCAATCTAGAGTTTAACAATAAGGCTCTGTCACCTTCCTTGAGTTCTCTTTTCTAAATCTTGGGATCACGCCAAGCTTTTGTCTTTTTCTTGCACAATTCAACATTTTCCTCAGAAAAATGACTCAATTCCTCAAGCTCATTGAGTTGCAACATCCTGGCTCTACCAGCTTGGTGTAAATCAAACTTTAGCTTCTTGGTTGCCCAAAAAGCTTTATGTTGCAGCTCAATTGGGCAAGTGACAAGCCTTACCAAAAACTAGTCTATAAGGGGACATGCCAAGAGGTATTTTGAAAATTGTTCTATATGCCCAAAGAGCATCATCCAAATGATTAGACCAGTCTTTCCTTGAAGGATTCACCATTTTTTCTAAAATTCTCTTGACTTCCCTATTAGAAAGTCCATCTTGACCACTTGTCTGTGGATGGTATGTTGTGGCAACCTTATGTTTCGCTCCATATTTAGCAAGCATGCCATCCATCAGTTTGTTACAAAAATGAGTGCCTTCATCACTAATGATAGATCTAGGTGTGCCAAACCTTATAAAAATGTTCTTTTGAAGAAACTTAAGCACTACCTTAGCATCATTAGTGGGAAGAGCAACTTCTTCAATCCACTTAGACACATAATCTACCTTTCTCAAAATGTATAGATTACCAAAGGAAGGTGGAAATGGTCCCATAAAATCAATGCCCCAAACATCAAACAGTTCAATTTCTAAAATATTGTTTAAAGACATTTCGTGTCTATTTGAAATGTTTCCAACTCTGTGGCATCTATCACAATTCTTAGCAAAGTCATGTGCATCTTTGAAAATAGAGGGCCAGAAATAACCTATTTGAAAAACCTTTGCAGCAGTTCTAGAACCACGAAAGTGCCCTCCACAAGGTGAAGAATGACAGTGTTGCAGAATAACAGTTATTTTTTCATTGGCAGCACATCTTCTAAGCAATTGATCAGGACACTTCTTGTAGAGAAAAGGTTCATCCCAGAAATACTGCTTGGCTTGATGAAAGAACCTTTTTCTCTGTCGAAAATTAAAATCTTCTGGGATCACATTGCTAACCAAGTAATTCACATAATCAGCATACCAGGGCACCTCTACTGTAGAGCTCGTAGCATTGACAGTTGCTGTTATAGCTAGCAACTATTCATCAGGAAACTGTTCTTTGATTTCAGAGTCAAAAGAGAAAGAATTAGTATTAGTGATTCTGCATAGATGATCAAGAACTTAATTTTCCACTCCCTTCTTATCTCTGATTTTAAGATCAAACTCTTGCAGTAATAGTACCCATCCAATTAAGTTTGGTTTAGTATCTTTCTTAGCAATGAGGTATTTGATAGCAGAATGGTCAATGTACACCACCATCTTAGCTTCTACAAGATAGGATCTGAACTTGTCATAGGCAAACACCACTGCAAACAGCTCTTTTTCAATAGTTGTGTAATTCAATTGAGCATCTACAAAAGTTTTGCTAGCATAGTGTATTGAGTGAAACACTTTTCCTTGCCTCTGACCAAGTACAGCTCCTATAGCATAGTCACAAGGATCACACATCAGTTCGAATGGTTAACTCCAATCTGGTGCAAAAATAACAAGTGCTGTCACCAATGCTTCCTTGAGTGTATTGAATGCTACCAGACATTTGTCATCAAATCCAAACACAGTGTCATGTTGCAGTAGCATACACAGTCGCTTAGAAATTTATGAAAAGTCTTTGATGAATCTTCTATAGAATCCAACGTGTCCAAGGAAACTTCTGATTCCTTTAACTGATGTGGGAGGTGGTAGCTTTTCAATCACTTCAACTTTAGCTTTGTCTACCTCAATTCCCTTCTTTGAAATCTTGTGCCCCAAGACAATACCTTCTTGAACCATGAAATGACATTTCTCCCAATTGAGGACCAAATTTGTTTCTTCACATCTTCTCAGAATATCTTCTAGATTTAGCAAACATGATTGAAAGTTCTCTCCAAACACAGAAAAATCATCCATGAAAACCTCCAAAGATTTTTGAATGAAATCAGAAAAGATGGCTATCATGCACCTTTGAAATGTAGCAGGAGCTTTGCATAATCCAAATGGCATCCTTCTAAAGGCAAAGGTGCCATCAGGACAGGTGAATGTGGTCTTCTCTTGATCCTCTGGGGCAATAGCAATCTGATTGTAACCTGAGTAGCCATCAAGAAAACAGTAGAACTCCTTTCCTGCAAGTCTGTCTAGCATTTGATCAATGAAAGGGAGAGGAAAATTATCTTTCTTCGTTGCTTTGTTGAATTTCCTGTAGTCCATGCAAATTCTCCAACTAGTGACAAGTCTAGTAGGAATCAATTCATTCTTTTCATTCTGAACCACAGTGACTCCTCCTCTTTTTGGAACACATTGAACAGGGCTCACCCAAGTGCTGTCAGCAACAGGATAAATTATACCGGCATCAAGCCATTTGATATTGAATTTATTCAAAAAAAAGAGAAAAACGAAGACATAAAAGATACCAAGGGGGGACAAGACCAAAACCCAAGGCAAGAGAGAAAATGGAGACAAAGCAAGTAATAGGGAAACCTAGACTAAAGACTCCCTAAAATAAATCGGCCAAACGAAAAATAAAATAAACAAAACAGAAAAATGCCTGAACAACAAAACCAGTCAAAAGGAGTCAGAGACTGAATTTGCATTTGAACGATTATTGTATCCCACGACCAATTTTTTTTTGCCTTAATTTCTTCTTTTGATTCTTGGACACAACTGGTTCAAAGAAATTATACCGTGTTGTCTGACAACCCACCCTAAAGCTTTCTTAAAACTTTCACGTTAGATTCAACTACCGGATTTGATGTAGCAACGGATTCAGAGGCAGCAAGCACATCCTCATCACCTGACACATCCCCCCAATTCTTCCCTAAAATTCTCATGTCAGTTGCCTCCACATTGTTAGAATCAAGCTGAGTCGTGGGAGATTGGGTGGAGGAAGAATGCACCTCCTGCAAAGACTTATTTGATGAAGAAGGGACCACTAACACCCCTAAAGTGGGGGCATTCACAGGAGATCTATGAACAAAAGTAGACTTCTCAGAAGAGATATCACAATGAGGAGCCGACAAAATCGAAGAATCCTTTTGCGTAACATTACAATTTGTAGGAAATTTTTTTGCTACACCAAGAAGAGGAATTGGGCTCCTAGCCATCTCCTCAGGAGAAATAAGAACGTTATTAATACCCTTGAAGCAATTGAGAACATTCTCTTCCTCAACCAAAATGACATTAGTATCTTGCACTTTGGATGGGCCGACGTCCATTATATTCACAAGCTCAACACATTTCTCTGTGACAATTGACTTCACTTTATCATTCTTTGGCACATACTGGGTAGTAGGTTTAATAGGGACATGATTCACCTTTCGAAGATGCACCTGATTTACTTGAGTCATCTCCGCTTGGGAAAACTTGCAATTTTGGAGAGAATGACTAATACAATGACAAGATTTTCAAAACAAAGGTACACGCTCGTATTCGACTCCGATGAGAAAAGTTTACCCTCGCTTTCTACAAGCAATTGATCATGCAGCTCATCAGATAAATCAACATCAATAAGAACTCAAGCAAAGTGACCATAAGGCCACTATCTTCATAGTGGCCTCATCCAAAGCAATTGGAACCCTTAAGCTACCACTAATCTCAAACAAAAATTTTGGCCTCCAATATTCACGGGGGTATTAATAGTAAGCAATATCTCCAAAAAATTTGGCTAAGTTGTGCATTCTAGTATATCTACATGTTAGAAATATTGGGGTGTTACATATATGAAATATTTAACTCATATTTATATTATATATTAGACTATATCTTCCAAATACATTATTTGTATTTTAAATTTATATATTTTATACCAACACTTAAAAAATTAAGTTAGAAATATTATAACAACTCGTGCAAAGCACGGGCATTCATCTAGTATACAAGAAATGTTAGATGGTATGAAAAGAAAACTAATAATAACAAGACAAGACACTGGTGTTGGTTGGTGCCTACAATTCTGTTTCTAATGTATTTCTTACATTTCTTACAAAAACTATTCTTACTAAATAGCAGTGCTCTTCATATATTTGCTTGCGTAATAACGTGATATTTATGTTTTGGAGACAACATAAGTCGTGCTCTTTATATATTTGCTTGCGTAATAACATGATATTTATGTTTTGGAGACAACATAAGTCGGGTGCATCTATACATATATATTATATATTAGAGTATTTAGTTAGGATAAGAATTAGACCAAAATTCCTTTATATTCAGAAAGTGATAATAAAAAAACAATTAATCCAATAATGTTTGTAGATATAGGGAAAATTTAGGTAAAATTACACCAGAGGACCTTTAAGTTATTTATTTGTAACAAGTTGGCGCTTTAAGTTTTTTTTGTAACAAATAAGCCCTTTTAGTGATTACTCTAGCATATGTATTTTGATGTAATGCTTACTATATATATATATATATATATATTGTGATTACTCTAACTTATGTGTTTTGATGCAACCAAGCATATTTGGTGTATTCTGATGTAACCAACGATATGACATTTTACTAAAAGGGTAACGGTGTCAATGTTAGGTAACTTAAAGGGCCTATTTGTTAGCAAAAAATCTTAAATGGCCAACTTGTTACAAATAAATAACTTAAAGGTCCTCTAGTGTAATTTTGCCAAAATTTTAATTTATTTAAACTTTTATCATAATGCTTGTTTCATTATTTACTAGTCTCAAAACTTTTAATAAGAAAATTTGGGTTGTTACACCTAGACCTCTTTCTAAGCCCAAAAACACACAATTAAAATAAAACATTTCTAAAGCATTTCCTAATAACTATTTATAAAAAGTGGGGTGTTACACCGCCTAGTGGCAACCTAAACCTACAAGCTTGCCAAATTTTGAATCTTCAGCACAATCCCACAACCATCCAAAAAACCATGACCAGAAAACATCCACAACCCGCAAAGATCAACAACTCCCATCTTGAATCTCCTAGAAATCCCAACACATCAAATTTTGCAGGGATTATTTAGAAGACTCAAGAAGGTAGAAGTAATCCTATTAAAAGGGAAGGCAACATCATTAGGAGGATGAACCATTGTGGGCAAAAGTGAAATCGAAAGAAAATGAGACCCCTGTTTATAGCAAGAGGGAAACAAACCCCCAACAGCAGGCACCAGTCAAAGCGAAACTCCAAGGAATATTAAGTCAAGAGTCAAACGGTCAAGTCAAGACTCGTCTTGCCTAACTACAGGAGGCGTCCTCGGGTTACACCTGCGATTTCTCATTGTTCTACACTTGAGGGACTCGAGAACACAAACTAAGGACCGAGTCTATCTCATGCTAGAGCGCCTTCTCAATCTGTGCTCCCCACTTGAGGGATCATGCTCACCGTCGAACCGACCGCTAACTAAAGACTCAGGGGACAATATTCACGGCTGGACAGAACGCTACCTATAGGCTCGATGACCGAGGGACTCCACCACGAATGGTTGCCCTCTCTTGATCCTTGACCTATCCCAAGACCTGAGCAACCATGGCGACAAATAAAGCATTCATTAGAATCCCTATAATTCCTCCACAAATCTCGCCACAGCCATATTTGTAATTATTTCGGACTGGGCCAAAGCCTCACAAGGCTTAGGCCTGGCCCAATTCCGCATCTGAAATAACCCGGTACTGACCCCACTAACAAGCTTCCTCATTATCTTCTTATTTCCCTTCTAACTTTTATCTTCTACTTACTAACTTGAGCGTCGGAGTGTTTGCAGGTACCCCCCATCCGACGCGCGTATGCATCTACCTCGTGCCATCTGAGGTCATTCTTCAACTATCTGAAGTTCGTCTTCCAATCTTCAGAAGCACATCAACTTGTACCCCAGGCTTAGTCATATCCCAAGTCCAGGTACCGAATAATGGCGACCATAGTGGGAGCATAATCACTTGCTTCCGATTTCTCTCGAGTATCTATCTTCCGATCTCTCTCTATGTTATTCCCCAGATTCCTCTCAGCAGAGACGGCCTTAGACTATCGTCTGATCTAACCCTTTATGTCAAGGTGAGGCACGACTTCCTCTACCCTTAATTCGTTTATTATTATCTCATTTGCCTCCAGGTCTGGTTCATTTCCAAGAGGGCGTGGGATTGCTCTCCTCACGAGAGCAACAGGGTTTCTCTCAAATTAACTTATCATCTCGGACCTTCTTCCTGTTACGGATCTTCGTCCTACTTCAGATCTTCACCTTATTATCTCGGACCTTCATCTGATTCCGGATCTTCGTCTTATATCTTGGATCCTCCTCTTATCATCTCGCACCTTCGTCCCATCTGCTTAGATCTCTTATATTGGGTCCCTAGCCGGCTCAACCGAATTTCTACTTAGATCTCTCCTATCTGAGCTCGGCTTTCCACCTCTATAAATGAGTTTTCCAATAATGCATGCATGTATCTCAAATTATAAATAGCCCACAATAGCTCTCTGCTTCACGAGCTCACAGCGCCGGCAGAGAGTCCGAGAAGGAAGTCCAAGCAAACCTTCTCTCTGATCTCCGAGCTAATGAGCTCCATCAGAGACCGAAGGTATCCCAATTTCGCTTCTTGCAAGCCTGCCTCCCCTTTGATCTCAGAGCTCAACAATCCATCAAAGGCTGAAAACCAAGGTCCACAGCGACCTCCGGATGAAGAACGTGGAGATGGGATCCCACAACGGCTTTCAAATCATTGAAGACCAGGGGCCCACAGCGGCCTTCCCATCTATGGAGCTCAAAGGGCCCGCAGCGGCTTTCCTATCTGTGAGTTCCGCTCGGAAACTTGTCACTCGGGAATCTCTTCAAATCTCATTCTAAATCAGGAGTGAAGTTATTAAACTATTAATATCAGTCGTTTAGTGGTGTCGACAATCTAATACTCTATCTCGACATTCAAACATGATAAAATATCTAATACGCTATCTCGACATTCAAACGACAGCAGTGGTGTCATTGACCTCAGGAGCAGCACTGACCTCGGCGGCAGGGGTGTCATTCCCGGAAGCAGCTGGCTCTCCGATCTCCGCAGCACCAGGGGAAGAAGCTGAAGTCGGGTCGTAGATGATCTGATCTCCCTTAACGATCCGACCATCCACTGCCTTGTGGTTGAGTTTCAACAAGTCTACCCAAACCTTGGGGTCGAGCAAGACCACCGTGTCCAAGCAGCGCTGAAAGCCAGTCACGACCCCAGAGGCAATTTTGTTCTTGAGGACGACATGCTCCTCCTTTAGCCTCTTCACCTCTACATATTTCTTCAGAGCCTCGACTTTACTCTCTTCCTTGGCCTTCTCTAGCTCCTCCATTACCCTTTTCAGGTCGGCCTCTAATGTAGGTAGCTTCTCTATCTTCTTGGCCCGCTCCTTGGCCATATCATGGCCTCGTTTAGTCTTTTATGCACATCGGACAATTTTTCCAGCTTGGCCTTCAAGCTCCGGTTTTCTTCAGAGAGTTCTACCAAATTATAATCTCAGTAAATTTTAAATTGACGAGAAGTGCGAATCAACTTGCCGTCGATAAATCTATTGAGAACTTCAAATTCAGAAATCTTACCTCGGAGTCGGGCACTAGACTTTTTGGCGATAGTTTCTTCCAGCTTTTTGAAAGCGGCTACCGCGAACTTGGCAACCTTCGCACAAGCTTGGAAATCATCCAAGGTGATGTCTCCTTCCTCTTCACTTTTCTTTTCAATTATTTTTTGTTTTTTATGGATGGCAGGGGTGGTGCTACCCTAGGTGACCTTGGCAACCTCCTCTTGGCCCCGTTTCAGACCACTTTTAGAAGCCGACTCCAGAGACTACTTAGGAAAAGGACGTCCATTTTACCTGCAAAGTAAAAGGACATGGCTAGGACCGACATCAAAATATTCCCGAAATCGACTAGGTCCATAACAAAATTTTAAAAAGGAAATTCAATACAAGACAAGTACAGGTGTCGAGACCGGGGTCCCAACCTAGACGGCTCAAAAATAGTAATTTTTGGGAGTCGCCATCCAATTTATTAAATAGGAAAAATTCAGAAAAATCTACTTTTAAATTATTGGTCTTCGAAAACTAGGTTGGATTCGAGAGTCTTATTATGCATAGGAAAGGGGGAAAACTAAATACCACTACACTCCTAGTACATTCGTCCTAAGAGGGTTACCTTAAATTTGATTGTGCAAATAAATTATTTAATTATCTGTTTACTCAAAAATAATATTTAATAGTAGAAAATAATAAGGACTAATTTAGAAAATTTTAATTTTGACTTGATGGGGAAGCTCCGCTACTACGTATCCTCTAGTGCAATGAGGAACTCAAAAGTCACGTAGTTCTTCCTGAAAATTTTGTTGGTTGGTTGCTTTTATTTTTGAAGGGAATTAAGATCAAAGCGGTACAGCTAAAGTCTCCTAAACCAGAATTGATGAGGTATACACCTCAATCAAAACCATTTTTATGATTCTTATGAAAATAGATGATAAAAGGAAAGAAAGGTTGATTATTTATTAGAAAAAGATTAATTTCGCTTGACGGGGAAGCCCCGCTCCTACGTATCTCCGTGTGCGGAGAATCAAAGGCTACGTAGTCTTCTAGAAAATATTTGTGTGTTGATTGATTTTAATTTTTTGGAAGGGCTTTAAGATCAAAGTTGTACAACTAAAGACTCTTAAACCGGAACTGACAAGGTGTACAACTCAATCAAAACCATTTTTTATGGAAAAAAAAACAGAAGAGAGAAAAAAAATACCTTATGTGAACTAAGACAACAGTTTTTTTTCCATTTTTTAGAATAATAATAATCATAAAAACAGTAATTTAAAAAGGAAAGATAAAAAGAAATAAAATAAATAAATAAATAACTATATACATAAAAAAGAATAAATAAATAAATGAATAAATAAATATATACACAAACAAATAAACAATAAAATAAATAATAAATAAATATGTACATAATTAACTAAATAAATAAATAAATAAATACAAAACTAACCTTAAGTTGATAAACACGATGAATGCCGAACCGGACTGAGCAGTCTAACCAGGTCAATCGCAAACCAAACTCCTATCTGGTCCATTTTGGCCCCAAAATCGCTTTATGCAAAGACCGCTTTGAAAACCGGAAAACCGACTCAAAGACGTACAAAATAATCAAAGACAGACTTTTAGTGTAAAGAACCCGCAAAGTCTAGCCCAAAAGATCACTTAGTTCGCCAATGACCTCCCCCCTCAAGTCTTTGCCTCTCAACCTCTTATATAGCCCATTGCTAGATGGTTCTTGTTTCTCCCAGTTATCATAAAAGTGCGATTCCGGATTCGTTAACTGTTGGATCGTCTTTATTTTTTGACAGCAGGTTCGTGAGACATATATCTTAATTTCCCCATTGGATCGTCGAAACGAGGTTTGAGGAGAGGGAAATTGTAGCTGCAGTTTAAGGTATTTGTACATGGACATTCTCTTTTTTGTAATAATATGAATTAGCATATTTTTATTTATTTTATATTTAAAAAAGAGTAATAACAATGCAAAAGTGACAAACGCGAGTAAGATGACATAATTAGCACTAAAATTCAAATATACGTAAAAAGCGTATATTTTTGTGATTTTTTGGAAAAAAGTGAAAAATGCCGGTTAAAATCGAGTGTTCATAGTTGCCAGAGCTGAATCGGTAGCACGAAATTTAAAAGACAATGCCAGGGCTGAACCGATAGCATGAAAATAAAATAGTGCCAGAGCTGAATCGGTAGCACGAAATTTAAAAGCGGTGCAAGAGCTGAATTGATAGCACGAAATTTGAAAGACAAAGCCAGGGCGAAACCGATAGCATGGAAATGAAGATGAAATGCAATGGATGCTTCATTTTGAATGACTGTTTTTCTTTTCGATTACTTTATTCACTAAGAGACTGAAAATAAACACATGCTTCTAGTCATGAAGTGGAATGCATGTTGTGATGCGAAATGTATGGGGGGGCCACGTGCAGAAGACGTGGAACATCCTTTTGAAATTCACTAAAAGGCATTCGAGCCCCCATGGTCTCTAATGTAGCTCCATAAAAGAAGAAGCTGAGGTCGACATGTTTAGTGCACACCGGAATGTCATCGACTTCCCGAAATTTCCAGCGCTGATTGGCAGGTGCAACGATATACTGCTCGAAAAAAGATACGGACTTGTCGGCTTCAACCTCGGATAAATATTGCAAATTTTGGTGGAAACCCAGTCGTAGACCTCCTTAACTGTTTCCTCATGTTCCTCTATTACGATTACGGGGTGAGGGCGGAACTCACCCCACTAACAAGCGTTTGCATCTAATGGTCAGGATCCAAAACATCCGGATCTGACGCTTCAGGTACGACATTTCTGTCTATAAATAGAAGTACCGCCCTCCGTTTCCAAGTATGTTCTCATTATCTTCTTTTTTCCCTTCTAGCTTTTCTATGCTACATACTGACTTGAGTGTTGAAGTGTTTGCAGGTACCCCGGCCCCCATCCGACGTGCTCATGTATCTACCTCGAGCCATCCTAGGTCAATCTTTAACTATCCGAGGTCCATCTTCCAATCTTCAAAAGCACATCTACTTGTACCTCGGGGTTAGTCATTCCCGACGTCAAGGTACCAAACAATAATTATTATCATTAATCACCAATTGTAATATAAATATCGCCCCTAGAGGCTAATGAAAAGGATATGACATTCCTTGACTATCAAGTTTATAGTCATTTCCAAGCTTTACACTAACTTTTTGATCATTTTACTCCGGTGTTCTAGCAAGGTCCTACCCAAGTAAATACTTAGGAGCACTACCTTATGTGTCAACCATACCATGAATAGTTGATAGTGCGTAGAAATTAAACTCATAGAGTAATAACTATAACATGTATTCGTCTCCTTCTTATACCAATGGAACGATTTTTTTAACAATAATTTAAATATTAAAAGAAATAGAATGTAGATACAAATTACAGTATATTATAATACAGAATAATAGAATGTAGAATACCAGCAAAGGTTGGTCTGAGTGATAACTAAGCTCAGATCCTACCCCAAAGTCTCGAATTCGAATCTCGGGTGGACCAAAACTCTGTTGGGAGAGGAACCACACAGACCGGAAAAGTCGAGTATACATGTGATCAGCCAGGTTCCTCGGTGTAGACTAGTCTCCGCAAAGTAGATGGATATTGCACACCAATAACACAGTAACGAAAACAATATACAATAAGAATTATGTACATGAGATGTTGAAAAGGATCGGACAAGGAGAAGAGTATGATTCTTACTTAGTGCTTATTTTTTTTGGTACAATTAGAGAAATGGAAAAGGAAAGCAATTAATGTCTCATGAACTCCACTCCTGCAGCATTTGTGAGCAGATGAGGCGCGAGGCCAGCAGGAGGGGTCACAAAATCAGTCCAACGAGCAGTACCAGCAGCTCCTAATTTAGCCAAAAAATTTGCGCACGCATTCCCTTCTTGAAGGGTGTGAGAGATCCTTACCTCCCAATTGCGATTGAGAAAGTCATTGATGGATTGAATGACCGACGCGTACCTGTTCCAACGATTGAGAACCTCCGAAATAAGATGAATAGCATGTTTAGAATCTGCGTTGAAAATCAAATTCCTGAACCCCTTTGTCCAAGCATAAATAATCCTGTGAAGCAGCACCATCAACTCTGCATGAAGGTTATTCGAAAAACCCACAGAATCGGCAAATCCCCCTAGCCTCCCTCCATCCTCTCGTCTTAGAAGACCACCAAAGCCTAAATTCCCCGAGTTACCAATACTACTGCCGTCAACATTGAGAAATATACCTGGAGCTCTCAAAGAGTGCCAACTCACAACTATAGGCTAGGAAGATATTCTCTCTGGCTTTTCAAAATTGTCCTTTATGAGAAAGGCAAAGGTTTTAATAGCCAAATGTAGAGCATAGATAGGAATCTTCTCTTCAGCAATACAGGTGGAGTTTCAGTCCCTCCAAAACCACCACACTCCAGCAACAAAAAGATGCAGATTTGGAAGTTTGAATAGCAAATTTAAACCAAGCTGCAGGTGAATCCAAATTGAAAAAATTAGCATCTCTAAACCCGAGAGCCCACCATATGGAATGAGCAAACTGGCAGTCCCTAAGCCAGTGGAGGACTGTTTCATTGTGAAAACCACACCGTTGACAATTAGCAGTGTTCATCATACCTTGATGATGTAAGAGAGAAGCAGTAGGAATAGCATTCTGACAAGCAAGCCATATGAGAAATTTAATCCTCTCAGGCACAGGAATGAACCAAATCCAGGACCAAGAATATGAGAGATGTAAGTTTGGAGAAGGAATTCGACTGAGAAGCCATTGATACCCTGCGCCAGTCGTATAAATACCATCAATAGACCCTTTCTAAGTTATAGCATCAGTAACAGAATTATTGATACTAATGTGGAGATGGCGAATGTGCTCCAAGACATTATTAGGTAGAGAAGAGTAAAGTTGGTCCAAATCCCAATTATTGTAATGGAATATATCTTTAATACACAAATGTGAGTCATGAATATCAATAAAAGGAACTAACTTTGCTAGAGGACCGAATCTAGTCCAGTTGGAGTGCCACAGGGAAGATTGGCCATTCCCCACTCTAAATTCAAAGCCTTCCTGAAGAGAATTCCTAGCCTTCAAAATAGAGTTCCATATGTAAGAACCATTCTTAGTCTTAACTTGGAAGATAGATTCACTCCCCAAGTATTTACTAGTAATCAAAGAAACCTAAAGTTTATCTGACTCTGTATGAACCTCCCAAAATAATTTGGCAAGCATAGCCGTATTAGCCTCACAGCCTCTCCGAACACCAAGGCCACCCTCTGCCTTCGGTCTAGTGATTTTATCCCAAGAAACAAGGTTAATACCATGATCTTGATCACTTTTCCAAATGAAATTCCTGGTTAACCGGTCAATGTGGTCACAAGTAGTTTGAGGTAACCAAGAAGTATGCATATAGTAGACAGGAATAGAATTTAACACTGATTTGGCCAAAGTGAGTCTTCTCGCTTTATTGAGGAGCTTAGTTTTTCAAGAAGCCAGGCAAGTTTGGATATTTTTCCACGATGAATGGGAAATCCATACTCTTGACTCTTCCTTGAAACATAGGAAAGCCAAGGTATTTACCAATGGAGGTGGTACTCCTGATGCCAGTAGTAGTCACAACACGGTCCTGTTTTCTCCTAGGGACAGCCTTGGAGAATAGAGCTCTAGAATTGGACAAGTTCACCTTCAGGCCAGAAGCTTGAGCAAAGTTAGCAAAAGTGCCAGCCACTAACTTGGCCTGCGATACCGTAGCCTTATAAAATAGGAGAACATCATCTGCAGAAAAGATCGAGATGAGAAAACTTCTCCCTACAAATAACAAATAGAAAGGGAGATAGAAGGTCCCCTTGATGGAGGCCTCTAGTAGGAGAGAAGTTAGGGAGGCACTTACCGTTCCAAATCAAGGATCGAGATGAGGAAGTCACACAATGCATAATCAAATTCACAGTCATAATAGGAAATCTGAAATCTTGCAAACAATTTTTAAGAAACATCCAATCCACATGGTCATAAGCCTTCTCTAAATCGACCTTGTAGGCCACATCCCCCTTCCTCATCTTAGATTTATGCATAGAATGGAGAACCTCTTGCAAAACAATAGCATTATCACTAGTTCCTCTCCCGGGGAGAAAACCTCTCTAAAAAGGCCCAATGATATAATTCAGGCGATGCCTTAGCCTATTAGCCAGAACCTTAGTAATAAGCTTATATAGGGTGTTACATAGTCTAGTGGGGCGGAAATCCTTAAAAGTACTAGGGTTATCAACCTTAGGAATAAGAGCAATCAGATTTTCAGCAATACCAGGATCAAAATAACCAGTTTCAAAGGCATGGGATACCAGATTAGCGATATCATCTCCTATAATATGCCAATATTGGTTAAAAAAATACCTTGAAAACCATCTGGACCTGGGGGCTTATAAGGATGCATATGGTTAACCACATCTAAAACCTCCTCTTTGGTAACCGGCTGAGCTAGAGCATGCGCGACCATGTCTGTGAGCTTAGGCGTGTTGATCCCCATAGTAGCATAGTTGACAGAAATAGGAGTGGGCTGATGACAAAACAGAGCTTGGAAGAAACGGTTTGCTTCACACTGTAAGGTAGAATCATCCGTACACCAAGTCCCATCAGGAAGATTAATCCCATGTATTCTATTATCCTTCCTACGAATCACTGTTTGAGCATGGAAGAACTTATAGTGTTCCTGTCACCTAATTGAACCCCTTTTTTTCTCGATTTTTGAAACCAAAGAATCTCCTCTTGGTTGAGGATGTTCTCATACTCAGATTGAAGATGTTTTTCCAAGTACACCAACCTGGCCAAATCAACTCTCTCAAGAGTTCTTTGAATGCCTTTGATCCTCTTCTCAATCTCTCTTTTCCTTTTCCATATGTTTCTGAAGACCTCTCTATTAAACACTAAAGAATCCTATTTGACATGATGGAGACCCCTCACAAGACAAGAATTAATTCTCCCCCAAACCTGATGAACCACGTTTTGATAGAACCACTTCAATCTGAGTATGAGAACATCCTCAACCATCCTTCTCCCCATGCTGCTTCAAATCGGAAGGGGTGAATACCTTGAGTTTGAGGAAGGCCACCACAACGAATTAAGAGAGGATTGTGATCAGAGTGAAATTGACACAAAACCTCCACAAATGCTTTAGAAAAATGGTGTCTCCACATAATATCCGCGATGGCTCGGTCAAGCTTTTTAGCAACTCTCCTCTGCCCAATACAAGTCTTGTGCCAATAGTTGGCATATCTGTCATGAAGCAATCATCCACCACATTGAGAAAGGCAATAGCTCTATTAGAATAAAAAGCACCCTCTCTAACCTCACTAGGATTTATGACTTCATTAAAATCGCCCACCATTAGCCACGGACCAGGACCCTGTCACGAAGATTGATGAGATAACGCAAAAATTCCAACCTGCTTGAATAGGTCGGGCTAGCATAAACTCCTGTTAAGATCCAGGAATCATTCCCCAAAGCTAGTCGGAGTGTGATAGCATTGGGGTGTAAGTCAATTAACGTTGAAGCAACCAAACTAGCATTGTGCTGCATAATCCAGATACCTCCCAAATGTCCTCTTGCCTCAGCAACGACAACCTTGTTATAACCAGCTCTATGCCAAAAATTTCTAGTTTTCTCCACGTGAGTTTCCATCACATCAGCTTGATGGCGCTGCCTGCCAATGGCAGCACCAGCCACTGACCTGCTGCAGGCTGTGTTCACGGGACCCACTGATCACCCTCCTCCTCACATCAACACTTCAGGCGCTGTCCCCAAGGATCTTCTACCCACGCGCCAGGCTACTGCACTGCTCACTACAGGCGTCAGCGCGTCTCGTCAGGTGCGTCATGTCCCTTCGCTGCTTTCTGTTCCTGCGTCAGATCAGACTTACCTTTTGTTCCCTGAATTTACCACGGCGGGCCCCGTACAGGGATGCATTTCGGCCACAACTAGTGCGCATGTCTCCTACACTGTCATGTCAGCGAACAGCGTCCAGTCAGAATGCGTCGCTGTCCCAGCCACCGCTCTGACCGAGTTGCAGACACTGTTCCCGAATTTGATGCCTGCCACTGTCCCTGATTCTGCCAACCAGTATGTCTCTCAAAAAAAGCAATAAATGTCAAATCTTTTGCCCAAATTTTGATGGGGTCCAAAAACAAAACCTGTGATATTCCTATTAGTCAACTTCCTCGTCCGTGTTTCAAAGGAGATGATTGATCTATCTCAATTTCGGAAGATGAATATATGACAGGTTTGCATCAATGCAAAACACACTTTCATGGTAGAATTTTACTTACCAAGGGAGACACTCCTATCAAGTTAGATGCTTTGAGATCTAAACTTAAAGCTCTCTGGAAACCAATAGGTAAGTGGGGACTGATTTCTTTAGGGAAGGATACTATGAATTTTCTTTTTCTTGTGTTGATGATTTACGAAGAATTCAGCTGCGGCCCTCTTGGCAGTGCAAGCCAGGTCTGCTTCGATTGTTTGCCTGGCAGCCTGATTTTCTTCCTTCCAATATCAAACATACAAATGTTCAATGTTGGATTAGGCTTACAGGACTAGCTCAAGAATATTGGAGACCCAAAATTCTTTTTACAATTGCTAGTTGTGTTGGAACTCCACTTAAATTAGATGACACAACAAGCAAAAGCTCATTTGATAGATCTTTGGGTCATTTTGCTCGTGTCTTGGTTGATATAGACCTGAAATCAGAACTTAGGGATCACATCACAGTTGAGAGGCCGGGCTATGCTTTCTCAGTGGGCATCGAGTATGAAAACTTGCCTTCCTTTTGTTCGAATTGAAATATTGTTGGTCATAGCATTACTGCTTGCAAATGAAGGACTAAACAGGTTTATGTCCCTAAACATAATGCTCTTAATAATGAGCAATCTCGAAAACATCAACTAGAAGGGGATTCTTCTAATAATGAGCCACCTCCCCAGGTTCAACAGCAGCAAGAGAACTCTTCTAATAATAAGCAACCTTCTCAGATTCAACAGCGGTAAGGGGACTCCTCTAATAATGAGCAACCTCCTCAGATAAATCAACAGCAAGGGGTTTCTTCTCCAATTGAGTTTGGAGAAGAGGTCACGCTTTCTACTGATGAGCATTTTCTCCAATAGATGCAGGAGTCTTCTGTCATCAAGAAGTCGACTAGCACCTCTAAAGCTAGCCGATCTGGTAGTGATTCCACTCAACCTCCCACCACCAGGCTTGATGCCTCAAAGTCTAATGATACTCCAATGGTTGATTCCGACATGAGCATTTCGGGGAAGCATTGGGGTGATGTGTCAGACGATGCGGATGACCACACGACCCACGAATCTGTTGCAGAAAAGTCCAATCAGGTGGTATCAACATCCCGAAAGAAGAAACACAAAAAGAAAACAACTCAGAAAACATCAATGTACAACACTCGCTAAAAGACTAATTTTGTCTCTATTGTCTCTATTTCTTTTTGATCTGATTTGAGGGTTACTCGATATTCTGATCATCTTTTTCTAGCCAGCGCTTGGTTGGTTTGCCGTTCACATGATTGTTTATCTACTTTTTGTTAGGTACATTGGTTTTTGGTGTTTTGTCTAGCCTTTAGGCTGCTGTGTTCTAGGGGCTCTGTTAGGGGGTCTCTATTATTGTTTTGGATTGAGCTTTTCTGACGGCAAGGGTTTCGGTCTAGTCCCCCCCTTCGCTCTTTTCTGTCTTTTTCCTTTTTTTTAATAAATTCGAGTAGTTTGCCTGTTTGTTTAAAAAAAAATAGGAGCGAAATCGATTGTGCTCTTAAAAAGAATAAGTGGGAAATCAATTTTGTAATCAATGAAGCAAGTAGACAATCGATTGTTAGCTTTATAAAATCAAGTTCATAAAAACAAGGAAGGAAATCGATTGTTCACTTTAAAACCACAAGCCCTAAATCGATTTCAAGCTTAGAAACCACAAGACATAAATCGATTTCAAGCTTAACACAACTAAGACAAGAATCGATTGTTTTCTTCCCGAAACAAGTTCTTTTAAAAACAAGAGTTCATAATCAATTCCTTGCTTTAAAATAGAAGCCATGAATCGATTTTTACCCTTGAAAACAAGCCATAAATCAATTTTTGGCTTTAAACACCAAGCCATGAATCGATTTCTTTCTTTAAGAAACAACAAGTCATGAATCGATTTCTTTCTTTAAAACAAGTCATGAATCAACTTATTTCTTTAAAACAAGTCATTATGTGTGCCTAACCTATTTAGCATGCTTTTATCATGTGAAAACATATATGTTAGGTTTGCTTGTGTGAGTGCTAGTGTGTTGATTGATTTGAGCCGATCCTCAAAAGTGGTTTACAAATCATTCCTAAGACACGACCCAACTTCCTAGCGACTACCCTTGACACAGACTTACTTCTTGAGTTGGTTGTGCCTTGGAGTTCCGTTTGTCACTTTGTCTTAGATTACTTCATCATCGAAACTTAACCTGCAACACCAGATATCCACATTCTCCCCCTTTTTGATGATGACAAAACTTTTGATTCATCTTAGGTGGGAGGTTAGTTCATCAAGAAAAACAATGCACTAATATTAAAGATACGTATCTAGACTCCCCCTTACTTGATGCTCCCCCTATCTAAATGCAAAGTGACAATCCTATTTTTCTCCCCCTTTTTATCATGATCAAAAGGGTTAATGCGAAACTTAGTTTGTGAGTCGAAAATGCAGCTAATAGTAACAGTGAGTTCATTGCATTTAAAAAGGATAGGCTTAAACCACAAAATGACATGAGAGTCGAGTTTCAACACAAGAAAACCAAACATAATTGAATCAACAGTTCATATTTCATTCAGTTAAATGATAACTTAATGACTCCAAGTTTTCTTCAAATGAAAAAGAAATTTTCTTTTTGCAATGGTTTTGTTAAAATATCAGCTAGCGGTTTTGAATGCTCAACTAAACAAGTCACATAATCACCTTTTTGAACATGATCTCTAAGAAAATTATGTATAATCTCTATATGCTTAGTTCTAGAATGTTGAACGGGGTTCTTTGATAGATTAATGTGATTTATATCGACACTATAGTTAAGATGTTTGTGTTTACTCTATATCATATTATTCTAACTTACTTACTGATGTTATTCTCAATGTTGCACGAATTAAAATCAAATATTAATAATCACATATTTTTCTAATGCTTAGTAAGTTGTGCTTAAGATATTCTACATAAAGCACATTAACAATAGAGGTGGATAGATATTTACCAACCTTAACCGAGGATTCTTCCTCTATTGCTGTTATCACTAGTCACATGACCGCTTTTTCGAGGGGTGAGTTTTAAGAGCTTTGTCATATCTCCAGTCATGTGCTTTGAGCATTTTCTATCAAGGTATCAATTTGTCCCCATACCTTGAAGCATACCTGTAATAAGATTAAGTTGAAAATTTTGGTACCCAAATTTCTTTGGGTCCTTGTAGGTTTGTACTTGGTAGAGTCTCTTTGGGAACCCACACCTTTTTCACAACTTTCCTTCTTCTAGCCATACACACAAATGCAGTATGTCCTAGTTTGGCACAGTAATAACATCTAGTATATGGACTAGTAATGAACTTAGGTCTATAATGCACATGTCTTTTCATGAAATTATTTCTTGGAGACCTAGGATGCACATGTTGTATATTGGACATTTTTCCTATTGTCCATTCAAGCTCATGAAATTTCTTTTCATATTCAGCACACTTATCACATATATAATTTGCTTTAAAGCAACCAAGACTATGATTTTCATTTCTAAGTTCTAATTTTTCCTTAGTAAAAGCAATAACTTCGTTTTGAAGATGAGCAACTGTTTTCTTAGATTGGGTTAATGCTTTAGCTAGTTTCAAAGAATCATTATGCAATTCAAGAAATGCTTCATGTAATTCATTATATGCATTTTGTGAAGTTTCAGAGTTAGAATCTACCTCAGTTTCATTTTCACTGTCGTGGTCGGCCATGAGAGCAACTTGAGTTTCTTAACTTTCTGAATCATCTGATGAGTCCATGTCATTGTCTTCCCATGCTATGTAGGCTTTTCTACCATTGTTTCCTTTGGATCCCTTTTTCTTAAACTTTGACACTTTTCTTTGTAAGTTTGGGCACTCCAACTTCATGTGTCCGGATTTGCCACATTCGTAGCAAGTTGGTGGACTTGAGAAGTTTTCCTTGCTTGAGGTTCTTTTCGGTGAAGAATTCTTCTTGGGGAAGCTTTTCCTTCTCATGAACCTTTTGAATTTTCTAATCATTCGCTCCATACTCTCCTCGTCTTCATCATCTTCATTTTCTGAATCATCACTATCATTAGATGGATTTGAACTAGAAGCCTTGAGAGCTAAGCTTTTCTTTTTCTTGTCTTTTTCTTCATGTTCTACTAGACTATTGAGCTCTAACTCATGCTCTTGTAGTTTTCCAAAAAGAGTCGCGAGAGTCATAGTACTAAATTCATTGATTCAGCTATAGCAGTTACTTTTTGTTGCCATTCTCTGTTTAGACATCTCAGCATTTTGTTGATCAAGTCTTCGACAGGAAACAATTTTCCTAACGAGCCCATTTGATTTACTATGTGAGTGAACTTCTTTTGCATTTCTTGTATAGTTTCTCCTTGATTCATTCTGAATAGTTCATATTCCCGGATGAGAGTGTTTGTTCTTGGTCTTTTTACCTCAGTAGTACCTTCATGAGTGACTTGAAGATTGTCCCACATTTCTTGACCAGTTTTACAGTTTGACACTCTAAAGAACTCATCGGGACTTAGAGCGGAAGTGATAATATTTTTAGCCCGGAGATTATGTTGAACCTTTTTCTTTTCATCATCAGTCCATCCAACCCTTTCTTTGATAGCGAGTGTACTGTTTACCATGTGCGTGGGAATAAAAGGTCCATTTTCCTCAGCATCTCATACATCTATATCTACCCCTTCTATGAATATTCTCATTCTTTCTTTCCAATATGCATAATCTTTCCCGTTGAATCTCGGAGGACGGGTAAGAGATGCATCCTCTCGCGTAGACCAACCTGAAGTCATTTCTCTTGAAGCTGCTAGGCCCTTTAAACAAGAGTCTAGCTCTGATACCACTTGTTACCAAATGGCTTCAGTCTCAAGAAGGGGGTGAATTGAGATTTTTGAAAACAATTCCCCTTTTAACGACTTAGTTTGATTTTTGCGCAGGTTTATGAAACGAATGAATTAGAACGAGAAAGCAATAAAGAACACACAAGATTTATACTGGTTTGGTCACCTACCAGTGACCTACGTCCAGTCCTCACAACCCTTTGTGAGATTTTCCACTATCAAATCAAAGCTTTCAATCGGATGCTTTAAAACCCTTACAGACTCATGCGCTCTTCACCTAGGATGTCGCACCTTGTGCAAGAGCCCTCAACAATAATTACAACAAGAGATGCCCCACCCTTGTTACAATCAAAAACCCTAGAGAGATACCTGATAACTCTATTTTATATAGAGTTATTCATGTATCTAAACTTAGATAATTGCTTAAAATCAAGTATAAAATGTGCTAAATATAGTAGTATAAATAAAATAAACAACATTTATGGTTTTAAGGTGAAAGATGTTCATAACTTAGCATTTTGCATGTATATTAGTATGTTTGATGTGTTTGTTTAGTGCAGCTGCAGTTAGGTGCATCTGCACTAGAAACAATTCTCACAGTGCATCTGCACTAAGGTGCATCTGCACCTTCCTGCACCGAAGCAGCTCACAACCCCACATTGGAAGCACCTCAATTCTTACCATTTCCATAATACTTTGTTGGCATGCTGCTTGCTTAAGAGTCACATGGGGGCACATGGCCACTTGCAAAATACGGCGCCCACAATCAAAAGACCATCATGAAGGATCAATCTTAAAGGACATGTGGCAACTTATAATTGGACCTCTCTTTAAGGTTGAGTGTTGGATTCAAAGTTTATCTTCACCATTTGAAAAGTAACTGTGGTTAACACCTTTTGGTTAACTTAAATCATCAAGGAAACCCTCACATGAAGGAAAGCTCCAAGGCTATAAATAGGACTTCATTCCTCACTTGAAGACATACCTTTTCATGTTCTTTTCCATCCTAGTTTCTCATAGTTCTCTAGTTTATTTCTTCTAGTTCTTTTTACATATTTTTAGTTTAAATTAGTGTTAGTTTGAGAGGAAGGTGAGAAGAAATTGACAACTTCTCTCTCCACTTCTTCAAAGAACTAATAGGTGCAAGAAATTAGTTCTTAAGCAAATATTGCAAGAGTCTTTCATTTGGTGTAATTCTTACTCTCTTGAATAACTCTTGTAATTTCCTTTATTGCAACATGTTTTCTTTCAAATATATTTGCTTTGCTATGCCCATCATGAGCTAAACTTCTTAAGTTGGGATGTTCTAACTTTCCAATGATCTTTTGAGGAAAGTTATTGTGTTTTCAAGTGGTGTAAGCACTTTAGTTCTTGTGTTTAAATTCTTAATCTTGTTTTAAGGTTGATCACTTAGAACAAGTAGAGTTATATTCAGTTAATTGGCTTATAACTAGAAATCAAGAACTAAGTAAGGATAAGTGTTTAATAAAGTCTTTGTTAAACTTGTTTTGATAAAGTCAGCTTGTTAATTCCATGTTAATTCCTAGCCTTAGGTTAACATAGTCCTTACAAGTAGTGTAGTGAGATCTTAAGATGCAAGAGTGAACTTACTTAAGCAACTTGGATTATCTGTAAGGGGGCGAGAAAGGAATTGACAACTTCTTTCTTTACCGCAAAAAAACAGGATCATAAGAGCTTGTAACGAAACTCTGAAGAAAGTAGCTGACCAGCACACACTGATGCAGTTGCACCTAAGTGCATCTGCACCACAAGAAAACACAATACACTCAAAAGTGATTTAGTTAGTGAAGACATCTCAACTATCATTATCAATTGATTTCCTGCACAATTTACTTGCTTTCCTTTAATTTATTTTCATTTCAACTTCAACCAAAATTGTGAGTAGTGTAGCTGCACTAGCTTACAAGTCTTTGCAACATATAAGAATTAATCCAATCCCTGTGGGTTCGATCTTTTATACTACTTGTTTGTGACTGTGTATACTTGCACATGTTTTCCACACACCAATACCCCACTCCCTAGTACAACCAATTGACACACAAGAGATACCCCACCCTTGTTACAATCAAAACCCTAGAGAGATTCCCCACTCTCAAGTATAAATCAATAACAGTATTGAACAAATTACAGGAAGATAAAAATACCTCTGAGAAGGAGAATACAACAACTTGAAGATTCCCAACCTAACCCTTGAGAGAGATCAGCTCAAATTGATAGAAACAGTGAAGAACAAGTGTGATTGTGTAATAGGGTTTTATTTGTGCTTTGTTATGATTAGGTTGTTATTGATTTGAGAAACCTGATAAACTCTAATTTAGTGCATTTATTTGAGATATTTTGAGTTATTTTTAGAGTAATTATTACTGATTAAATAAATAATTGACTTAAATTACTCTATATTTGCCGGAAGGTTGAAAAAGAAAAAATAATATAAATGTGGGCTGAAATTCGAAGAAATGTTAGAATAAAAGAAAGCAAGCCCAGGCCCAAGCTCATTAACGCAAGAAGGCCCACAGTAATAAAAAGAAGAAGATCCTCTTGGAGATTTCAATTAAAAGTGATACACATGTGACTTGGAGAGAAAGAAAGAGGCATGGAGTGGATAGCAAGCAACACATATTTAGGAAGGATCTAAATCCTAATATTTAGGGATTGAGATATCTTGCAATTAAAAGAGAAAACAATCTTGACTTGATCCCTTGCTTGGAGAGAAAGAAAAGGAACTAATAGACAAATGATAGTTACACGGACGCTATGGAGGGAGACAAGAATTTTGGTACCCGTTCTTGATACCGTGAGAGAGCTATGGAGCATAATAAGGAGATTGAAGACAAAGATTAAGACTTTCTCTACATCTAGGTTATTCTTATTTCTGTAATTCATAAACCTTTTTTTTTCATTGTTCTTGACTATTATGAATACTTAAATCCTCTTCTAGGGTCTTCGGTGGATCTTGCATTCTTAGAGACCTTTTTTATGTTCTAATTTGATATTTGAATTCCTATTTTTATTTCAATTAATATTGTCCTATTGTTTTTATCACATAGTTAGGATTAGCTACCCTTTTCATGTTCATAATCAATTAGTTGATCAGCGACCATACTGCAATTAGTTGGTGGACCTATAGGATAATTGAGGCTATAATTAATGCATGACCAAACTTTAATTTAGTCTTCCAATCATTCAATCTTTTTGTAATTTATGCTTTTCTTAAATTTAAATTCTAGCATGACCAAACTATGGTTAATTTAGGAAAAATAGTATTAATCGTAAATGACCAAACGAATTAGTAGCTTTAGTAAAGGGATTGGTAATTAAATAAAATAAGGGAATTCAGGTAGAATTAGACATAGGGGAATCGAAGCTTGCAAGTGAAACCACGACCCTAGACCTCTCTCCGCTAATTAAATCTTTACTCTTAATTCTTGTTAATTATTTCTTTTTATTTTAGTTTCTATAACACTCAATTATTTGCTCGTCTAAACAATGTAAAATCTAGACTAGTTTAGTACTTGTTAATTAATCCCTATGGAGACGATATTCTTTTATACTACTTCAGCGAAAGAGTACACTTGCTCTGAGTGTGTTTTTAACGCAACAAAACCCTAACTCCTATTTATAGAGTTTGTAAAAATATGACCGTTGAAACAATTTTTAAATCTATTGTGATAAGTGGACAATCGATTGTTGTCCTTTTAAAGATAGGTAGGGAAATCGATTGTGTGCTTAAAATAAATAGGAGAGAAATCAATTGTGCTCTTAAAAAGAATAAATGGGAAATCGATTTTGTAACCAATGAAGAAAGTAGACATAAATCGATTGTTAGCTTTATAAAATCAAGTTCATAAAAACAAGGAAGGCAATCGATTGTTCTCTTTAAAAACTACAAGCCCTAAATCGATTTCAAGCTTAGAAACCACAATATATAAATTGATTTCAAGCTAAACACAACTAAGACAAGAATCGATTGTTTTCTTCCCAATACAAGTTCTTTTAAAAACTATAGAGTTCATAATCGATTCCTTGCTTTAAAATAGAAGCCATGAATTGATTGTTACCCTTGAAAACAAGCCATGACTCGATTTTTGGCTTTAAACACCAAGCCATGAATCGATTTCTTTCTTTAAGAAACAACAAGTCATGAATCAATTTCTTTCTTTAAAACAACAAGTCATTATGTGTACCTAACCTATTTAGCATGCTTTTATCAAGTGAAAACATATATGTTAGGTTTGCTTGTGTGAGTGCTAGTGTGTTGATTGATTTGAGCCGATCCTCAAAAGCGGTTTACAATTCATTCCTAAGACACGACCCAACTGCCTAGCGACTACCCTTGACACAGACTTACTTCTTGAGTTGGTTGTGCCTTGGAGTTCCATTTGTCACATTGTCTTACATTACTTTATCTTCAAAACTTAATCTACAACACAAGATATCCACACGTTACCCACACCTTACCCACCACCGGCTTGGTGAGATAAATTTCAACACAAATGCGAGTAAAGCGACCCCTCTCCACATTAAGCGTATTTGTATCAACCTTCACCGGTGTTCCAACTGTTGCCGCCAAGGCTAATAGGACACTCTCATCATAATAAAGCAAACTCAACCCTGGAAAACAAATCCATACTATAGTCTTCTCGATCTTAGCATCTGGAGAAGCGAACTCAGGAATCCACTTTGAGACAGCAAGATAATGATCAAATAACATCCATGGCCCCCCGGAGATAATAGTTTCACGATCCCCTAAGTGCTCACACTTAACCATATAGTAGCCATTCTCAACATCCATAATGTTGAAAGCCCCCTGGAGTTTCCACATCTTCTTCACTCGTAACTTAATGACAAGAGCATCCTTCCAAGGAGTGCAAAGATCCTAGAAGTAACTTTCATCGAATGAGACTTTTGGAAGAAGTCAGTTCCTCACTTCAAACGTGATTTTTGCCAGCCCTTTGTCAAATCTACCCTTTCCTTCAATGGTGGTCTCTGTTGGTTTCCTGCAACCATGTCTCTAAACGAAAGCTTGGAGACTTCGGTCGTCATATCATCCGATGGCTTTCCTGGCCGTGGACGTTCACCGATAGGTTTGACTGCATTGAAAACGAAGCTCTCCGAAATACAAGCATCTATGAGAAAGAGAGAGCATTTATTCTTAACCAGTTACTAATGATAGTTCTTAAGTAATTAATAATGTACCGTAATTTATAATAAATAGTTCTTTAAGTAATTGAATATGTCATTCTCAAATTGATTAATTAAATAATTAATCTAACACGAGAGAGAGCGGGGGTGAGGATACCACAAAGTCTTGCCTAAAAGGTGGTAAACTCTTAGTATCTGTGACTTTTAAGTTATTTCATATAAAGTCAAAAAAAAATTATGACGTGTCGTTTCGTAATTGTCAAATATTGGAAAAAATCTTTTACATCAACGGTGATGGTGTATGTAAATTCAATACTTAGATAACATGTTTGGATCCTTGTACACGCGATTTTCATGAAGCTACACTAATTAGCTTTCACATCTATGTCAACTTTGTCGTGCAAATGACATGTTTCTGAACATACCGTTACTGATTGTCCCGAAGCTACCCTCAATAGTTTTCATATCTATGAGGTGGGATGTAGTGGGCAAACCAAAGATTAGTGGTGGCTTTGGTGTGAAAAACTTAAAGCTTTTCAATATGAGGGGATTTAGACCGAGCCCAATGCACCGTGGTCTGAATTACTAAAATTAAGGTATGGTGATATCTCTAAGACGAGTATTTTTCAAGAACACATTGGCTCAAATGTGCTAAGAATAAGTTCTCTATGGTGGCGTGATCAATGCTCGCCAGGTGACATTACTAAAGGAGATATAGCGTGGTTACGTAACCTTTTAAGGAGGAGAGTCGGAGATGGGAGGAGTACATGTTTTTTTGGCTTCATTGTTGGACAGCTACATCATCTCTCAAATCATGTTTCCATAAGCTATTCGCAATATTTGGAGGTTGTGAAGCCATTGTTGCAGAATTAGAAGACTGGTCTGATGGCATTTTGGCGTGGAACTGGCAAACGGACCGGCCACTAAGCACCCTTGAGGAAAACTGAGCTTGTAGCCTAGAAGCCACGCTGCCTACGTTTAGGCCAATTGAGGACGTACCGGATAGGTGGTGTTGGGCTCCTAACTCGGGAGAAGATTTTTCGGTTAATACTTGTTATGAAGAATTGATGGATATCTCTAGCGCCATACTTCGTACAACCCCCTTACTCACTGGACACCCCAAAAACTAGCGAAAAGGCCAAAATGCCATTAGTGAGTAACACGCGCTTTTTTTCTGGGTTTACGAAGGTTCGGAAATTTGGTTCAAAACCCATCCGGATTCAAAGTACCGAGTCTTATGTATTTACACACACCCGCCAATTTCTGAATTTATATAGGTTCGGAAGTTTGGAACCATACTGGTTCGGAACCAAACTTCTGAACTTGTGAAATCAGAGAAGTTTGTGATTTAACTATCGATAGTGGAAAGGAAAAATAAAGGGAAAGAACGAAAGCAGTAATAGTTACAAAATTAAAAGGAAAATAACGATTTAACTAATGATAGTGGAAAGATGTTTGCGAACATCGAACGTTTCTTCGGCGCTTGAGCAGTGTAAAACTGAAAGGAAAATTAACAGAACAAAAGCCAATGTTTTCTTTCTGCTTATGATAGGGGGAGAAGAAATGATTATTAGAAGTAGAATTTAATTAAAGAAGAAATAAGGGAGAAGAAGGTTTTTCAATTTTTGGGTCGGGAAGGTCTCAATGTGCACATCCCGACAAAACACAGGTTCCGAAGTTTGGTTGCGAACCGATACGGTTCCAAACTTCCGAACCTTTAAAAATTCAGAAGTGGGAGTTTGGGAGCGCGTTTCACGTGAGGGTATTTTGGGGATATTGGAGGGTTAGGGGTATCCAGTGAGTAGAGGGGGATTGTACGAAGTATGGGCCTGTCTCCATGGACTTGGTGACAGATAACAAGTTCATGAAGGCAGTAAAAGGCTTCCAACGTCCCATTTTTTACTGGCAGATTTTATTCAGGGAAGAGGAAAAGGATATATCATGTGGCTGGCAGTAACTTGGGCCACTTGCGGAGCCATAAACGTAGTGGTGTTTAAGCGGCAGATTGTGGATGAAGAAGCGCTATTTAACCGTGTTATGTTGTTGTCCTGTCAATGGTTCAAGGAGAGGACTGGACGAAATACAAGCTGGTTCTTTTGAAATTGGTGTTATAATCTACGGGTGTGCCTAAATTGGGTTTGAAGTTGTAGTTACGCAAGGAAGATATCTGCTGCACAATATTGTTATTTTTGATGTTGACCGTTGCAAACGATTTTAGCTTTTGGTTATCTACAAATCGACTTTGGCGTTGATTAGAACGATTGGAATAGGCAAGATTGTGGTGTTGCACTCCCTCACTCTTCTCCTTAAAATTTGGATGAGTTTTGGGTATTGGTTTTCATAAGGGATGGGGGCCTGCAAGATTTCGATGAAACAAATCGATGAAGTGGGTTTTGGAATTCTCATAGGATTGCAAGGCCAAAAAGTGTGTTGGAAAGCGTATAAGGGCCCGTTTGATGCAAGGATATGGTAGAGACGGGATAGGATAGATGATAGGATAGCGACAGGATATGATAGTGGTTGGATAAACACTATCATATCCTGTGTTTGGTACACACCAAATCATGACAGGATATATATATATATATATATATATATATATATATATATATATATATATATATATATATCGTTCTTAAAGGTTAAAATTGCCTTGTAAATAAATTGCGTATAGCCTTTTTTTGGTTACTCCTATAGCATTTTTTTAAACAAATACACATATTACCTTTTTCTAAAAATTAACTTGAAATATTTATTTGTAAAAAAAAGTATTAATAATTATAAATTAGATATAAATACTAATGAAATAATTTTGTACAATTTTTTTAAAAATTCATTGACACTATCAAATAAACAATTTCAAATTATAAAAAACTATACAAGTAATTAAATAATTCTATTATATATTTTAAATAAGCTAATAAATAATTATAGGAAATATATTATATGTTAATAATAAACTTGTTTTTCATCACATATTTTGATTTTTAAAATTTCAATAGATTTATAATTTTTAGTTTTTAAAAAATGAAAAGTTAACCTTATCATAAAGTTATACTTTATTTATTAAATTAATAATTAATATTTTTAATTTTAAATAAAAATTTATTTATATTTTTGAGTTTAGTTTCTATTTATTTTTTATTATATATTTTTTAATATTTTAAAAAATATTTTTGAAGGGTAGCAAATAAATTATTTCCTTATTCTATCCTGCTGGTTTCTAACTCAGCTCAAATTTAGGATAGGATTTTAATTATAGAGACAGGATTAAGTTATTATATCCTACTGGTTCAACAAACACTAGACTGACACATGATATGATAGACTTATCATATCCTGTCCATCAAATGAGCCTTTAATGTATTATGTATTTATGGATGGTGCCTCATGTGATTGTTGTTTCAAGGAGCAGGTTGGAATTGTGTTGTGTACCGTTGACTCAACGGGCTACTTTCGTGTAATTGTAATGTTAGATAAATTGATAATGATGGGGGTACTTTTTTTCTTCCTTGAGTCTTTTTTCTAATGGATTTTGACTTGTGAAGATTTTAATGAGGTCTCTTACAAATGTAATGCCCCGGGCAGAGTACCCTTTACACACTGTTTTTGTTGAATACATTTCCTAACACACTATTAGTATTTCCTAAAAAAAATCCATTGGTCTTATGTACGTATTTTCCACCTAACAAAAAACCGGTTTATAAGCTCATTTTAAGCAAACCACAAATTCTTCATGAATGCAATATTTCAAAATTTCAATGCGTAAGGATCAAATTACGGCACCTATATATTGATTGTAACTTTTATTTGCATAGCACTTACATATATATCCATATATCCAATATTATACACACATGGCTTCATTTTGCAAACAACTTTTGTTTTGGCTATTTCTATTAGGGATCATTGCTCCAACTTTCACACATCCTGTCACACACGTGCGCATTTACAATAATCTAGGGGGTGATGAACTTACGGTTCATTGCAAATCCAAAGATGATGATTTAGGGACCCACGTGATTTATAATAATCAATGTTTTACATGGAAATTCCGTGTTAATATTTGGTATACAACATTATTCTTTTGTGGTATATCGTGGGCAGGAGGTTCAGGAGTATACGATATCTACAAAGCAGGTAGGGATTATACTCTGAAAAGGTGTAAGGAGGAATGTGACTGGTTTGTCACCAAAAATGGCATAGAAGGTTGGACTCAAGGATCTATAAAATATAACACAAAACCTAAGAGAGACATCGTTTTTGAATGGGAAGACACGATGACATGAAGCTCTGAAGGAGGGATACTTAAATAATTAAATATATACATATATATATATATATATATATTATGTTATATTTTATCTATTATGTTATATTTTCTTCTACCTTCTACTATATAAATAAACTTATAAAACAGCTTGCAACCGAAGACTTTCGTCGACGACAACTTTTAATGCAAGGGGATGAAGCCAGTGGCGGAGCTAGACAAAAAAACTTGGGTGGGCCGCTAATAAATTAGACATGGAAACTCAAATGCACGAACAGAGACAAAGAAACGCAAAAATGAAAAAACCAAAGAAAGAGAACGGGGAAGATCACGAAAGAGCCATAACAGAGATCATAAATTAATAATAATAAAATTTTCAACTGTTTGTTCTTAATTTTTAATTCTAATATAAAATATATGAAAAAAATGTAATCATATAATATTACAAATATGAATGATAGAACAATTTAATATGTGGAGAAGTTGTTTATATATCTTATGAATGAACAAATTCGTTATTCTAGCCTCTTAATAATAAAGTGTAATTTTTAGTCTTAGGGAAAAAGTTCGATCCTTGCTGTTAGCATTTTCATAGATTCTTTAGCATGAAAAAATTATAAATATGAAGGAAGATAAAACAAAAATTGGCTTTAGCTGGAATCGAACACGGGGCCATTCTCTAAAAGAGGGGAGAGTTAACCAGTAGGCTACGCTAGTAAACAAATCATTATTGCGCAAACGGTATATATGTTTAGTACTTGGTCTTTGAAAATAGAGGTATTATAGTAATTTCCTATTTTATTGGGTGGGCCGTGGCCCACCTGGGCCCTAACATAGCCACTGGATGAAGTTGAACGGCTACACGTAAAATGAATGAAGATGAAGATGTGTTGTTTGTCGTTATCTGTTATAGCCATTTGTAAGATTTGTTTTTAATAATACACACCTATAATGATAACTTAGAAAGTGGAATTTAAATATATTAATGATTTGAAGTCTGCAGTGAATTTAAATATATATGGTGTTATTGTATACAAGGTCGGTCTTGATATTTTGGGTGTCCTGACCGAATAAATAAAATAGTTGCCTTGCAATTATTTCAACATGATTCTCCTTACCAATTAATGACTTATTTTCAATATAAATTAAAGTAAAACTATTAAAGGAAACAATTAGTTGTCTTCAAATTATTCAATAAAATATAATTTGATTTTAATTCGAAAACTAGTAAAGTCTCCGTGCATCCGTACAGGCGGATCGCGTTATGTCGTACTGTGTTATAAAAATAAAGGTAAATGAATATTTTTTTAGCTAAATAGAGATAAATGAATGTAATTAAAATGGAGATCGTAAATAAGATGAATAACATATAATAGTAACTTAAAATACTCCCTCTCTTCCTAATTACTTGCCTCTTTTGTAGGAAAAAATTTGTTTCTATTTTATTTGTCATTTTCAATGTTCAATGCAACATTTATTATTATTTTGTCAATAATGCCCTTAGTGTTTATTGCAGAGAGAGAATTAATTGTAGCAAAAGTGCTATTTAGCCAATCATATATATTTGACTGCAATTGGTTTGAATTGAGTGGGTCTTTCAATCTTTTTTTTTTGATAAGAAAAATAATTTTATTAACAAAAATCTAGTTCCAGCATCATATGTGCGATCTCTACCCCACCTTCTATGAAGGGTTGCAAAGGGCACAAACAATCATATGCTAGAAGAACTAGACCAAAATAATTACACCATCTGTCTTGCAGTATAATGGTAAGATCTCCCATATAGAAAGGAAGGTACACCAACACAGCTTAAACTTAAAAGATACAACATGGTTTAGTACCAATCACTTAAGCCATGACACCAACCATAGAACAACACTGAAAACTAGAAACTAAAATAAAATAAAGCAAAATAAAGCCATCATTTTCAGCCCAATAGTGGTTGCTCCGACAAAGGTGTCAACCCCAAAAGTCATTCCAAACCGCAATAACATGATAACAGCAGCATGACAGCAGACTGACGACACCAAAATACCACGCAACACTGACAACACAGCTGGCAGCAACATATATAGCATGACTCCTGCAAAGACCATCCAAACAGCAACACAACAAAAACGGCCAATTGACAGCGCCAATGTAGGACACCAACAAAGACCAATGCAGCACACCAACAGTTCCCCTGCAAAAAAACAAAGAAAGAAAACTAGCAGCAATGCAACGAGGAATCCCGCCAATCAGAAAAGGATAAGCTTGAGGAACAACCAACTTTTCCAACATACCAACCCCAAGAAATATGTTTAATTTTGCTTACTATAAGTAGTGTTTCAACCAATTCCCCACCAAAGGCTACATAGTTTCTTTCCCTCCAAATAATCCACATAGTTGTCATCCAAATCATATAAGCAAACTTATCACTATTACTACCATTAACAAAGCTACTAAAAAACCTAAAATGATTTGACCCCTTCAATCCTTCGACTCAATCCAACCCCAACCAAATACTAACATGCTGCCATATAGCTTTAGAGAAGACACAATGATAGAAAATGTGATTAATAGATTCCTCGTGTAAATTACAAAAAGACAAAGCACATTGTCAACCTCCACCAAACGCTTTACTAGATTATCCCTTGTTGGTAACCTACCCAAAAATAAACGCCAACAGAAAAAAGCCACTTTTGATGGCACAGCCGTTTTCCATACTAGGTCCAGATTATCAAGGATCTCACCTGACATATGAGTGTCGTGCAGTAAGAACATTATAAAAGTATAACAAGATCTTACTGAAAAAGTTATATTATTGATGATACTCCATACCCATTTATCTTGGGCATCTGCCACCAACTTCACCTCATGGAGAATAGTTGACAATAAGTGCAACTCATCTTCTTCTATCGGAGAGAGTTGACTAGCCCAAGAAAAAGCCCACTGCCATCGGTCCTCCTCCCAATTACCCATATATGCCATTGTTGCTGTTAGCTGTAAAGAACAGAGGAAAAGATTTGGGAACACCTCCATAAAAGGAGCATGGCCTAACCACTTGTGGTACCAAAATTGAATTGAAATCCCATTCCCTAGAGAACAACTAGGGGCTTGTTGAAAGAAATTCTGGTCCAAATCCAAATCATCCCCCAAAAGCATCAGATCTCTCCACCACAATGAATCCTTATTCTATCCTGCTGGTTTCTAACTCAGCTCAAATTCAGGATAGGATTTTAATTTTACAGACAAGATTAAGTTATCATATCCTACTTGTTCAACAAACACTGGACTGACACATGATATGATATACTTATCATATCCTGTCCGTCAAACGAGCCTTTAATGTATTATGTATTTATGGATGGTGCATCATGTGATTGTTGTTTCTAGAAGCAGGTTGGAATTGTGTTGTGTACCGTTGACTCAACAGGCTAGTTTCGTGTAATTGTATTGTTAGATAAATTGATAATGATGGGGGTACTTTTTTTCTTCCTTGAGTCTTTTTTCTAATGGATTTTGGCTTGTGGAGATTTTAATGAGGTCCCTTACAAATGTAATGCCCCAGGCGGAGTACCCTTTACACACTGTTTTTGTTGAATACATTTCCTAACACACTATTAGTATTTCCTAGAAAAAATCCATTGGTCTTATGTAGGGGTGTTCAAAACCGAACCAAACCGATAGACACACCGCAAACCGAACCAAACCAAACCGAAAACCACAAAAAACCGCTTTTAATTGGTTTAGTTCGGTTTCTTTTTCCGCTGAACCGAGTGGTTCGGTTCGGTTCGGTTCTCGGTTCTCATCACAGGAATCGAACCAAACCAAACCAAACCGCTAAAATCTTATATGCTGTTTTTTTTATAATTATATACAGCCCAACCCAACAAAACACAGCCCAATCTAAAATTAGCAACCCTAACTTATCTCACCCATTTCACGATTCACGTTCTCATCACCATCATCTCTCTCGGTTCTCATCTCTCACTCACAGCGCAGCACACCATCATCTCTCTCAGTTCTCATCTCTCACTCACAGCACAACACACCATCATCTCTCTCAGTTCTCAGCTCTCACTCACAGTGCATGCCACACTCACACTGTTGCACTCACTCATCTCACGCCTCTCACTCATCTCTTGCCTCTCACTCATCTTTCATCACTGTTTTGTTCCGTGACTGCTCGCGTCTCACTCATCTCACGCTCTCACCATGACAAAACGCACAGGTTTGCTTCTTTTTACTGCGTTTTACTGATTTCGTTTTGCTTCTTTTTATGTATGTGCTTATGATGCTGCGTTTTATTTCATTTTATTCTTCATTTTAATTGATTTCGTTTTCGTTTTGCTTCGTATGATACTGATTTCGTTTTGCTTATGATACTGATTTCATTTTTGTTTTGCTTATGATATTGATTCCGTGTGCGTATGATACTGATTTCGTATTAATTTTGTGTGCTTATTCTACTGATTTCGTGTGATTTCGTTTATATTACTGTGAAATCATGTTTATGATACTGTGATATTTGATTGGAATTACTGCACATATATACAATGTTGTTTTCTGCACATATAAAATCATGTTTTATTTCTGTATGCTTTATCTGAGATGAGTCTATCTTTTATTTTAAATTTTAGACAAGACCATTGATACCGAAGTGAACTCTGTTGCTGCCGCTGTTGCTGCCCCTGATGTTTCCGTGATCGAAAATCAGGTAATTGCTCCCATATCACAATTTAATGAATTTGAATAGTAATTTAGAATGTATTGTCATTCTTACTTTATCTAATGTTCTATTTTATATCATTTGTAGGCTGAAAATAGCCCTTCAATAATGCCAACAACGGAACTGCAAACTACTAATTTGCAAACTGTGGAAGGTTCCAATCCTCAAAAGAAGAGAAAAACCAGAGAAGCACCTACAAATGATGCAAATGAAGAAAACCCTCTAGGCCTAAATCTTCGGTTTGGGATCATTTTACAAAGGATGCTTTAGCTAAACGGGCTAAATGTAATTGGTGTGGGGCATCTTATGCATGTGATTCACATATAAATGGTACCACCACTTTAAGAAAACATTTGGAGAAACAATGTAAGAAGTTTCCCCAAAATTTGCGTGATCCTACTCAAACCACTCTTAGTGTATTGAAAAAAGAAGATGGAAAAGGAAATAGTAGTGCACTTGTTGGTGTCCAATCTGATCTTGATGCATGTAGAGAAGCTTTAGCTAGAATGATAGTTGTAGATGAGTTGCCTTTTTCGTTTGTTGAAAATGAAGGATTTCGTCATTTTATGAGTGTTTCACAACCTAGACTCCCGATTCCCGGAAGGATTACAATTGCTAGGGACTGTTTGACTCTCTACACAAGTGAGAAACATAAGTTAAGAAACATGTTTACTAAAACAAATCAAAGTGTTAGTCTAACAACTGATACATGGACTTCTGTGCAAAATATTAATTATATGGTTCTTACTTCACATTTCATTGATCTAGATTGGAAGTTACATAAAAGAATTCTTAATTTTTGTCCGATTACGTCTCATAGGGGAGAGATAATTGGCAAAAAGATTGAGAAGTGTTTAGAGGGTTGGATAATTGATAAGGTTTTCACCATAACAGTTGATAATGCTAGTTCTAATGATCTTGCTATAAGTTACCTAAAAGGTAGAATGGAGGATTGGAATTCACATCCATTAAAAGGGGAACATTTGCATGTTAGGTCACTACAACATTTTGACCCAAAGACAACGCCTGAAAACCGTTGCATGAAGCCAAAAAACCGTTGCCTTAACCTTTGGCAACGGTTTTGAAACCGTTGTGTGTGCGGGCGTTGCCTAAACTACCGGCAACGGTTTTTGGTCACCAACGGCAACACATTCCTTAAACCGTTGCTATTGATATCTTAAACGCAACGGTTTTCATTTTCACGCAATGGCAATAGCCTAGAACCGTTGCAGGATATGGCAACTGTTAAAAACCGTTGCCATTGATGGCAACAGTTAAAAATCGTTCCCATTGATGGCAACATCAAAAACCATTTTCTATTTTGCTGTGATATCATTGCTATCAATAGCATAACCAAAAAACTGAAGGTTTATAAACTTAAATTTGAGATAAGGTTCAAAAATATATTGTATTTTAAACAACATAAATACAAAAAAGGTTTATCCTAATTATATTACAAAAAGCCTTGTTCAATTTCCAAAATAAAACTACACAAGTCTTCAAGACATGTCTTAATACTCTACTTCATCCAAGTCACCAAGACTTTCATCTATACCTTCATTATTTCCTACAAAAGTAACAAAAACCCAATTAATGCAATATACTCTATTAAAACAATCAAATGCTACAATAAAACTAAACAAGAAATGCATACAAATTTTAAAAGTTTGGACACTGAATTGAAGTGGTAAAAGATTCCAAAAAAAATCTCATTAAAACAGTCAAATGATACAATAAAACCAAACAACAAAAGCATACAAATTTTAAGGATTATATATGATTTACTTTGAAAGATAGTATCAACTTGTGAATTTGAACTTATATTGGATTTAATTACAAGAACCATCTATCTTTATCCTACACATTATGGAACTACATATTACTCAGACCATTTACAGGATTAGCACCTCTATTGCATACCAAGAATACTCTCTAGTCTTGACACCTAATAAATTATTGTTATAGTGAAGTATACCTTCAGCTGCACTCCATTATCGAGTCTCAAGCGAATTCCCACAATGGAATTTTCAAGCTTTGCACTCTCTTAAAAAGCAACCACCTGAAATCAAAGAATTAATCACCTACAATTGACATTATTGCATACTCTCATTAGGCCAAAATAGAATCATAAAAGGTTAGTTATATATATTTATTAAGTTCTGCAGTTATATATATTTATAAAGAGATAACAAAGATTATGTTAACATCATTTTTTTGAAAGGGACTTACTCACAGTTCACTGGAAACTCTTGTTAATTTGGTGAAAAACTAGTTAGCTTTGCAACTTACCATGATAGTGTTAATCCAACATGGTCCTTCCACAGTCAACCCAACATGATATTTTCAGTTCACAACTCATTGATTCCTAACATCTTGGTTGCCAACAAGAATAAAACCAGAAAACACTATCAATAAGTGAGTATCAATATCATTTAATTTATGTTTAGCCAAATCTTGGAGCAATTGATGAAAAGCATTACCTTCTTCAAAGTGGCTAGAAAGTAGAAACAAAATTATTGACAGTAGCACCGGGGTCTACAATTAGGAAGGCAAATTAAAATTGAAAAATATAGAATCAGCTAGTTGTATACTACAATATCAAGGTAAGGGTCTTCCATATACATGTACAAGTTCCACAACTAAGGACACGATCGAGTGGAACAGATTAAACCTCCCAGTCATGATCTTCTTCACCTAGAATAATTGTCAACAAGGGAACCTCAGTGAAAATTTAAGGCAAACAGATACATGTATGATCGATAGGGCTTCCTTCTACAAAGATGACGCAAACACAAACAGTTTTACAACAGGCATGCCACCTGTCTCTAGATGGAAGAAAGCAATCCAAATTCCAAGCAATAAAGGAATGTGTGCATCAAATACTTCATCAATTTCAGTAGATACTAGATAATTTTGATATGTTAAGTGAAAATCCAGTCAGTTAATCAGAACACAAGAATGGTATGACTCATATCAGTGACCTAAAAACTATCTAGTGTTTTCACATCTTTATTATATGAAAAGTGGGGAAAACATTGCTATGCAAGTGATAATTAATAAACTAAGAAAAGCAGCAATATATAAAAAATGAGCCTTTTTGTCAACAAAAAAAAAATGAGCCTGAAATTGTGACAAAACTGACAAGTAATCTTCGTAGACACATGTTCCTCAATGTTATCATATCAGGCGAGCATGAAAATTCAAATAAATTTGGATTTCAAAGGCATTCTAGGAATACCTTGTTCCTCAACAAATAACATGCGCACATCACCTATGTATGAGAGACTACAAACTTTGGCATACAGATCTGACTACAAGCATACGGTTCAAAGGCATTCTAGGAATACGGATGAAGTATACCACTGTGAACAAGTAGCTACAAAGCCACCTACTCAAGCAAATCAAGACATAGATTTGTCAACAACAATGCATCAGAATTGCAAATAACCTAGGGTTTGTTTGAGCGACTTGTTTTTTCCGAGAAACAAATAGAAAATAGATTAGGGATAAAAAGGGAAAAAAGAATTCTGATTTTCTTGCAAATTGGTTCATATAGCACCCCCAATTGTAACACCCCAATTCTACCCAATAATACTATAAATCAGAGTGCGGAATTTTCAACATAAATATTGGAGTGCTACACTTACTTCCCAACACAAACAATATAATTCATTCATGGTAAATTCAATTTGAAGCAATCTTAACAATCCTTGTCCATTTGACAACTCAAAATCAACAATTTGCTTAATAGAAATAACTTCGAGTTCAACAAATATTGCAACCTAAATGATAAAGGAAAAAAAACAGCGTTCAATCCCCCCGAGTGTTACGTATCAGAGTGACGACACCGACTCAACTAAGGAAGGATCACCGCCTTCATTCGCGACTACCTGCACGTTACCACATAGGGGTAACATTCAAACAGAAGGGGTGAGATATCGAACTATATAAGAGCATGTATGAAGAACAATATGATAGGTCAGGTACTATCAGTGGCGGAGCTAGACAAAAAAACTTGGGTGGGCCGCTAATAAAATAGACATGGAAACTCAAATGCACGAACAGAGACAAAGAAACGCAAAAATGAAAAAACCAAAGAAAGGGAACGGGGAAGATCACGAAAGAGCCATAATAGAGATCATAAATTAATAATAATAAAATTTTCAACTGTTTGTTCTTAATTTTTAATTCTAATATAAAATATATGAAAAAAATGTAATCATATAATATTACAAATATGAATGATAGAACAATTTAATATGTGGAGAAGTTGTTTATATATCTTATGAATGAACAAATTCTTTAGTCTAGCCTCTTAGTAATAAAGTGTAATTTTTAGTCTTAGGGAAAAAGTTCGATCCTTGCTGTTAGCATTTTCATAGATTCTTTAGCATGAAAAAATTATAAAATATGAAGGAAGAAAAAACAAAAATTGGCTTTAGCTGGAATCGAACACGGGGCCATTCTCTAAAAGAGGGGAGAGTTGACGAGTAGGCTACGCTAGTAAACAAATCATTATTGCGCAAACGGTATATATGTTTAGTACTTGGTCTTTGAAAATAGGGGTATTATAGTAATTTCCTATTTTATTGGGTGGGCCGTGGCCCACCTGGGCCCTAACATAGATCCGCCACTGGGTACTATAGAATTACACGTATCATCAATAAAATCCTCAATAGAGTCATCAATAGAATCATCGAAGTGCAATGCGGAATGCGACTCAACTGTGCATATGCATGTGGTACCATTGGAGCAAAACTCCCGTCGTAAAAATCGTCGTTGCCAGTAAATAGTGGCTCATAGGGCATAGCCCTCATCGTTCATGTCGTAAAGCAAATGCAAAGGTATGCGACACAATGTGAATGTACAAGTAACGCTAATCACAATCACGCAATCGCACGACAACAACACCAAAACGTCATGGCGGCCATAGGCCTACAATTTACTATCTTTGCCAATAAATAGAGGCAAATCAACTTTTACAACTTCACCTGCAATTTACCACATTTTCGACAAGGTATTCAACGCAACAATTAACCACAACAGCAACTGTGGCAACAATATTGACAAAGCAGCAACATCAACAGCGCAAAACAGCAAGAATAGCAACAACACGGCAGCAAAACGTAACAGCAATGACAACAATAACAGCAAAACCGCAACGGCTTTAACAGCAAAACATCAACAGCATTAACAGCAAAACAGCAACAGCATTATCAGCAAAACAGCAACAGCATTAACAGCAAAACAGCAACAGCATTACATCAAAACAGTAACAGCATTAACGTAACCATCAATTCAATTACGAAAATTATTTATAATTCTTACTAACAGCATTATTTATAATTCTTACTACATTCCCAACTCTTTCCGTGATCTGATACGGACCAATGAATCGAGGAGTAAGCTTCTTAGATTTCAGAGCACGTCCAACACCAGTCACAGGGGTGACTCTCAAAAACACATGATCACCAGCTTGAAATTCCAAATCCTTCCTTCGCTTATCATGGTAACTCTTCTGTCTACTTTGTGAAGCTTTCATCTTTTCACGAATCAACTTCACCTTCTCAGTCGTTTCTCGAACAATTTCAGGTCCAAGCACTATACTCTCTCCAGATTCATACCAACACAAAGGGGTTCTACACCTTCGACCATACAACGCTTCGAAAGGTGCCATCCCAATACTAGAATGATAACTGTTATTATAGGTAAACTCTATCAACAAGAGATGGGTATCCCACGAACCTTCTTGCTCAAGAATACACGCTCTCAACAAATCCTCCAACGATTGAATAGTCATCTCTGTCTGACCATCCGTCTGAGGGTGATACGCTGAGCTCAATCTCAACTTAGAACCCAACGCCTCTTGCAAACTCTTCCAGAAATCAGAAGTGAACCTAGGATCTCTATCCGAAACGATACACATAGGAACACCATGCAACTTTACAATCTTTTGGAGGTAAGTCTCAGCCAACTTCGGTACCGGATACGTGATATTAATAGGTATAAAATGAGCCGACTTCGTCAGCCTGTCAACAATCACCCAAATCGCATCATGCCCTCTCACAGTATTAGGCAGCCCCGTCACAAAGTCCATTGAAATGCTATCCCATTTCCATTCCGGAATCTCTAAAGGTTGCATCAACCCCGCATGCTTCTGATGTTCAACTTTTGACTTCTGACAAGTTAAACATGCATACACGAATTGCGCTACATCGCGCTTCATCCCAGGCCACCAGAACCATCTTCTCAAGTCTTGATACATTTTCGTAGCTCCTGGATGAATACTCAACTTACTTCTATGACTCTCTTCGAGAATTGCTTTCTTCATTTCCGCATCGTCAGGAATGCAGATTCTATTACGGTATCTCAACACACCTTGCGCATCCAACTCAAAATCGTTATTCTTAGACTGCCCGATTCCTACCGTCGAATCTACCAATTTAACATCCAGTTTCTGAGCTTCTCTGATGCTATCTAAAAAGTCATTATTAATCATCAACATCCCCAACATAACACTCTGAGGTGTCACTTCGCAAATCAAACTCATATCTCTGAACTGCTCAATCAATTCAAACTCCCTGACCATCATTGCCGACATGTGCAAGGTCTTTCGGCTCAAAGCATCAGCCACGACATTAGCTTTCCCTGGATGATAATTCAAACTAAAATCATAGTCTTTTATCAACTCCAACCACCTCCGCTGTCTCATATTCAGTTCCTTTTGATCAAACAAGTACTGCAAACCCTTATGGTCGCTAAATACTTCAAATCTAGAACCATAAAGATAATGCCTCCAAATTTTCAGCGCAAAAACAACTGCAGCAAGTTCTAAATCGTGCGTAGGATAGTTCTTCTCATGAGTCCTCAACTGCCTCGATGCATAAGCAACTACCTTACCATTCTGCATAAGCACACCTCCTAAACCCATCTTGGAAGCATCACAGTACACCACAAAGGACTCTCCCGGATTAGGCAACGTCAAGATAGGAGACGTCGTCAACCTCTTCTTCAATTCGGTGAAACCTTCTTCGCAACGAGCGTCCCATATAAAGGCTTTACCTTTGCAGGTCATCTGAGTTAAAGGAAGCGCCAACTTAGAAAAGCCTTCAATGAACCTTCTATAGTAGCCAGCTAATCCCAAAAAGCTTCTAATCTCGGTAGCCGACTTTGGAGTCTCCCATTGCAATACAGCATCGACTTTAGATGGATCCACCGCAATGCCGCTACCAGAAATAACGTGACCAAGAAAACTCACCTCCTTCAGCCAAAATTCGCACTTAGACAACTTTGCATATAACTTCTTGTCCCTTAAGACCTCCAATACCAATCTCAAGTGCTCTGCATGCTCTTCTTCTGTCTTAGAGTAAATCAAAATATCATCGATGAATACTACCACAAACCGATCCAAATAAGCATGAAACACACGGTTCATTTACTCCATGAATACTCCCGGCGCGTTAGTAACACCGAAAGGCATCACCGAATACTCATAATGCCCGTACCGAGTTCTAAAAGCCGTCTTCTGAATATCCTCATCTTTCACTTTAATCTGATGGTAGCCCGATCTCAAATCAATCTTACTGAATACTTGAGCACCCACCAATTGATCCATCAAATCGTCTATTCTTGGGAGTGGATACTTATTCTTAATCGTCACTTTATTCAACTGTCTATAATCAACACAAAGCCTCATACTTCCATCCTTCTTCTTCACTAGCAACACTGGAGCTCCCCACGGTGATACACTCGGCCTCACGAACTTCTTTTCAAGTAGATCCTCAAGTTGCTTCTTCAATTCGGATAATTCAGATGCTGACATCCTGTAAGGTGCCATAGAAACAGGTTTGGTACCAGGTACAAGATCAATAGCAAATTCAACTTCCCTCTCTGGTGGTACACTTGGAATCTCATCAGGGAAACTTCAGGAAATTCGTGCACCACCTGCAACTCATCAATTATGGCTTGATTCTTAACAGATAGCGACACCATCAGCGAGAATAGCTGAACTTCTTCCCGCATCAACTTCCGCAACTGTCCAGCAGACAACAAACCCGCCTCCTCCTCTTCGGGAGTGGAGAAACTCACAGACTTGCTAAAACAATTAATATGAACATAGTTATATTCTAACCAGTCCATGCCTAGGATCACATCCAATCCGCTTAACGGCAGACAAATCAGATCAACAATAAATTCTCTGTTGAAAATCGACAAAGGGCACTTAGAAAACACAAGAGAAGTAGTCACCGACCCCTTTGCTGGAGTATCGATAACCATCTCCCTATTCATAGAAGACAACACAAGACCCAATCTTTTAACACATTCCGCAGCAATAAAACAATGAGTAGCACCAGTATCAATAATAGCTATTAGAGGAACACCATTAATGAAACATGTACCTCCAATAAATCCGTCGTTCTCAGTAGTCTGTGTCCCTGCCAGAGCGAACACTCTTCCACTAACTCTTTCTTTCTTTGGCTTCTGACATTGATTACTAATATGCCCTTCTTCGCCACAGTTGAAACAGACCTGCTCCTTGTGCTTGCACTCGGATGATTCGTGCCCAGTCTTACCACAACGAAAGCACCTCTTCACCTCAACCTTGCACACGTTACTCTTATGACCAAGTTTGCCACATTTGTAACATACAATACCAGCAGGGGCGTCTCCCCCACTAGTTCTCTTACCATCAAAACTTATCTGCTTACCTTTACCAACTGGAGCATCATACGGCTTACCACGAGTCTGCTGCTTGCTCCTCTTCTCATTAATGATCTTATAGTGAGCATCGTTGTCCTCCTCATAGATCCTGCAACTGTCAATCAAATCAGAGAAAACACGGATCTTCTGATACCCAATTGCCTTTTTGATCTCAGGTTGCAGCCCATTCTCAAACTTGATGCACTTTGAAAATTCAGCAGTTGCTTCATTGTAGTGCGGATAAAATTTGGCCAACTCCACAAACTTAGCAGCATATTCAGTAACTGACAGGTTCCCTTGCTTCAGCTCAAGAAACTCAATTTCTTTCTTACCCCGAACATCCTCAGGGTAATACTTCCTCAAAAACTCCCTACGGAACACAACCCAAGTGATCTCTTCACCTGCAGCTTCCAATCTCTGACGTGTATCTAACCACCAGTCGTCAGCCTCTTCGGACAGCATATGAGTACCATAACGAACCTTCTGCGCTGGAGTGCAATCCATCACACGGAAGATTCTCTCAATCTCCTTCAACCAAGCCAATGCTCCATCAGGATCGTACTTACCCTTGAAAGTGGGCGGATTCTCCCTTTGGAAAGTCGCCAAACTCCGAGATCCAGCATTCTCACCAGCGTTCTGTTGATTCTCCAATGCCTGAGCCATAGCGCCCAAAGCAGCAGCAATAGCAGCATCATTCTGTCCGGCCATTTCAGCTTATCCCTACAACACAAATTATAGTTTAGAACGAATAACAATACTTGATTGTTAATCGAAGCGATGACTCGACAACTTGGTCGGACAGACCCAACCATGCTTTGATACCACTAATGTAACACCCCAATTCTACCCAATAATACTATAAATCAGAATGCGGAATTTTCAACATAAATATTGGAGTGCTACACTTACTTCCCAACACAAACAATATAATTCATTCATGGTAAATTCAATTTGAAGCAATCTTAATAATCCTTGTCCATTTGACAACTCAAAATCAACAATTTGCTTAATAGAAATAACTTCGAGTTCAACAAATATTGCAACCTAAATGAAAAAGGAAAAAAAAACAGCGTTCAATCCCCCCGAGTGTTACGTATCAGAGTGACGACACCGACTCAACTAAGGAAGGATCACCGCCTTCATTCGCGACTACCTGCACGTTACCACATAGGGGTAACATTCAAACAGAAGGGGTGAGATATCGAACTATATAAGAGCATGTATGAAGAACAATATGATAGGTCAGGTACTATAGAATTACACATATCATCAATAAAATCCTCAATAGAGTCATCAATAGAATCATCGAAGTGCAATGCGAAATGCGACTCAACTGTGCATATGCATGTGGTACCATTGGAGCAAAACTCCCGTCGTAAAAATCGTCGTTGCCAGTAAATAGTGGCTCATAGGGCATAGCCCTCATCGTTCACATCGTAAAGCAAATGCAAAGGTATGCGACACAATGTGAATGTACAAGTAACGCTAATCACAGTCACGCAATCGCACGACAACAACACCAAAACGTCATGGCGGCCATAGGCCTACAATTTACTATCTTTGCCAATAAATAGAGGCAAATCAACTTTTACAACTTCACCTGCAATTTACCACATTTTCGACAAGGTATTCAACACAACAATTAACCACAACAGCAACTGTGGCAACATTATTGACAAAGCAGCAACATCAACAGCGCAAAACAGCAATAATAGCAACAACACAGCAGCAAAACGTAATAGCAATGACAACAATAACAGCAAAACTGCAACAGCTTTAACAGCAAAACATCAACAGCATTAACAGCAAAACAGCAACAGCATTATTAGCAAAACAGCAACAGCATTAACAGCAAAACAGCAACAGCATTACATCAAAACAGTAACAGCATTAACGTAACCATCAATTCAATTACGAAAATTATTTATAATTCTTACTAACGAGTTATCTATATTCCTATCATTTTTTTTTTGATTATAATAGTGAAAACCTTAATCCAACAAAATTACAATTCGATTTAATTAGAACTAACGACATAGGAATTCAAGCACACACGGTCAATTCATCAAACATTTCTCATACGATATATATATATATATATATATATTTATATATATATATAACTACGCAACATACACAGAGGCAATCTATAATAAACCCCAAACCCCGCATACGATCCCTCATATACGCTATTATAGAATTCGAACCCACCCTTACCTCAACTATGGTGGCGCAAACTCCCTCCTAGCCTCGTTCCTCGATTCTCCGAATACGGCGACTCCCATGAGATAGTAACGACGCGTGACGAACACGAACGTAGAGAATTGCAATGGAAATCAACCCTCCCAATCCAGTCCTAGGCTAGAGCTCTTGAAAATTGAGGCTTTTGTGTAACTTAGAAGTGAGAGGAAGAAGGAGAAGAAGGGAAAAGAGGGCGGCTGCGCAAAAAGACCAGCCCTAGCGCATATTTGCGCTATATTTATAAGGAGGAGTGGCGCACAAGCGCCTTCCTGCGCAAGCTGCGCACTGGACACGCTGCTAGGGTTGCGTGAGCGCTGCGCACTCGCGGTGCTAAGCCCAATGCTATTTTTAACTGGCCCACGACACGTGATTATCATCTAACTCATTTTCAACATAGCTACTACGCCCATAATTTCAATTCTTACAATTATCCTACGGCAATCCAACTTCGAAGTAATTTGATTAAATTTTAGGGCGTTACAACTATGCCCAAATTCTATCACAGATCTTCCAATGCAAAAACAATGAGATCACACGAGAGTAGATATAGAAAAACAATGAGATCAATGTGGAAGTGTGATTCATAGCCAAATAGTCAGGGTTTTGAATCTACAGGTGAAATCATGTGTAGGATCTGAACAAAAAGGTTTTAGTGCGAGAAAAAGAGACCGAGAAGGAGAAAGAAAGTCGTTACCTGCTACCACCATCGAGAAGAGAACGATGGCATGACCGATGAACAACGGCAACAGAGTAGTGAGATTGAAAGAGAACAGCGATGGTGAAGGAAAGAGAGAGGCGATGGTGAGAGTGAGAGAGAACGGCGATGAGAAAGGTCCAGAACGAACGAGAGAGCACGAGAGTTGTAAAGGGGAAAGGGTTTCTGCTATTCTACTTCCTTCGAGGATTTTTTACTTTTTAGTTTCTATTTCTACGCTGTAAAACTAATAGCAAACAAAAAATAATAATTTTTTATATAAAAATATCACTACAAAAAAATCAAGGATTAGCGAGGGAAATTTCCCTCGCAAACTGACCAAAATCCCTCGCTAATGGTCATTTGCGAGGGAATTAGCGAGGGACCGGTTCCCTCGCTAATACCTTCCTCGCTAATGAAATTAGCGAGGGAATTTGAATCCCTCGCTAATTAGCGAGGGACATTTCCCTCGCTAATTCCCTCGCTAATGTTGCCTCAAAATTTGTGCAAACTTTCAAATTCTGACTGACACGTGTCTTAATTTAAATGGTTTGTTTTTTATATTTATTATTATATTATTTTTAAAATCAGTTTTTTATTATATTATATTATTAATTTTGTGGTTGTTGTTGTGGTGGTGGTTGTGGTGGTGGTGGTGGTGAAAGGTGGTGGTGGTGGTGGTGAAAGGTGGAGAGAAAGAGGAAAGAAATTCGTAGGTGGTGGTGGTGGTGGTGGTCTCGTGGGTGGTGGTGGTGTGGTGGTGGTCTCGTGGGTGGTGGTGGTGTGGTGGTGGTGGAAGAAGGTGGAGAGAAGAAGAGTGAAAGTGGAAATTGTGTAAGAGAGAGAGAGAGAGAGAGAGAGAGAGAGAGAAGAGAGGAAGAGGAAAGAAGGTGGTGGTGGTGGTGGTGGTGTCGCGAGTGGTGGTTGTTGTGTGGTGGTGGTTGTTGTGTGGTGGTTGTGTGGTGGTGGTTGTTGTTGTGTGGTGGTGGGTTAGGGTTTATAGGTGAGAGAGATAGAGTAGAGGAAGAGGAAGGGAAGGGTGAAGAGGAGAGAAGAAGAGTGAGGGTGGTTGGTTGGTTGTGTGGTGGTGATGGTGGTGGTGGTGGAGAGTAGAGGAAGGGAAGAGGAAGGGTGAAGAGGAGAGAAGAAGAGTGAGTGAGTGAGTGAGTGAGTGACAGATTTAAGTAAAAAAAATTAAAAAAATTAGCGAGGGAACTCAAATTCCGTCGCTAAAAACCACTTTAATTAGCGAGGGAACTCAAATTCCGTCGCTAAAACCACTTTAATTAGCGAGGGATTTTAATTCCCTCGCTAATTCCGTCGCTAATTTCCTTGATTCGCGTGAATTTGACTGAATTTTCCCTCCAAACAATTAGCGACGGAAATTTTTCAAATTCCCTCGCTAAATCCCTCGCTAACGGTCAAATTTTCAAATTCCCTCGCTAATTCCCTCGCTAAAGTCAGTTTTAGCGAGGGAATGTTATTCCCTCGCTAATGTCCCTCGCAAATAAGCGTTTTTTTTGTAGTGTATTAGAGGGGAACGATTTCGAACCGTTGTGTAATAGGATAAACAAAAAACCGTTGCTAGTGAACTTTTGGGAACGTTTTTTACACGTTGCCGAAAAAAAATTAAATTTTTTTTCAATTTAGCATTGGGATCAAGAAACCGTTGCCATTTGTATCTAAGGCAACGGTTTTTTAAGCGTTGCAACTTTAGGCGTTGCCGTAGGATCAAAATGTTGTAGTGGGTGTTGTGCGCATATTCTTAACCTTACTGTCAATGATGGATTGAAGGACATGCATTCTTCAATTATAAAAATTAGGAGTGCAGTTCGATATGTTCGTCAGTCAGTTGGTCGTTTGGATAGGTTTAAAACATGTGTTAAGGAAGTTAGGATACAAGACAAGTCTACAATTCAGTTGGATTCTCCTACTAGGTGGAACTCCACCTACCTTATGCTTGAACGTGCATTGATATTTCAAAAGGCCTTTAAGATATTAGGTGAGAAGTGTGTTGAGTATGCGACGTTGCAATGTGGTATACCAAAATTAGAGGATTGGGAAAATGCCAAGTGTTTTGTGAAATTTTTGCAATTGTTTTTTGAAATCACTAAGAAGGTGTCGGGTTCAACCTATGTAACATCTTCCGCATATTTCATTGAACATTGTACTATATTGGATGCATTCAAGAATTGGATGAGACTTGGTGATCCATTACTTGCAAAAATGGCTGAAAAGATGAAGGCTAAATATAGTAAGTATTGGGGGGGACGTCTCAAAGATATGTTGGTCTTTGTTGCTGTGATTTTTGATCCTCGGCGTAAGTTTCAGTTTATTAAGTGGGGCTTGAATAAGGGTTATGAGAAGGAGGTTGCTGATTCTTTGTGTGGAAAGGTAAAGGAAACATTATACAAAATGTTTGAGAGTTATAGGGATTTCTATAATGAAGGCCAAGATGAAATTGCTACACAAGGATTGGAAATATCAAATGTTACATCTTCTGATCAAATTGATGATGAATTTGAGAAGGACATGGACAAGGATCAAACTCTTAGTAAAAATGAAGTGGATATGTATCTCACGGAGCCTAGGGAGAAGAAATGTCCAGATTTTGACATCTTGAATTGGTGGAAGGTAAATTCTACTAAATACCCTACTCTTGGTCTTATGGCTAGAGATATATTGGCTATGCCCATATCTACTGTTGCTTCGGAGTCCGCTTTCTCTACTGGAGGTAGAGTTCTTAGTTCTTATAGGAGCTCTCTTACACCACAAACTGTTGAAGCTTTGATTTGTGCACAAAATTGGCTAAGATCCTCCCCTTTGTCGGTGGATATTGAAGAGCTCTTGGAAGACTTGGAAAACCTGGAAGAAGGTACATATTTGATACAATTATATATTTGTTACAATTATATATTTGATTTGTGCACAAAATTGGTTTGTAAATTTTGTTTTTGTGAAATTACAATTATTTCCTTTGTCTAATGTTTGTTAATATATTTGATACATTTGTAGAACTTGCTCCGATCACACAACTGAGTGAAGGACTTTCTGATATTGAATCAGATGATGATTAGATGTATCAAATGAAATGGTATGTACTTGAATCCGGTTGAATTGCTTTATCATTTGTTGATTTTAGTTACTTATTTTATTTATTGCATTGCTTTGTAGGAGTGGAGAAGATCACTGATGCTGTGAGAAGGAAATGTGTTTGAATTGCCTCAAAGGATGTTTTCATTTTGTTGATGTTGTGGCAGACTTTACGCACCATTTATGTTAGTTACTGGCAGACTGTGTTGATTAGTTATTTTGAAGACTTTATGTGTTGATTTTAGTTACTGGCAGACTTTATGTGTCTTTATGTTATAAATTATTTTGAAGTTGTTTGGCAGAATTAGTGGTTCATATGTCTTTTGGTCTTTTATAATTCCTTTGGGATGCTGAGTTTACTTTATGGTAGAATTATAGTGAAAAGTTTTGATTTGAAGTATTTGTTTATCAGCTATAAATTTTAATTATTGGCAGAATTCGGTCTTTTATAAATTGTGTTTTGTCTCGTCAAAAACCGAACAAAACTGAACCAATCCAAACCGCTTTGGTTTGGTTTGGTTTTTTTTTTAAGCAAACCCAAACCAAACCGCATCTATTTTTACCTCGCGGTTCGGTGCACTTTTTTTGTCAAAACCAAACCAAACCACACCACAAACACCCCTAGTCTTATGTACGTATTTTCCACCTAACAAAAAACCGGTTTATAAGCTCATTTAAAGCAAACCTCAAATTCTTCATGAATGCAATATTTTAAAATTTCAATGCGTAGGGATCAAATTACGGCACCTATATATTGACTGTAACTTTTATTTGCATAACACTTACATATATATCCATATATCCAATATTATACGTCAAATAGGGTGTTGGCCAGCGAAATGATTAAGAGCCCCAAATAGCGAGCGCAGATTAGACCTTCGTTGACAGCGTTGAGACACTGCGTGGGTCGCCCGCTAGGGTCTGATACCAAAAAAAACAATATATCCAATATTATTATACACACATGGCTTCATTTTGCAAACAACTTTTGTTTTGGTTTTTTCTATTAGGGATCATTGCTCCAACTTTCACATATCCCGTAACACACGTGCGCATTTACAATAATCTAGGGGGTGATGAACTTACGGTTCATTGCAAATCTAAATATGATGATTTAGGGACCCACGTGATTTATAATAATCAATGTTTTACATGGAAATTCCGTTTTAATATTTGGTATTCAACATTATTCTTTTGTGGTATATCATGGGCAGGAGGTTCAGGAGTATACGATATCTACAAAGCACGTAGGGATTGGAATAGGTGTAGGGAGGAATGTGACTGGTTTGTCACCAAAAATGGCATAGAATGCTGGACTGAAAGATCTATAAAATATAACATACAACGTAAGAGAGACATCGTTTTTGAATGGGAAAACACCATGACATGAAGCTCTGAAGGAGGGATACTTAAATAATTAAACACACATTTCACATTTGTACTACACACACATATACACACACACGGTTACTTGTTTTTTTGAAAAAAAACAAGTAAACATAACATATATATGGTGTTATTGTATACAAGGTCCGTCTTGATATTTTGGGTATCCTGAGCCAATAAATAAAATAGTTGCCTTGCAATTATTTCAATATGATTCTCCTTACCAATTAATGATTTGTTCACAATCTAGGTTCCCTAAAGACTTATTTTCAATATAAATCAAAGTAAAACTATCTAAAGGAAACAATTAGTGTCTTCAAATTATTCAAGAAAATATAATTTGATTTTAATTCGGAAACTAGTAAAGTTCCCGTGCATCCGCACAGGCGGATCACGTTATCGTACTGTGTTATAAAAATAGAGGTAAATGAATATTTTTTCTAGCTAAATAGAGATTAATGAATGTAATTAAAATGGAGATTGTAAATAAGATGAATAATAACATATAATAGTAACTTAAAATATGTTCCTTATTACTTGCTAGGAAAAAATTTGTTTCTATTTTATTTGTCATTTTCAATGTTCAATGCAACATTTATTATTGTTTTGTCAATAATGCCCTTCAGTGTTTATTGCAAAGAGAGAGAGAATTAATTGTAGCAAAAGTAACAAAATTTATTGGTCTAATTAGTATGTGTAAAAAGTCAAAAATCGACAAGTGATATACAATTCCATTCAATTTTAGTTATCATTTCTAAACATTGTGATAGGTATTGGATATTTATGCTTGTTCATGTTGAGTACCTTTTGGTCATCGATTCTAATCCCTCTTGAAGAACTTAACAATTGAACTTTTGTTGCTTCCTTCACCGTAACTCTTTAAAGCAACAGACCTGAAAAAAAAATTCAACATTAAAACCTTTTTAAAGTGAAGAAATAGAATTATGACCAAAAAAAAGTGAAGAAATAGAATAAATGTTTCAGGAATCAGAAATTTTGTCCGGATCGTACTCAATTGGAACTTTCTTTCAATACAGAGTTGCAACAAATAATACTCAATTGGAACTTTTTACCACATTATGTTACAAACCACAGACTCTACAACAATAAGAGATGAGTTCAAACTTCTCACTTCTAAATATCATATATGCTAAATAGCACTTTTGGTCCTTTATCTTTGCTTAAGGTTTCATTTTGGTCTTTTATATTTTTTTGTCGTTTTGGTTTCTAATCTTTCATTTTTGTTTCACTTTGATCTCCGCCGTTAGTTTTTGTTAACGGACGCCACCGTGGAAGTTAACTGCTGACGCGACATCTTAAATTCATTAAATAATACATGTTTTGCCACGTCATTTAATGAATTTAAGACGTCATGTCAGCAGTTAACTGCCAACATGACGTCATTAACAAAAACTAACGGGAGGGATCAAAATGAAACGAAAATGAAAAATGAGGGACCAAAACGGCCGAAAAAAAGATAAAGGACCAAAATGAAACCTAATACAAAAATAAAGGACCAAAAGTGTTATTTAGCGAATCATATATATTTGACTGCAATTGGTTTGAATTGAGTGGGTCTTTCAATCTAACTCATAGTGATTAACTCATACATCGTTCACCTTCACCTTCACCTTCACCTTCACATGAATTTTTAATGGTTAAAATGACTCAATACTAAAGAAAAAGTCCATATAATTATTATGGATAGCTCCTATTCCACAATATTCTACATCGGCAATCTTCAGAGTTCAGAGTCACATTCTTTTCCAGCATAGCAATAATGCTTCTCAAATAATTAACAAAAAACCAATGAGCTATATTATACTAAAATTGTTTAAAATGCACACCATTTTATTTTAAATTTCAAATTTGTAACCCAAATAAAATAATATAAATTTACAAAGTAGCCAGGCGTATAGAATGTGAGTCTTTTTTTTTCATTCTTTCTTTTGAAAGGCAAACATGATAGAATATTTTAAAAGCTGAGTACGAGCGGTACTGAACGTATATAGATATATGAAAAATCCAACTCCAAAAAGTGATGGATAAAAAATTAAAAAACCAAAAACAACCGCTTATTGGAAACACAATTTATAGGATATGCAAACCACTTATAAAATAAGCTAAAAGGAGAAATACCCCTTGCTTGGAACCATCGTTGGGAAAGAGATAAAATCCGATCAAAACAAATTCCAAATAAATAGGTACATCTCTAGAGAAAATACATCTATTACTCAAATCTCAAATAATCCAAAGAATAGAATGCTAGATGAGCATTAAACCAAGTCGACAACTCACTAGACCACCCAAATTAATGAACTGTAGAAACACAAATGAAATATCGCGCTGCATCACAAGGTCAAAATCCAACAAGCTAACAACGGCATACCAAATCATAGATTTAGACTGAGTCTAACCTTCCGATATCTAGTTTAGTAATGACTGTGAGTCCAACCTCGAATTGCTAGGACTTTCTATTTAATTTAGTAATGTCTTGTTAATAACCTGCACGTCATAGCTAGCTAATGAAAGGTCAAAAGTGTGAATAGCTTGCAAAGTCAAAACTGTGATCTACATGTAATCTAGGTACTTTGTAAATTCTCACACCATCTTCATTTCTAATGAAAACACCAATGCCCCATTTTTTGTTTATAGGTTCTGCAACATCTAAATTAAGTTTGTACCATCTAGGAGAAACTTTTTTGACCCAATAACAGTTGAAGTAAATAAAAATGAAATTACACAGCAAGAATGAACAGATTCCATCAATCTACTGACAACTTTTAAATGAACTTAATTATTGACAGATATCATGCATCACACTCAAATTAATGGATATGAGATGACAAAATTAAAGGAAATGTAGATATATTTAATAATAAACTAATGAGTCAAAGCAGCTGACACTGATAAAGCAACCGACATAAGTAAAAGAAAGATTAAGGGGAGAAATAGTGGGAAGAGAGAGTGAGGGAAGAGAGAGCTAGGGAAGAAATAGTGATGTTGACATATTTGGTTAAGGAGAGAAATAGGAAGGAGAGAGAGAGGAAAGATTGGTTTAGTGCATTTTGTAATCTTTCCACAATTTGACTTTTACCATTTTGCCCTCAATTAAATAAATAACAATTATTATAAGTTATAGGTTGTGACACTTTATAAATTTATATGAAATAGCTAAAATAATTACGTAACTAATTAATTAAATGATTAAAATATTATCTAGCTAATTAAAATAAATATTTAGCTAACTTAATTAAACAATTAAATAACTATTAAGTTAATTAAATTAAAAAATTAAATCAAACACATAGGGGTGTTTTTGTCCTTTCAAAATCAAGAGAACAACTCTCTCTTTCCTACTTCTCTTCTTTTTCCCTTATACCAAACAACCTCCTAATCTACTCTATTTCTCCCCTCTTTCTCTCTTCCCTCACTCTCTCTTCCCACACTCTCTCTTCCCACTTGTGGAGAGATTACAAAATGCACTAAACCAATCTTTCCTCCCTCTCTCCTTCCTATTTCTCTCATTAACCAAACATGCCAACATCACTCTTTCTTCCCTAACTCTCTCTTCCCTCACTCTCTCTTCCCTCTTTCACCCCAAACAAACACACCCTAAATGCTGGAAGAAATGAGTTGTATTTTGCAACATGCAATAGAAGTGTTCTTCATTGGGCTTGAGTGCCAAACACTAACCTTAAATGTAGGTTCAGTCACTTCTTCTTGTTTGTCAGAAATTTCTACAACTCACTATATGAAGGAAAACAAAAAAGAGATGCAACATTCATGCAAAATAAAACTATTTCATTTTAGACGTAAGTAATAATTAAAGATGTCCGAAAGGGAAAACAAATACAACTGAAAATGCATTGAGACTTAGCGTAGAAATGTTGCTGCAAGTCAATTTAGCAATGGCAAGAAACACTTCCATTCAAAGAAGTTAATCTAGTCATAAAACTATATAAAACTATATTACAATTTCAATATAGACTACTTTACGAAAATAGCATGACGCTACCTGTGCGCATGCATGAGTATTTTGTCGTAAATCATAAAATATATAGTTTGGAATGAGTTGTTTTGGTTTCAAAACACTTCATTTGCGACGGATTTTTCCATCGAAAATGAGTGAATTTCTTGTAGTGTTTGGTTTTTGATGTAGAATTGGATTGTGATGCAAATTTGGGTTTAGGTACGGATTTAGGTCTGGGTGCAGGTTTAGGTTCGGGAGCAGGCATGTTTGGGTTTGACTTATGATGTTTGGGTGGTGGTAGTTTGGGTTGTGGCTGATGCAACATGTGTGGCAGTTTGGATTGTGGTAGTTTGGGTTTTGATAGCTTCTGGTGCAAAATTTGTGGCAATTTGGGTTGTGGTAGTTTGGCGTATTACAGTTTGTGCGTGTGTTTCAGCTCAGGCTTCAGTGGTAGATTAGGGTGGGGGTCGTGGGGCTGTTGGGCAAGAAGACCTTTTTGTGACCACTCAGCTTGTAGATGTTGCATCTATTTGGCAAGCATTTTCTAGAAACAAAGCAAGCCCAAAAAAATGTGTACAAAATTTCTAGTAAATTTTGTGTAGATGTTGCATATGTTGGATCATTTTTCTTGGACCTGTTAGGCCTACTTACATGTGTACAAAAAAAGCCCGAAAAAATGAACAAAAATAAAACAAAAGCTAAACATATTGAGTTATACTATTCTGGTTGCCATTTTATTGGGGCCGAAAATTTTCACCATTTGTGGGATAAATGACGGGTTGATAGCATGCCTCATATGTCTCCTTTATGTAGTAGTTGGAAATTAATTTCTTAGGGTATTCTCTTATAGAATTACCAGCAGCTAACAACATGGTTGTAGGGCATCCCAATAAGACACCATCTCATGCAAGAACACACCCTCTCTTCTTTAACTTAACCACAAAAATTTTCTCCAATTAAGTTGATATTTCTTACTTGATATAGAGGTAGAATTTCATTAAATCCTTTAAGTATGTGTGGTAGTTTCAATTTGGTACTTTCATTATATCTCTCATGTTTCAATTTGGTCTTTTAAGTATGTTATCTAGTTTTATTTTGGTCTTTTGTACTATGTTATTAAGTGAATCCTGGATTGCAGTTGGTAGCGTTGTCGTTGAAGTAGTCTCTTTCGAGCTTGAGATCCGGATCAGTGGTGGGTATCTGTAGATACTCCAATGCCAAAGTAAGCAAGATCTAGGTACAAATGAGCAAAATGTATTTGATTTCAGAGAGTGGTGTCGTATTTATAGACGTGGAGAGGGGGTCACCCCTAGCCCTGGTTGAATCTGGGTTACAGGATGTCAGGATCAGATAGGGCCAATCCTAGTCGTCGATCTCAATTTCGCCCGCGGTTGAAGTATGGGCTGGATCCGGTGTTGGATTTCTTAGTGTTAAAATTGCAAAATCAGAAATGTCTCAAACTCTATTCGTTTCACAGCAACAACCATGGTATGCCGGTGAACTGTACTCCGTTTTTGTCTCGTGTCTTCCTTCATGCCACTGTTGTCGTCATCGCAGGTCATGTTGTCGCCGTCATGGCCGTCCTCGCAATTCATGTTGTCGTCGTCGTCACAAGTTACTCTTTGCCGCCTGCAGCGCCTACTCGGTGAGAGCGAGCACCGTTTTCGTCAAGAGACATCCCATTTCGCATTGTTTTTGTGGAGTATATTCAAGCACATACTGGCTTTGATTTATTATTATTATTATTGTTATTATTTTTTATTTTTTTTATTTTTTTTCCTTTTAATGTTATCTGTTGGATTAATCCAACTGCTAGCTATTGTTGATGGTTGAGAAAGAGAAGGAGAGGATCCGGATCCCTTAAAATAAAGGCTAAATATCACTTTTGGTCCTTTATCTTTGCTCTAGGTTTCATCTTGGTCCATTATCTTTTTTTGGTCTGTTCTGATCCATCATTTTTTATTTTCATTTCATTTTGGTCCCTGCCGTTAGTTTTTGTTAACAGACCCCACATTGACAGTTAACTGCTGACGTGGTGTCTTAAGTGTTACTACTGACTTGGAATTCTTTAAATGATGTGACATGTAAGGGATCAAAATGAGACTTAACAAAAATTTGAGGGATCAAATTGACAAAACACCCCAATCCTGTCCTACTCATTCTCTCCTCATCTTTCACGTCAGCAGTTAACTGGCAATGTGACGTCTATTAACAAAAACTAATGACTGAGACTAAACTAAAACAAAAATAAAAGATGAGGGACCAAAACGGAACAATAAAAGATAAATGACCAAAATAAAACCTAAAACATAGATAAAAGACCAAAAATGCTATCTCTTCTAAAAATGGGCATACGGTGCTAACTAGGTGTACGTAGTTTATAACTTTATATGAAGTACTAATGACTAATCAACTAACATTAGCGAGGTAGCCGACAGCGAGCAAAAGAAAGCAAAGCAAAGCAAAGCAAAGGGAGAAGCAGGAAAAGGAAGGTAATGGCGTGGAAATGGATTGTACGAAGGACTCGGGAATCCAAACGCTTCTTCTTTGCATTCGCAACCATATGCGGCGTCGTTCCGGGAGTTATCGGCTACGGCGTCATGCAACTTACAAATACCCGTAACGAGCAACTCGAATCCCAGCTCCGCTCTAAGGCTCGCCCTGAATCAATGGCAAGTTCCAATCACTCCACTCTACTCCCCTTTTTATTAATTCTTTTTCTTCATAATATCTATTTCTCTTGTGACCTACGATACTTTTCCACTTCTGTATTCGTTAAACCCTAAATTAAGGTTTCAGATTTAAAAGAAATAACTAAAGTTTTATAACTAGTCCTATTCCCATACAATGAGTATTGCAAAATTTATGGACTAATTAGATGGATTTCACAAATTTTAGGAATTAATAGAAGTAGTGTTAGTTTAGGGACTTAAGGGTCTTGTTCTTAGGAGTGCCGAAGGGTGCTAGCTAACATGTTTAACAGATAGTAAGGGGGATTGATGGAATGAATGAGGAGTCCAGGGAGAGGTTTCTAGGAGGTGGATGAGAGGTTTCTAGGGAGAAGTTTGTATGTTCGATATCGAATGTAAAGGTAAGTAGTTCTAGGGAATGGGGGCATTTCAACAGAAGAAAGACATTAAGGCAAGATGATGAGTTAACAGCAACCGTTGCAAGTTCATCACATTTGTGATTTTGACTGGCACTGATCATAACTTGCCACAGGTGGAACCAAAGTTATGGCAGCTTTGGCACTTAGAAATGCATTATAGAGACACATCTGTTAAATGATGATTAAATATGGTCCAATACCACCACCTGTAGGGTGGATTCTTCTGGTCTCTGTAGCTTCTAGATAATAAATCACATGTCTTGCTCGGATTCAAAGTTTTGATGCCAGAACTAATTCACCCACCATCATGGGTAGATTACATAAGTTCTGTCTTTTGTCCCGATACCCAAGCATCTTGTGCCTAATTCGTTTTTACCTTCTTTAACATCTTTTTATGTTGAAAAACTGATTCAGAAAATAAAAAATATCACTGTTCTTTTTGCATTAGTTCACATCTCTGCTCTTTTGTAATTAACATTTAACATTTAACCTGAATCAATTGGACGTTATTCTCTTTTCTTTATTCTTGTTTTCCTGTGTTCAGGAAGTCTATATGCATTTCTGTTCTAAGTTGTTTAGTGCTGTCAAGAGGTGTTTTACCTCTATTCTATGTTTCTGTTTGACAGAAACCTGGCATCTTATTACGAGGACGAGTAGTAGGGAAAATCGCCTTACATCACTACTGATCTTTGCGAGTCTGCTCCTCCTTATGCCTAAACAACCCATTTCTGACTGGCTATTCCCTGTCTCATCCCTTCTCATTATTTGTATACAACATAACCTATCCCTCTAACTAATCCTAGCATATCAACTAACCGAAATCCTTCACCTAATAGACCTATCACTGTTTTTCTTGATTTCAGCCTGTCCTCTTTACATGACCACCGGAGTAAATTGTGTAACTTCATGGTGTACTTGGCTCAGAATATAAGTTTTTAGATTTGGTGGATATCAAATTTTCTTTAATTAAACTTGATTTACATTATCTAATCAAATTTTCTATTATAGTATGCCACTCCTTTCTGTATTTTTATTCTATATTCTTTTTTATCAAATATCAGTATCAGTATCAGTATGTGATCATTTTAAGTCACATTTGTCACTGGCACAATTGGTTTAGGATTCGATTAGATAAATCGCCATTGTCAAGCTGAGTTAATTTGTTTCCTTTCATGAAATTATATCTTAACAATACCGTTACTTTTATTGCATATCAGATGATGGGACAAGTAAACAAAGAGAGACTGGCAGAATACCTTGGAGAGCTACAGCGGAAGGAGAATACCAATGACCGCTACGTTGCTGCTCTAAGAGGAGAGACGTTAACAAGAAAACCATATGTGAGAATTCAACCAATTCCAGAGCAAATTGACACCAAGACTGACAAGGAGGTCAAGAAATGAATAAGTTGCTAATCTCCAGTTATTGTGAATATACGTTTTTTTAAGTTCACTACAACATGGTGCTGTTTTATCTGTTCCAAATCTGAGTTTATACCTGCATGTTTTAAGTCAAGCAACAAACTCCTCTTGTTGGGGAGCAGTTGTGGTTAGACAGGAATGGAGTGGTCATGGTTCATCGGATAGTTATGGCTATACTTGATGTCAATGGTTAAAGTTTAAATCGATTTTTTCATAGAGGTGGCTATACTTGATGTCAATGGCTATACTGTTTGTTTTTTTAGGATCAAGGTATTTGTTTCTTTAAATATGGAATTATGAGTGAAACTGTTGCAAATGGAAGAATTTGTCCTGAAATAAAGCCTTACTTGGATGATAAAGTTGTAGCAAGATATTATGAACCTTAGATAATAATCTGCACTATATGCTCTGTTTTTTTTTGAGCAGTTGCTCCTGGCATGTGGGAGATTTGCATATTTTAATCTCAGCAATATATGCTCTGTTTTTTTAGCAGTTGCTCCTGTTTTTTATCCAAAATTTCAGTTTGGTTATTTATGTTTCTTTTTTCTCACTTATGTTTCAAGCTCTCTTCGAAAACATGTCCATGTTAATAAAGTTAAAACAAGATGGTTGGTGAAAGAAAAGGTTAGGAAAAAGGACAATCTTTGATGGGATGGATATGATCTCAACTTCCATTCATCCATTTAATCAACGGAAAACAATGCTTCAAGGTCAATTCATGCAAAAACCTGAGATCTTCCATGCCATATATTATTAATAGCACGTTTACAAGTTATACATAGAATAGATTTTGATACAGGTGTGTACAAGCACAATATGCACTCATATTTACATAGTTACAAATATACACATGTACATAAGATCTGTTTGATTTTTTATCTTGACTAATTAATGTAATATCTAATTGTCAAGATTTGATAACATATTACTACGCATATGTATCAATGATGAGAAAATGGCTATAAACTCCATTGTCAATCAGCCAGGGAATAATCTGATACGATTAGTGATCTTCTTTCTACATATATGACATTTCCGAATTTTAGATCCACATTCTCTGCAACTCTGCATTTCAATAACTTGCAATCATCATGAAATGTATATATGACGTAGAAAAAATACACACAGATTTTTCTATCAAAAAACAAATACATTGATTTTTGGAGCTTACCATGTGCCCACAACCAAAAGCCAAATCCTTCTCATTGGTTAAGCAAATTGAACAACCCTACAAGTTACAAAAATAAGTTTAGTTCCTTGGTAAGCCAATCACAAAAGAAAGAAAATTTTTAGAGTCATCTGTATGAATTTGGATTTAGTGCAGTCGGAAAATCGTTGTCATCTGATCATAGATTGAACAGTCCAGATTTTAAGTGCAGTTTTTGATTTTTGTTTAATATAAAATTCAAATTTGAAATCTAGATTGTACGATCTTGATCGGATGGCTCCGAACATATCAAATGCATGATTGCACACTCTCTCCGACTGCACACAAGTCGGATCTCATCTGTATAACTATTCTTAGATTCTTTTAATGATCAATGACATATGACTCATTACTAGTCACAGTTTTTGCAGTAAAATCCTGTTTGAAGACAATTATAAATATAGTACTTAATCTTTATGTGTTATGCTGTATTAGATATTTCATCTTTAATACATTTCTCATGATAGAGAACAATATAATCAATCACATTTGATTTCTATTTGTTTTGTCAAGTTACCTGTCTAGAAAAAGTAAGATTTCTGCTTAAACTGATTGTCTGCTGGGACACCTGGATAGAGTTTCAAAATAAGGAATAAAGAACTTGCAAATCTGAAAAAAGCATGAGCAAAAAACAACAAACAGATAGATATAGTTTCAATAATTAGTATTTTTTTTCTTGACAAAGTAATTGATATTTATTTTTCCATCAGAAACGTTAGTGGATACTAATGATGTGCATTAATGAATAATATTGGGTAGGTAATTGTACATGTTTTCATTCCTACAATCTGATACCCAAATCTAAACCTGCATTTGGTGACAATTTTAATTCTCCATTATAAATTCTTAAACATAATGGTTATATGTGTTGATTATGATCCTTGTGACTTGCGTTTTTGTAAGGCTTAATTACACTTTTGGTTTCCAGACAGTGTTCTTTGACCTAAGTATCGTAAATGTAGGCTTTGGAAGACTTTATCCTCTACACCTTTAAAGCTGGATGTGACCGTGTAGAAGAGTGTGTGTAGGGTTTATTTGTCATTTCGTTTAAGTTGAAATTTTCTTATGAAATCCCCTTGATCCACTAAAATATGTTTTCATCAATCATTCCTTACAAAGATCTCATATCTCAGTTCCCCTTATTTGCCTCCTTGAGAGGCTCTGATAATATACTTTTTAGTATGATAATCTGGTTTTCTAACATAATCTAAAAAGGGGTATGAAAAAAAGACACAAATACCTCAACAGCAGCAGCAGCTGCTTTTGATTCATCATCCGCAATTGAAGTGATAACTAAATCTTGTCCTGTCTTCTCAGATAATTTCATAGGAAATTGATTGGCATTATTAAGCTTATAGCTAAGACCCTCAATGTACTTGTTTTGTTCTTGAAGCTCTTTCTTAGCCTTAGAACATTCACACTGCAAATTAACAACATGGCAATGAGTAGCAAGCAATATGAGGCAAAGAAATTAACTATGGCACTGTCATGTAAATAAATATACCTGTAGCATGTGTATACATTCTTTGTCTTTTTTCCTCTTTGCATCTTTTGTTTCCACTGCAATCTGCATGGTTTGTCACTCCACAAGGTTAGTATTAATGATACAATCAATTTGAATTACATTGCAAAGGAAGTTGCTTCAACTATGATGACCTGTAAGCAATGTAGCCTTTGTGATAAAGTATTAACCATTTCACGAGCTTGCTTCTCTGCATTTGATATCAATTCATTTTCATGCTTCAAAAGAAACAACTGAAAATCGACCACACAAAAGGTTAAAAATGATTATAATAAGTGATGCAATGCACAAGGTTTCTTCAAATTTGAAATGTCTTGCAATTAGGGTTTTGTAAAAACGTTCGGGACCACCATCTGGGTTGCGACATCAAGATTTTTGACGCATTTGACTACGATTTTTTAAAATATCAAGGATAGTGTCATGAATAGGACTGTGATTTAAAACCTTGCTTGCGTTCACCTGGTGTTCATTTTCTTTCTTGAAACTGTAAAGTCTATCTACAGATTTTCTTGCATGCATCTCCCAATCGTCGCGCTCTGATTGAAGTGATATGTTTTCCCTTCTGAAACAAATCATCAAACATTATGACATCAATATTTAGTGCAAAACAACAATCACCAAAGCCTTTCCCATCTAGTATCAATAAATTCTATTTAATCATCTTGTCTTACTTCTAGTACTAGTATGTGTTGCACCCCGAAAGATACGGATTGGACCTTTCATCGTACAACGTGAAAATTTGTGAAGCCGCCATCAACATTTTTTATTTAGGGACCAAAACATTGAAAAAGGGTCCTTTTTAAGGCGGGTGGCCCTTTGAGAACTAGGGATGTAGGTTCGAGGGTCGGTTAGGTGCGGGGAAGGTATTAGCACCCCACACCTCCTTTCTACCGAAAGGGAACCTTTAACTTGATGTGCGGTTTTGACAGAGTTGATTTGAAACAATTCGTTCTACTTCTTATTTTATTTGAGAAAAGTGTTTTTGAAAACGGGGGAAAAGAAGAATCTTTTTATTATTTTTAAAAGTGTGCTTGACGGGATGTGACCCGCTCCTACGTATCTCCCTGTGCGATGGAGAATTCAAAGCTTACGTAGTTCTCTTGGTTGAGAAACTTTGTGTTGGTGTTTTTTATTGTAGGGGTTTTCGGTCCTAGACTGTACAGTTCACTAGACCTAGAACAAAGACAACCCCGCCTGTACAGACGACGTGCCCCCTACTTATTGAAAATGATTTTTTTGATTAAGGGAGAAAAAGATTTGTTGTGAGGTTGGTTGCTTTTATTTGAGCAAGTATCTTAGGCTCGCACGAACTGTACAGCTCGCTAACCCTAAGATGCTAACCAATACCGGATGTACATCCGACTCGATTCCTTACTCATTTTTTGAAATAGGGTTCAAGTTGATAATTACTTGTTTTGATTCTCATAAGTATCCCAAGATGTTTGAGCAGTACAGCTCCGATCTTAGGACGCTAGACAACACCGGCCGTACGTCCGACTTGCCTCCTTATGAGTTTTCAAAAAGGTTTATTGTTGATCTTAGAAAGAATTTGATTGTCTTATGAAAACAATTTGAGAAAAGATTGAGTTTGGAAAAAGCTTTAGAAAATGATTGATTTGAAGAAAGGAGAAGGGAGTTTGAGGGTGACATTGGTCACAAAAGGTTTGTTGGGATGGCGTGGCATCCAAAAGGAAAAGAAAGTAGAACATTCAATCAATTTCCAAGTCAAGAACCAAAGTGCAACATTTAACAAATTGCAAGCAAAGCAATCAACAATGTAAGCATAAGCATAAACATTACCAATTACAACATTTGAGCACAAGAATGACACTTAGTCATCAACATCTAATGGCATGCATATGTAAGATCAACATTAACCAAATAGATTGCAAGAATAGGCACACAAATAGATAATGCAAAAGTTTAAATCAAATAGGCATCAACACAAGATAAAAACACAAGGTTGAATCCCTTTTGGTAATCCTTGACATTTGAGACAATGCACAAAGGCATAAGTGTCTAGTCCTTTTACCAAATCATCAACATTAAAGCATAACATTGACCTAGAAAGAACATCACATTTGCAAGACCAAAAGTGACCAAAAGAGGGCATTAACAAGTCATTTTTGTAACCAAAATTGATTAATCAAGTTAGAAAACTAGCATTTGCATTTTCAAGCAAGAATTGCACAAGGAAAATTGAATCATCTTAGGCAATCCTCATCACTTAAAATGAAGTGCCTAAGGCACAAGTGAGAGTCCTCTTGCCAATCCTCAACATTGAATAACTTTGCAAACAAGTTACTAACAAGCAAACCAAAGTTTACAATCAAAGCACAAGGTTGTGTTGAATCATCTTAGGCAATCCTCAACACTTAAAGTGAAGTGCACAAGGCACAAGTGTGAGTCCTCTTGCCAATCATCAACATATAACAATTTGCAAGCAAGATACAATCAATTAGCAACAATATTTTGCAATCAAAACATCAAATCAATTGCGTTGAATCATTTTAGTCAATCCTCAACACTTAAAGTTAAGTGCTCAAAGGCACAAGTGGAGTCCTCTTGCCAATCATCAACATAGAGTAATTTTGCAAACAAGTTACTAACAAGCAAACCAAAGTTTACAATCAAAGCACAAGGTTGTGTTGAATCATCTTAGGCAATCCTCAACACTTAAAGTGAAGTGCACAAAGACACAAGTGTGAGTCCTCTTGCCAATCATCAACATATAACAATTTGCAAGCAAGATACAATCAATTAACATCAAAATAACTTGAGAAAACGTTTTTGATCACAATTGCAAACCCATTTCACAAGAAAATTAACAAACCCTAATTCTAATCATGATTTGCGACACCAACATAGAGCTAAAAGCTCATTTTATTCTTTGAAAGCAACAAAATCATGCAAGCAAATGACATAGATCAAGCTTTTTGGCAATGATTCACATGATTAAGCAAAGGAATGCGCTAAAATCACACAAACCCTAATTTTTTCTATAATATGCGAAATGAAACATAATCCCAAATCACAATTTTATTCATGAAAATGCAAACACAAAATGAAAATAGCACAAACACACAATTTATTCCAAGAGAGAGATGCATTTCAAGCATCCAAACCTCCCAAAGTGTTTGTCAAAATGCTTGAAACACATCTCTCATTCAACAACAACAATTATATCAACATTTCAACAAAAAAATAGAGCACTAAAATGCAAAGAAATGCTTGATATGCAAAAATAGATTGATGATCTACATTTTTTATGCTAAAATTTTGATGATGTTAAGAGTGAGAGTATACCTCAACTCCAAGCTAGAATAGCAAAAGAAATAAGGTGAATGAACACTAAACCACTTGAATCAACCCTCTAATCTTCAATCTTGAGCTTGATTCTTGAGATTTGAAGATGGATCTTTGAAGAGAATGCAAGGATGATGAAGGATTTAGGACTAGAATGTTGATTTGAAGTGAAAAAGTGAAGAAATGAGATGAGGGAATGAGGGGGTGGTTTCGGCCAAAGGAAGAGAGGAGAGGAGAGGTTTGTGTGCTAGGGTTTTGAGTGTGAATTGTGAGCCAAAACCTTATGAGAGGTGAGGATATGAGGGTATATGTAATGTGCAATTAGGTTTAGGGGCATTTAGGTCATTGTGTACCTCATCTCATTCTAGGATTGCATTTTAATTTTGAATCAAGGGTGAGGATTGAAACACACTTTGATGAGGGGCAAAAAAAATGCAAAATGAGAGGGAAATGAAGGGGAGTGAATTCGGCCACAATGGGAGAGGAGTGGTGCCCAAGCTTTGCAAGTTGTCATCTTGTACTATTGTACTATCATATGACCATTCTATTATCCTCTCAATTTTGATTATTCTTTTTAAGATAATTGTACATAAATCTAACCATTTTGAGCCATATACAAGGTATCTTGAAGAATATGCCATTTTTGAAAATGAGAGATGACCAAAATTGCCAACAAAAATCTTATCATATAATTTTTGGGAATATTCCTTGTACTATTTTTTTGAAATGCTTTCTTGAATTAATTTGAACTTGATTTTTTTACTACACATATAAAATATGCGCATAATTTGAAAAATGATTTTCTTTATTTATTTTTTTGTTCAAAATAATACAATTTCATTAAATAAATTCCCAAAAATTAATTAATTGGATTTTCAGCTAGCAAAAATTTATTAAATTGAAATTGACCAAACAATGCCCCTTTTAAATGCCCCAAAATTCCTTAATTTCTCAATAATGATTTTGAAAACCTTAGAATGCTTGGGTAAATACCCTAAACCCTTTCTCAAATAATGCATCACTCACAAAACTATTTATTTTTGCTGAAAATTAGGGTTTTGAAACTAGGTGGACAAAATTAGGGTATGACAGTATGCACTAATCTTATGAAATGAATGCAGATGAAAGACTATACAAGAATAAGAAATGAAAGCTATACTTGATAATTTCCAAATCTTCTTGTAAGTTTCTCAATTGTTCTTCAACCTTCTGTGTTTTGTTGCTAGCTTCCTGCATTGTGTAACTAGTTAAAGTAACAAGTAAATGTTACTTTAGGTAAAAGTTTCAATGTTAATCATATACCTCAGAACTTAAAATCAAAGCCTTGCCATTGGTGTTTTCATCTGTACCAACCAAGAAAACACAAAGAGAAGAGTAAAAAATAATGAATACATAATAATGAGTACAATTAGCTCTCTATTTAGATTTGAAGAACTAGATGAATTGAAACTTGAATGAAACCATAATATACAATAAGGTATGGGTCATAAAAACTAAATAGACAATGTATATAAGAGACCTGAATAAAATTCCAAGCAAAGAGGGCCATATGATGAATGAACATTGTCTTTCACTTCATTTGATTTCAGGCGAATTATATCCTGTAAAGAAAGAGTGAAATACAATAAATGTTTATCAAATCATTCATTTTTCTAATGGTTAAAGAAGCAGTTCTCCAGTGATGGATATTTCTTGAGAACATTGCCTTAACATTTTCATCAAAGAAAATAGTAATTACATTTTCAGCTGGAATTTCTTGATCAACCTTAGGCACATGAATTGAATTCTCCTTGTGAAGTAAACACTGAAATTGATGCCCCGATCTCCAATCAAAATGTTGGCATGTCTGTGAGCTGAATAAAGCACGAATTTTAATTTTTAGTGTTTAAAAAATTGTTTGTTTTTTGTCTCTACTAAATATTTTCTTTTAGTTTTGGTCCTTCCTTCTGATCAAAATTTATGGCGAATTCAGTAGAAACAAATTCATTTTTCCTTCGGAATTTAGGTTGAACTTGGAATCGAATAACTAGATTAATTTTTTACCTGTTTTTCCTCTAACATTGTCATACATACGTATGTGAAGAATGTGACTGAAAATAATTTTGGCCTTAAAAAATGTAACTTGGTTTTATACGTGTCATATTGTTTAAAGCTTCATACGTGTCATATTTTCTATGAGTTAGATGCAAAAGTAAAATAGATTTTCTATGTAAGCCACTCCTTCAAGAAATTTAACACTGTTGCATTCCTAAAGTTTGATTCGAGTCCAAGACATTGGTTAAACCGAATGAAACCTATACCATCTTATCTAAGATCACTTTAATGTAAATTTAAGACTTTCTATTAACCCTCGTCAGTGTCCTAACTAACAAACTATACGAAACTTGGTTAAAAGTCTAAAAACTTTGTATTGATTAATAAAAAATTTATTAATTTAATTCTGACTTGAGTTGAAGGGTTTTCTTAACATTTGTCCGTGAATTTTTTTATGTTGTATTAACACTTGTCAGTGTGCTAAATAACTAAGAAGGCTTCTGTTACAAGCATCATGCTTTTGTATAGATTAAAAAATAATTAAATAAAAAGTCTTTGTTTTTACAATAGTTAAATACTAAGTCTTGATTTTGTCAAAAAAAAAAAAATACTAAGTCTTGATGAGTGGAATAAAATATCTAAGTATATATTAACAAAATTAACAAGGAATGATGAGTTGACTTCCAAAGTTTAATCGGGTTGACTATGGACAATTTCATGCAAATTATTATGAAACTTACCAGTATTTGACAGCTTTACATCTTGAGCATTTTTTGGAGGATGGATTGCCACACACTGCACAACAATCATATCCACTGAAATTTTCATGTTGAATCTTTGATGTTTCGTTACTGAATTCAAGAATACTATTTTGCTCTTGATCTTCTATATGATGAACATCTTCATTCATTGAGTACTTAGAGGATTCCTGCATAATACATATACATATATATTACATTTTTAGAAGTGTACTCACCATTTTTATAATTAATGTTATAAACAATCAATTCTCCATCACTTTCACTCCCTTTTAGTAGTTTGAATAAAATACAATTAAATTAACAACTTGGTGTTAGAATTTTTTCAAAATTCTTGTTATTAGAATCAATTGTACTTTTGGTTTCTCAAAAGGAGGGCTTTTTTTTTTATTACAGAAATTTTAGGGTAAGGGCACGCTCACCCGAAAAAGATTTGTGGAAGTTTGAACCGAGGATCTCCTAGATATAAATTATATCCTGTTCTACAAGACCAACTCCTAAGAGTTTGTTCAAAATGGGTTAATATTGTGATTCATTTTGATGATACTTAGATCTGCTAATATTGTGGTTCATAAAGTGGTTCATTTTTATGATACTTAGATCTGCTAAACAACATTTAATCATCATCATCCACATTCACACAAAAAAAACTTCATCCACGTATGGTTAAAAAGAAGTTTATGATAGTGAAATTACGTTCACAGACTCCAAGAAAAGGCATGGGGTTCCATAAGAAGGTGATGATCCTTCATGATCTTGATCTGCTGCCACTTCTATCTCAACGCATTCGTCTTTGTGCCAAAATCTCCAGTGCATCACTAGGCATAACTTTGAGCTGATCAAAACAATTAAACACATCCATCGATCAAAAACAAAAATCACTTTAAAAGTAACTTCAAAACTAGGTGACAAATTTCTAGCTAATACTCCTTACAAAGTGTGTTATATAACAATTATATGATCAGAATTCAGAAATATAGAGCATATAGATAAAGACTATAGAGCATTTTTACTACAAACTATATAAAAACTATATAACATGCATGCATATAGATAAAGATTGCAACAAAAGGGTAATTTACCAATATAGAGCATTTTTGCAGCTGGAGCATCTTGTGATTATATCGCTTACTTTGCCACAGAAGGAACAAGAACAATATCCCCTGTTAATATCGTATATGGAGTTCTCATCATTTTGTTCAAAGATTTGCACCAGCTCCTCTCCTCTGGAATAGTTATTGACATTGACTTCCTTGGAATTTGATACTATGTTTTCTAGCCAGGCAAGCAACCCTAGAATAGGTATTATACTCACCAATATGAACTTCAGGATACTATTTAGATCCATGATTACCCCATTTACAAGCATCTATGGTATGTTAGATATTGATTTATTGCCACTCAGATATTTTAAGAAAGCTAAGGCAAAATAAGAGCTTATTATAATGATTATCTATAAAGACTATACTTTCTTGATCAGCTTATATATAACTTATTAATAAATTAGATATTGTGTTCTTGGAAATTCCTTGTCTACTTCCATCATGACAGTTATTTTGATATTATTCTAAGAGGCAAAGAAACTAGCTGGAAAAAGTTATTGAGAAAAAGTCAACAGAGACAAATTAGAATATTCAAAACTTAATCGAATTTCTAAGATAAACTAAAAGCCATTGACCTGACCCAAAGTTTTTTTTTAACTATGCGAACGTGACCTCAGAGAGGTGCTAACCACTGGACTTTAGCGCCTTCAAGTAGTCCTCTCAATGCAGTAAGGACCTCGCAGGGTGCGCTGATTGTTCTAAAAGCATCTTTATTCGAACATTCTATTTAGGAGTGCTTAAACAATTGAGGGAGAATATGTTCGGAATCAATTGAAATTTTCAAGTTAGTGGAAATGTGAGACAATTAATGTCCATTAAGTTATATACATAAATACAAGTAATGTTCTCTTCTATAAATAGAAAAATTTGCGAAGAGATAAAACATCCCCAATTGGAGACGTGAGGCATCTCCTTTTGGTTGATCATATGGAGAGGTGAGGAATCCCAATATGGAGAGGTAAGGAACCACCATTCTGACTACAAGAAATTCGCTGATTTCCGACAGAAAAATCCTTCGCAAATGCGCATTTTCGACGGACTCAAAGCCTGTCCGTCAAAGGATAATTAGCATACCCGGAAAGCTATGCTAAGTAGAATGGGATGCTTAGCGCTTTTTATTGAATTAAAATGAAATAGCTTTGGTGCCTTTGTCATGCAAATTGCGCCTCCTCCATAGCTTGTATGACAAGCATGGTTTTCGGTGCAATTACATTGTTGCCCTCTTTTGCAATAGCCTTAGTCATGAATTGGACTAAGCCTTCTTGGACTTTTTTTGACCTTGCCCTAGTCATCGGACCTCCTAAGCTTTGAATGGCATCTTGGTGCTCCATGTCCTCATCATTCCCTCCCTCTTGAGAAGAATTCGACCTCAAATTGACAACCTCGGAGCCGTCAGTGACTATTTGGGGAGTCATGAAGGTGGCAGTGATGGAGACACCACGATCGGGGATGGAAGACTGATCGATAAGTCGTGAAGACACCACAACCAGCTATGGAGATTCCGGTTGATAAGTCGGGGTTGAACACCACGGCACGCCGATAAGCTCGGATAACGGCTCACAAAGAAACAAAGAGACACGTCTCTAAATTTTTTACTCAAAAATCAAACTTGTTCATTTCATCAAATGAATTACAATATGTAGAGATCCTCAGGCCTTATTGGCCCAAAAGAACCTCAAACCCAATTGACTTAATACAACCCTATAAATTAAAATATACTAATAAATATCATATCCTAATTTTAATGGAAATAACTAATTGGCATTAAAGCCATTGATTCAATCCTAAAATAAAGAAGACAATTAAATAACATTAAATCTTTGGATATAATCTTAAAATAAAGTACTAAAAATGGAAATAAATTGCACTAGTTTATTCTTCATGATATATTATACTAATTTACTATTCATGAGTTATTGTAACAATTTGATGATGACTTCTTTCTTGTGACTTTATTATCATTATGACAGTTTAATGTGACTTTATTGATGAAGTTTTGCTGTAATTTATTCCCCCTATTGCTGTATTAGTATTTATGTTCCGTTACAGTGTTATTAGTCTTGAAAACTGAGGATATATTTAAACAATCATTACTATTAGTTGCTGGGGGATCTCTTGCAGAATTTCCTGCAGAAATTTGTTGCGGACTTCCTGCGGAATTTCCTGCTGAATTTCCTTCGGAAACTTCCTGCTGATTTAAAATTCCGCAGGAAACAATTATCCACGAATGAAATAACTGCGAACCAAAATCAGCAGGAAATTCCGCAGGTAATACCGAGATTTCTAGTAGTGTAAGCTTAATAACAAAATCTATGAATGCAATTAACAGTTTTACATCTTATTAAGAGGATGAGACTGGTTGATAAAGATTTAAACTGATTTGATAGTATATACTTTTCCTAGATTGTTTGGTTTGATTGATCCAAAAGAATTGTTGTGAATATTTCACAATGAGACTTAATGTTACGTGTAAGACATGCTGGATCATAGAACGTTAGTACTAGATTCAAGGACAACCATTATAGTGAACTCATAAATAAGTCTTTGTGATGACCCGGAAAATGGAGATAGTAAGAATGACTTGATACCAAAGGTATAAGGAAACTAAAGACAATTAATAATTAAGGATAGCAGTGATGCTAAGATGATGAACTAACATTTGTGATAACAAATGATTACTAAAGGATGATTTAGAGACATCTTAAGATGAATGATTGTCTTAGAGATTCTAGCTAGGTTCTTGAGCCAATAGATATATCTTACAAAGATTAGGTAACCCTCTAAAAAAATGATCACTTTTAGAACTTGAGTACAATGTTTCAGGTATATGGGAATTCCATGGACGATGTAGAAGTTGAGTTGGCAGTGTGATCAAAGGTGTGAGTCCTGGGGAAGCGTAAAGAATGTCACTATGAAGAAACGTTGAATTTTCTTGACTTATCAATTAGATGTTTGGTAAGGGTCACCATTAGTGCCTATTGAAAAATGAAAAGGTAATTCCACAAAACCAAAAATCTGAAATTCATTTTATTGAGAGAAAATCAATAATTCAGACTCTAAAGTACCTCAAAACACAATGCTTAGTGTCACCCTTTATGTATATTGTCACGAAATCAAATTATTTTTTTGAGCAATTCGGTTATTGATGAACAAACTTCGCGTATTTGAACGGCTAAAACTTTTCTGAACTCTAAAGTACTTCGAAACACATTGCTTAAAATATAAATATGAAGTTATTTACCATATATGTCATGATGTTTACCAAAATATATGCCATGATGTTTTTACCAAAATTTTGAAAACGCCATTATGTATTTGTCTTTGTCTACAAATAATTGCCCTCATGTATTTATCAAAATTTCAAAAATGCCGTTAACTATTTTTATCGTTATCCCGAAATAATTGCCCTCATATTTTTATAAATATTTCTAAAATGTGATTATATATTTTTGTCATAATATAAGGATATGCGTACACGTGTAGTTTCGTTCATTGGTACATAAAAATTCCTTCATAAGATTTAGCATTGCTCTTCAAACTAACATTTTGAATTTTGTAACGCAGATGGAGTCCCCATTGACTCATTCAGATTTCGGGTTTCCTATCGAGGATGGCAGATTCCCCGACATGCTTCTCCAGATAGAACTCATCGCTCATTCTGAAGGCTCCACCACCATCGACAATGAAAACGGCATTTTTCTTTCCCCCTCTCTCTCTTTAATTTATTCAATTTTCAATGACTGGATTAGATTGTTGACTAACGTAAATACGACTTTGAGGAATGTACTGTAATTTTTTGATAAATGTTTTGCATATATAATTGAAAGTCATGGATTTACGGCGAGAAACTGTGTTCTATTCATGGTTTCAAAATGCCATCTGCAATGCGCATTGCGGCCGCAATATAATGTTGCGGTAGTTGTCGTATCGGCCGCAATACGTGTCGCAGCAACTGCAATAATTACAACCGCAACTGCATCCGTAGCCACAACCACAATTTAAAACCCTGGTTCTAGTATATGAATATTTGCTTAGGGTCAAGTTATCGACTATGGTTTATGAATACTTTTGATACGGTTAATGTATGTAGTCGATTAAGCTGTAAGTAGCAATTGTTTAGACCTGATCTTCGATTACTCTGCAGCTGGAGTTGCTGTTGTTAAACAACTACATATCTGTTCTCGTATTTTGGCTCATCAAAGTCCATTTTTTCACAAGGTATTCTTTATTTTGTAGAATACATTGTGTAGTGACAACTATGTTTGTTTAAAACTAGTCTTTACTCTTTATTTTCTTTTTTTTTTTTGCAGCTTTTCTCGAATTTGACGGGGGAATCAGAGCTGAGATGTGTCACACTCAAAATTTATGCTGCTGGTATAGACATACATTTACATTGTCTTTGCCTTATCATTTTAGTTTTCCTTTCAAACAGTACAATTTTTTTTCATGTTACAGAAGAAGCTGCTTTCATGGAGTTACTGAAATTTATGTACAGTAATACCTTGAGCGTTAAGGCAAAAGTTGGTTTGTTTGAGGTGTTGATGGCTGCAAAAAAATTTGAAGTTGCTTCTTGCATGATACACTGTAGCCAGCTGTTGAGAAATATGGCCATGATCACACCTGATTCTGCATTGCATTACCTGAAATTACCTTCTATTGATGCATACCAACCATTGATCGATGCAACAAAGAAGTATATTGTTGTCCTATACAAGGAGATCAACAATCAATGGTTTGCTTTTTATTTAAAGTTATCTTATAGATTCAAACAATACTTAAGATGATTTTTGTTATCTATCAATTTATTGTTATTTAGTACTTCCTTTTGTACCTTCTAGTAAGAGGTTCTTTATATTTCTCTTCTACCAATACAAACTTTTACATTCAATATTATGCCTAGTAGTTAGACACTGAGACACGACTAATCTCAGAGGTGTCCGTGCTTTGTATTGTGTATTATGTTGCCATTCTTCATTTACTTCATCTCGATGTCATTTTTCCTTTTGAATGCTAATAATAATAAATCTTGTAAATTACCAGGTTTGAGGAAGAGTTTATGAACTTACCTCTAGCTGGTGTAGAGGCAATACTAACCAATGATGAAATCCAAGTTGAATCAGAAAATGTTGTATATGACTTTGTTTTGAAGTGGGCTAGAAAACATTACGAAAATCTGGAAGAAAGGAAACAAATCCTTGGTACACGACTCGCGCCATTAATTCGGTTCCCTTACCTTAGCCACAGGAAGCTTAAAAAGGTCTTAACATGTAAAGATTTTGACCAAGATGTTGCATCCAAGCTTGTACTTGATGCCCTATCTTTCAAGGGGTCACTATCGGTAGAAATGTCTGCTTCCTCGAGTCGTCATCGTTTAATGAAGAGGGCATACAAATATCGTTTAGTTAAGACGGTAAACTTTAAATCCCCGACGCAACGGTGTGTCGTGTACATGGATCTAAAGCGAGAGGAGTGTGCTAATATGTTCCCATCAAGCAACCTTTACTCTCAGGCATTCAAATTGGGTGGATATGGGTTTTATTTCTATGCAAGTTGTTGCATGGATAGTGAGAACTCTTTCCATTGCTTTGGGCTATTTTTGGGAATTCAAGAAGTAGAAGCCTCAATATCAGTAAACTGTGACTACGAATTTGCTGCCAGGTCAAAACCAACCAACGAGTTTATTTGCGTGTGCAAAAACAATTACACATTCACAGGTGGAAAGGCTGTTGGATACAGAAACGTGTTTCGAATTCCATGGACTTTATTCATGGCTCAGGATTCTCTTTACTTCATTAATGATCTTCTACACCTTAGAGTCGAGGTCACCATTAAACATTAATCCCTATTTTGATTTGAAAACACTTTTTATTCCAATTTGTAAGTCACCATCAAACATTTACCCATAGTTTGATTTGAAGAAATTTTTTATTCTAGTTTATAGCTTTGACCTCTTTTTTAGCTCACTACTTATCTTTTGTAAGTAAAACTTGCTAGCAATGTGGGCTAGGTGTTTGTGTTGCATGAGGTTGAATGGATAATTAGGAGGTTATTTCATGATATAGACTAGATGGTTATTCTTGGAGGAAGTATACACCATCAAACACATATTTCCTTTGAGAAAGAACTCTCTTGATCTAGCAACAATAAATTACTCTTGTTTCGTAAATAAATACAAAGGATTTTAAAAATGTTTGAATTCTAAAAAGAATTTTGTAAAAATAAAAAGGAAGAATTTCAAATACCACTTTAAAAGAGAGAATTTCAGAATCTTTATTAGGCCAGGTTTTGTTGCCAAAATACATGTGCAAGTATACACAATAAATAGAGTTCATTCCCCACGAGAATTGTAGTTTAATTTATGCCTAATTTGGCATGCAAATTATTGAGTAAAAATAAAATACCAAAATGTGTGAACACATTTTTGGCATCAACTAAACAATAAACAAAGTAAATTGGTTGTGAAATTTAAAGAGAGAACCAATTGGAATGCCTCTTTACCATGTAATTTTTCAGTAATGTTTAAGTGCTAAATTAGGTGTCGTGGCACCTAGGTGCATTCAAAAATGTTTGTGCCTTTCTATCACTTAAATATTGAGACTCATTAAACATACTTATGTCTAAACTCTAATTAGTTCACCCTTGACTATTAACTGTGGAAAGATCACTCTGTGTTTTGTTCTTCTGTTTTTAGATTTAAACAAGATTATCAAAGTGTCTTTTGAGAAATACTACCCATATTAAATCATGAATGCAGCATATAAACTTTTTCTAAATTTACATACACGTGTCTATTCTAAGTTGATCACTCCTACAGGTTCAAAGCATCCCAACAGCAAGTATTTAGCTCATACTGAGTAGCAAATACATAACAAACATAACATATGCCAAAACTCATGTCATGGCATTGAACATACAACAAAGAAACTAGCTGAAAGAAACATATATTGCTATATACTTCAACTTCGACAAGCTGGAAAGATGACGACAAGTTCTTCTAACAAGTACATCTCCACATATCCTCAGCTTCAAGTGATGCTGCCAGTACTAAATCTGGCATTCAGCTTCAAGAGTTTCCCAAGAGAGTAATGGTGGCTGGAGAAACAAAAAATGAGGTAAAGACATGTCTAAACTTTACCCTATGAACGTTTTGGCCTAATTAATGAAGAAAGTTGGCTTTTTTATGTAGCACCAAGGTTGTCCAAGGTTTGGGGCACACTTTTTTTTTTTTTTTGATAAGTCAAAGTATTATTGAATTTTTGGTACAAGGGGTACCAACCCAGTTTACAGATACAGGATACAATTAGCTCCCTTCCCCAAATGATAAGCTATTTAAATTACTATTACACCACAATTCATAATCAATTGAAATCTTTGTATCTACTTTTTGAACAAACCAGCCCCATACCAAGTATTTAACTTGCTGCAGCATACTGCTAACAGTAGGCACCCCTCCCTTAAAAATAATGCTGTTCCTATTAGTCCATAGTACCCACAACACTGCTATCCAAACCAGATGCCTTGCCTTCCGCCACTATTTATGATTCAACCGAACTGAGTGCTGCATAAAATGGTCCCAAACTTCACTGAAATCCTGCTGCTGCGCGCCACACCAAGTTCGTGTCTGCTGCCACAGCTGGACCGAAACACTGCAGTGCAGAAACAGATGACTAATATCCTCGTCTTCGCTGCGACAGAACGCGCACAAACGATCTTGATCTTGAGCCAACACGCCCCTACGAAATAGCGCCTCACGAGTGGGCAAACCACCCGAGAATACTCTCCACGCCAGTGCCAAAAATTTAGACGGTGCTGCAGAATTCCAGAGCCTCCGCAACACTTTCCTTTTTCCCAAGTCAGGTTCCAGCTCTTCACTTTTAGAAACTAAAAAATTATAGGTAGATTTCACACTATAATTTGATGTTTTATCTCGCAACCACACCCATCTATCAACTGCGTTGCTGTCCAGACAGACAGGTAGCAGAATTTCTTCCAATAATTCTGCCTGTTGCTGCTCCTCGTGGCTGAGTATTCTAGACCAACTCAGATTCCATCTCCAGCAGGATCCAAGAAACGCACCAGAGTCTGCAACTGTACAAGACCGATCAGCAGAGGCTTCAAAGAGACTAGGAAATAACTCCTTAAACCGTTGAGGACCACACCAAGTGTCGAGCCAAAACTTCACCAAACGTCTGTTACCCAATTTTAATTTAACGCTCTCAGCAAACCAGCCCATTGCCGTGGATGGAACTAAGTCAATACTCTGTAGATCTTTCCACCACACTAAGAAATACCTCTTTTTTAACAAGCCATCATCGCCATAAATCCTATCCAGCATCTTCACCCATTCGCTTTCCTTTTCAACTAACACTCTCCACTTCCACTTGCCTAGTAACGACACATTAAATAGCTCCAAGTTCTTAATACCTAATCCACCAAATTCCTTTGGTAAACATATTCTACTCCACCGTACCCAAGCCATCTTCCTTTCATCGACTTTAGCCCCCCACAAAAAATTACGTTGGATTTGGATCAACTCTTTAAGCACCTTTTTGGGTACTTTGAAGAATGATAGATAATACAAGGGGAGACTCGCCAATACCGAGTTAATCAACGTGATTCTTCCACCTATTGAGAGTTGCCTACTCCTCCACGTAGAAAGTCTATCCCGCATTCTTTTGACCACCGGCTTCCATGTTGCACACATTCTTGGATTTGCCCCAATAGGAATTCCTAGGAAGTTGAATGGTAATTTCCCCACCTTGCAATACAAGAATTTGGCAGCCACCTCCACCTCCCCTTCGTCAATATTCAAACCTATTATACAACTCTTATTGAAATTCACTTTTAGCCGGGACACCATTTCGAACACCCTCAACACCGCTTTCAAACACCATAGGTTTTCTCTTGACTTCTTACACATAAGTAGTGTGTCATCCGCATATTGAAGAATTGGGAAAGGCATATCCAATTTAACACACTCCAAATAACCCTTATCTACACAATTATTCACCACTCCCGCTAAACCTTCGGCAACGATAAGAAATAGAAAAGGTGCTATCGGGTCTCCTTGTCTCAGACCTCTTTCCATTGGGAATTCCGATGTGGGACTCCCATTGACTAATACCGATACCGACCCACCACACACACAAGATCTCACCCACGACCTCCATTTTTCATTAAAGCCCATTCTCATCATCATATATTCCAAGAACGACCAACTCACCGAGTCGTAGGCCTTCTCAAAATCTACTTTGACTAAATACATTGGCCACCTCTTCTTTCTTACTACATTAATCATTTCATTTGCAATCACCACCCCGTCAAGTATTTGCCTCCCACTAATAAATGCCGATTGTGAGTTAGAAATGACCCCACCCAACACCTCTTTAAGCCTCGTAGCTAACACTTTAGCAATAATTTTGTACATACACCCAATTAGTGATATTGGCCTAAAGTCGCTCAAAACTTGTGGATTCTCCTTTTTCCCAATCAAAGCAACAAACGACGATTTAAATGCCCTCGGCAATTTTCCATTTGCATGAAATTGAGCCAAAACCCCGAAAACCTCCTCCTTTATTGTATCCCAACAAGACTTGATAAAGGTAAAGTTAAAACCATCCGGCCCCGGACTCTTCTCCCCCTCACAACTCCATACAGCTTCCTTTACTTCTTCCATGGTGAATTCTTCTATTAACCTTTCCGATTCCAAACTTGAGATGCTCTTGAATTGCACTCCATCCAAAGTTGGCCTTACCCACTTCTCTTCTTTGAATTGATTACTAAAATGCCTTCTAACCTCTTCTTTAATTTCCGTCACCCCGCTAAGCCATTGATCTCCCACTCTTATCATTTCTATTTGGTTCCTCCTTTGTCTTACCTTAAGCGAGTTGTGAAAGTATTTTGTATTCCTATCTCCTTGTTGTATCCATCTTGCCCTCGCCTTCTGAGCGAGTAAGCTTTCCTTTCGATGTAAGCTATCCCAAAACTCCACATTGAGGCCTCTCCACTTTGCTACATCCCATTCTGCTTCTTCCTCACCTTCCTCTTCCATTGCATTCAATTCCTTCACCACTTTTTCAATACCATACACGTCTTTATTCCACACTTTCAACTTCTCTTTTACATATTTTAGCTTTTCTTTCACCACGTGTCCCATCCACCCCTCTACCTTAAGTTCTTTCCACTTCTCTTCTATAAACACCTTTCCATCTTCATGTACTAGCCACCCATTGATAAACTTGAAAGGTTTCGGCCCCAAATTCTTATTCGATGCAAGTAGCCATACCGGACAATGATCCGATACATCCCTATCACCTATCCACTGAGCCTTCAATCCCCATACATCTATCAACTCCTGTGTGATAAGAATTCTATCAATCCTACTAGCTGCTGGACCATTCGGCTGATACCAAGAATACTTCTTCCCCAAACAAGGAAGCTCCACTACTCCCATCTCTGCCGTGAAGAAACTGAAATCTTGTGCCTCCACATTGCTAAATCTGACATTCCTCCCCCTCCTATCTGACCTTTTAGTCACCAAATTGAAGTCTCCACCAATAACCCAACAACCTGGACTTAGTCTCGACTTTTCTGCCATCAAACTCGACCATAGGTCCCGCTTTCTCCGAATGGAACACCCGGAGTAAACATTAACTAAGTAAATGATCCTGTTCTCCAGCTGCATCGCAATGCCAACATAACCAGGGTTTGAGAAAGAAAACAGAAAAACGAACATACCTTTGCGCCAAACAGACAGGATTCCGCCAGAGAGACCAATAGAGGACTGAGCAAACCACTCAAAATCGTCGCCACCCCATAACCTTGCCACTACTACGGGATCAACATCACTCCTTTTTGTTTCTTGAAAAAAACATACGTCAAACTTCTCCTTCAAAATTAAGCTCCTAACACGCTTTTGCTTGGCAATACTACCAAGCCCACTCAAATTCAAAGTGACTAACTTCATTTCCCACCTATGGGTGTCTCCTTCTGACCAAGACATGCCTTGTCCCTGGCCTCCAATTCCTGAATTTTTTTGACGAAATCCTCTTCCTCCCCTCTTCCGATAACTCCAATATTCTTTGCCATTTTCCAAATTTTCTCAACTTTTGTCATTGTTCTATTTGCCCAAATAGAGCTAATATTCTCCACTTCCAACAAGGAGCTACTGCCTCCACTCCCACTGCTAGAAGAGCCTGAGGTTACTGAATTATCACTGATTTGATTGTGAGACCCAGTAGGTAGCCCAACACCAGTGATTGGAGAAGCGCAAGGTAGAGGAGGAAGTTCTACCACAAGGGGGATTAAAGGGGGTGAGTCTACTCCACCAAAATCGCAGAGATTACTGACTAATGGAGTGGGTGTGGACAAGGGAGAAACCGAAACAGGAATAGGGGTGAAAGAAGAAGGAGGTGGGTTATCAAGGAGAGGGAGTGGCCAAAGAGAGAGGGAATGGGACGCAGGGAGAGTGATATTGTTTAAGGGAGGTGGGCCAGAAGAAATGGGTGAATTATTCGATAGATGGGCCTGGGCGACGGGAATAGGCTCAATTAAAGGGCTAAGGGTCAATTGAGGATTGCTAGGATTGTTTGGTGAAGGGTTATTGGTGTTTACTCCATTAGTCATGGTAACTCCTGTACAGTTACTGTTTAAAAATTAATATTGAGAATTATCACTCTTGTCATTCCCACGTGAGATTAATGAGGAATTTTTAACTACCCCACTTTCTGTGCCTAAATCCACGTTAACCATCAATTGTTTTTCCTTGGTTAACGCAAATGAACACAATGCGTGCTCCTGCTCAGCCGTTTTACCTTCCCCAAGATCTTCCATCATTGCAATTTCAAATTCTGCCTCAGTCTCTTCATCTTCCATCAGAGGCAAGTCTGAGCGGCCAACTGCACCACCCACCGCCGGGTCGACCTCTACGTCGCTATTGTTTAGATCTGCTAAATCTTCTTCCGAGTAATTTTCTGAGCTACTGCTTGAATCTGAAGAATTGTCCCTTGGCTTATTCCGTGTGAACCATTGTGGAGCAAACCAATCTTCTATAACTTTTATTACAAACAGTTCACCATTTATCTCAAATCTTTCAACAAAGTTGATGACATCAAACCTCTTTCTCCTTATCAGTATTCTAGCGACGTCCATAGATTTTCTTTTTTCTGTGTTTTCATCAGTGGTTACGTACTCACCAGTTCCGAAGACGACGAATTTGAAGAATTCCTCACACCAAGCATGGGCGGGTATCCCGTAACATTTAATCCAGGTTAAACATTCATCATCCACTTCACCTGGACTCCATTTTCTTATCTCTGAGAACCAATTGTCAAGCCAATCTTTCGCATCTTCAATCAAAGCTTCCATCTCACCTTCTTCCAGGCTCTCTAGGAGGACTAAATTGGCTCCCATCGGAGTTGTTTTCACCGAGAAATATCCCTGCTGAATGAACTCTTCCTGGATTCTATACGCCAAGCCCGGCTTATCAACGACTCCAACATAGGCTTTGTCAAGTTTTGTTATTGCAGATTCATCCACTGAAAAGCTTCTATGGGCCCATGGCCTTTTCGGTTTAGGTGGAGGGACGTAGTTAACAGACCTGGGTGGGCGCCTGACACTGTTCCATTGACCGTGAGATTTACCATGTTGTTTAGGATTAGACGATTCGGGTTGAACAAAAGGCTTGGTTGTGGAGGGCTTATCTAATAAGTGTGTTTGGGGTCTAGAAGAGTGTGGGTGAGGTTCTTTTGGGTAAGGGTTTGATATATTCTGAGTAGCAGCATGACTATCAGCCAAGAATTTTCTTTTGGGTTCTTTTGGGTAAGGGTTTGATTCATACTGGTTCTTGCTGGGTCTATCAAATCTTGAGAGGTTCACTAAGATTTTCTCACTCCCTATGATAATATTATCCAGCTTAATGGCAAAAAATTCTGGGTCTCTAACCTCCACAGCTCTTGCAAATCCAAACCGCTTCCCTCTCTCGTCCCTCTTCGCCGGAATCACAACTTCCTCAAACTCTCCATACTTGAGAAAAGCTTGGAGCATGTGCTTTACCTTGAAATTTTCAGGAAAGTTTGTAAAGAAGTAAGTGGTCCTCTTCGCATCCTTCCTAAAATACTGATAACTCCTTGCTACATCCGTCAATTTCCTTGTTTGCTCAGTCCTCTACCTCCGTCTCTTGACTTCCTGCCATTCGGACACAACCGCATGTCTGTTCTCTTCCTCTCTTCTTCTTGATGATGCTGCATTTATCTCGTTGAACCTATCTGTCTCTTGATGATGCTGCATTGCTTGCACCTACCTCTGAACCTGGTGTTGAATTACAGTTTCCTAAGTTCTCCCGTTTGGGGAACACTTGTTTGCACTCGTTTTTTCATTTTGTGTGCCTAAAAAGTTACTCCCTCTGTCTCATAATAATAGTCACTTTAGCAAAGAAAAATTGTCTCAAAATAATTGCCATTTACAATTTTCAATGCAATATTAATTGTTTTTTGCAAATGTACCCTCTAATTAAAATAATATTCATCATTCCCAAGTTATTATATTCATCACTCCCAATGTTTGACAAGGATAATTTGGTAAAAATACTATTCTCTCTCTTACTTTTATGTTCTTTTCTTAATATGCGTGAAATGAACTAAAACGACCATTATTTTGAGACGGAGGGAGTATATGTTCTTTGTAAGTTCAAAATATCTCATAAAGTGGTGGTCCCCAACGCCTGAGCACATTACAACGCCTGCAAATTACTTGACACAACAATAATGCACAGACTTTTGCCCTGGTCCCATCTCCTTCTTCTCACTCATGTAACATAGGTGCCAAAAGTAAGTGACTCGAGTCGAATAATCCCAAAACACTAGATTTTACGGATGATCGGAAAGGAGAGGTAAACTCGCAAAATCCTAAAATCGTAACACTAATCGTAAGATTATACAAATTTAGAAAACTAATTTATACATACTTATAAAGTCATATATATGAATATAAAAGATCAAAAGTAAGATAAATTGAACTTAAAATTACCATTCAACTTCCAAATACTTAAATAGATTCAAATTCATAGTTCAAAACATAACTTAACAACTAAAACTAGCCAAAACAAATCTGCCAGAAACTGAAACAGATGAAATAATAGTGGCAGCAGTCCCACGCTCAACAGTAGCTGTAGCAGCAACAGAAAGTGAAGCCATATTTAGAAGAGAAATAGAAGAACTTCTTGTGTAGAGGAAATACGCAGACACATCGGAGGAGAAGAACTTTCTACGTTTTGCCGCCGTGTCTCTTCTCATCTAATACACGAGATTCCACCCGATTCCACCAAGTAAGGATTCTGCGCCTAATCTGAATCGCTGAGGGCTGGTGCAATTGCGATTTTGTGCGATTTTACGTCTCAAAGCGCGATTTAAACTACCATGGACTCGACACCAAAATCAGCACTGAAATCCTACATCACTTAAAACACAATTAAATTCGCAAGAGGTGAGCACCTAAGTGATTTTTTGGCTCATTAGAGGCTTCCACACTTGAGACTAAGCAAACAACTAATTCTTAACACTTTTCTAACACAAATCACTATTAGATATGCAACAATTAAGCCAATGAAGTACAAATAACTCTTATTTCTAAGAGTTGTCACACTCCCAAAGTTAAATCATTGCTTGTTCTCAAGTAATGATACTTGACAAAGACTAAAAGAAGAAAATCAAGGGACACAAATAGCTTGCACAATTTGCATTTCATTAGCTTCACAGACATGAATCGGAGAGGGCTTAACTCTCACTTTTTCACTTCATTCACACACACGTTGTTTTTCATGACCACCTAGTCTGCTAACTGCTCAATAGTGAGTGCATATACTACTAGGTAAAGTTCAATTCCCCAGCAGTTTCAGAACAAGGATATGATTTGCAAGATATGATTTCCTAAATTTTACCTCAAAAGACTTCAAAGAGGGGGAGTGGACTACAATTTTTGATCAAGGATTGGGGGATTACAATACAACACTAGGCTTAGTTTTTATGCTTTCTTTTACTTGTGGTCAGTACATTATTTTACTCTTTCCTTTTTTACTAACTCTCCCTTTATCTTTTACGTGAATCACAACATTAACCATGGAGAAACCCAATTACTCAGTAAAGGGTTTGTTCACACATTCTTTTTTTCTTAATATTTAAGCCTCTGGCTTAGTGCACTAACCATTTCTTTCTTTTTGTACAACCCATATTACATAAATGGACTACCCCCAAACTTACTTTGTTGTTATCCCCCAAACTAATATAATAGCAATCAATTTTAATTTCACTTTCAACTTCAATTTCAATAGAAAACTTCGATTTCAACTTTAATTTTCAATCCTACATTATTTTTTACAAATCCTAATCCTATTTTGTTCTTCTAAACGTTTGTTCTCCTAACCATTTATGATCTGAAACTACACTAAAATGTTAACAAAAGCAAAAAACAAAAAAAAACGTAACTTACTCGAGAGAGGGAGAGCTCTAGTGGTGGTTCCTCAGTGGTGATGAAGAGGGAGAGCTCCGGTGAAAGAGAGAGAGATGGTTCGTGAGAGAGAGAGAGAGAGAGAGTGGGGAGAAGATGATGGTGGTGGTGGTTGTGAAAATGGAGATAGGTTTGTGAGAGAGTGTGTTTTGGTGAAGAGAATAGAAAGTTAGAGAAGAAAAGAGGAAATGAAAGAGGAAATAAAAGAGATTCAGGTAAAACGAAAAAACCCAAGGTTAGCGACGGATACCCCCTCAAATTTCGTCGCTAACTAGTTGCGCAAGTTCCAAGGATTGCAAAAGTCAGAGCCCTATTTGCGAGGGACATTTTGTCGCTAAGCCCCAAACAATCCATCGCCAATGACCTATGTTTGCGTGGTTCTTTTTAAAAAAGTCCTGCTCCCAATTAGAGACGTACAATTCAGTCGTTAATGCACATAAAGTCCGTCGCTAATGGCCTACAATCAATTGCTAATACGCTAATTATTGTTTTAGCGACGAACCATGTTTCCCACGCTAATTTCCATCGCTAATCATATTTTATTTTGTAGTGTGTGCCATCAGCATCGAGGTAACTTATGATGGTAAGCGTCATATAATTCAGAAGACATTTTGATATGCCTCTGTAAAATAAAAAGCATTAAATTTAAGAACAAAAGTGAAATATTTTGGCGAATCCCCTTCACGACTATGGATGATAGCTTCTTTTATTTAACAAATGATAACAAAAGAAATTGGTCAATAATAGAGGAAAACTAATTTCTAATATATATATATATTCCACACTCTAGGTGAAAAAAAAAAAGAAATAAAAATTTCCCGCACTTGATAGAATGCCATTAGTAAATAGAAAGTGACCTTTTTAGGCCTAGCAGAAGAACAGGTATAAAGTGGTTCTTCTATTATCCTTAACTCATCAAATAAATATCAACAACCCATTCTCACAACATCTTCAAACCATTCCCCATCACACAAAATTCAGTGTAGGCCATTAGCGACGGACTTTATGTGCATTAGCAATTGCAGATCAAAATCAAATTCAATGTTTACTTAGCACAAAATCCATTCCCCATCACACAGCCCACACCATCTTCAATTGCAGATCATTTAGTAGGTTAAGAAAGCAATAACAAACAACAAAAACTAAAAAAGGAATATAGAAGTAGTATCGTAATTTGATATGCAATGTTAGTGAAAGCAATAACATCAAACAAAAATAAAAATAATGAATGTAGCAAAAGCATCGTAATTTGATGCGCAATGTTAAAACATTGATTAAATTTTATCACACAAAATTTTCAACATCCAACGGTTGTGACAGTGAAAGGGATCTACTTGAATCAAAATATACTGAAAGCGCAACACGTCTTCAACATCGGTAATTTCCATAGCTGCAAATGAGTAATATTAAAAAATATTAATACATTTAGTATCGGTCATACAGAAAAATCCGATACTAAATGTACTTATTTAGTATCGGTCATACAGAAAAATCTGATACTAAATGTACTTACTTAGGTACATTTAGTATCAGTGTTTCTGTATAACCGATACTAAATGTACTTACTTAGGTACATTTAGTATCGGTTATACAGAAACACTGATACTAAATATACCTTAGTAATACATATAGTATCGGGTGCTTATGCATGTACAACCGATACTAAATGTACCCTAACAGTACCTTAGTAGTACATTTAGTATCGGGTAAAAAACCGATACTAAATGATCGTACATTTAGTATAGGTCGATTTAGTATCTATTCCACAACCAATACTAAATGTGCAAAACAACCGATACTAAATGTCATTTTTCCACTAGTGAATGCTATGTTTGTTCAAGAAAAGGCAAGGAGAATGAAATTAGTGGCCGAAATAAGAAGTTTTTGTAACTATTTATCTTTAAATTTAACACTGCTATTAGAGGTCGGTGAGCATTGGAAAATAATGTGGTGCTGGTTATTTTGGGAATGCATGTTTGGGAGATGGTGTTTGTAACACCCGATATTTCATATTTACTTATATATTTACATGCTTGAATATAGTAGTAATTTTGAACATTTTTTGTGTGAGTTGCTTTTGTAATTGATATACTTTAGTAAATTTTATTATTTTACTATTAAATTATTTGATTCCTTATTTTCTAGTTTTGTAAAATATTAGTTATCATTTATTATTGTTAATAATAGGGGAACTCTCCAAAATGTATGATTAAATGACACAGACACTCCATCTAATTTTTAAATGAACACACATTTCCCTTATTTATTGAAAAAGTTTCACTCACCTCTCTTAAGGTTTAATTAAAAATACAAAAACCTTCTTTATGCATCCAACGAGGGGATTAGTCACTGTGTTCGGCGGTGGATACCCTGGTCTCGACCAAAAAAACTTATTATTATTACTATTATTATTATTATTGGTGCTATTATAATTATATAGTTTTAAATTAGATTAGAAATGCGTTTTAAAAAGAAGAGATATTATTTTGGATATGATCTGTACCTTATTCGTGCTGGAGTGACCGGTTCCGATAGTCGGTAGTCTTGGCTAGTCGTGTTGAAGAGCTTAAGTCGGATCACAAGTCGGGGGTTGTACATGCAAAGACACTCCAACACCCAAGTCAAGGGAAGAAGTCAAAACGAGGTATGAGAGTGAGAATGTGTACCTGTCTGCACCATCGAATTAATCTGGCGAGTCGATACCGGTCGTTGCTAACGATAAGGCACGGATTGTCATTTTCCTGGTGACATCGCTCTTCTTTTCCAAGAGAGATTCTTGCCTAGTGGTCGCTTTTAGGCCCAAAGTAGGGAGGAGCCCTTGGCCCAATCCGAAACATGATTCATCACTATCGCAGGCTTGCAGCCCATGCAGTTAGTTTTTAGTTTTTAGTTTTAAAATAAGATATGTTGGTGCACCCCCACCTGTCATTCAAGAACCCCCTACCCTCACTTTTACACACGCACTGTTCACTACCATTTTCTCTAGTCGCGAACCTTGAAGCGCCGCCATAAAAGTATCTCAAGCTTACTTCTCCCTAATAAATTTTTTGCCAACATTATTACTAATCATCATGTTGTTACTTATAGCCCACACCAATAGTGCTGAACCTTCCACCACCATAGACCATTGAAAAATTGGACGTGCTCACAGCCACACGCTCTGCCATCCATGAGCCCATGTGGTGTGGTGTGGTGTGTTTGCCACCGTCTTCTCATCAAAGTGTAGATCAGCGTCTCCTCTTTCTGCTTTGGGAGCCTGTTTTGAGTTTAGAGAACTTTGGTTCGTGGGTAACCTTGGAGACTTATGTCTGTATTATTGCTGACATTTTGAGTTTAGAGAACTTTGCTCTCACAACACCTACTGAACACCTTGTACACTGATGATTTCTGATTGAAGCACTTTTGTTTGAGGATTATCTGAAGTCACAGTTACAGGCTATTTCTGGAACTTCGGGTGCCGTTACTTTTGTTTGTTTGTTGTTATTTGTCTTGATTGTTGTCAGATATGACTATAACAATTTTTTTTAATATTCTTTATCTTTCACTAAAGATGAAGAAATTCGTTTGAAGTATCTATGTGACTCTCTCAGTAAGTCTTTTGGTTCTTTAACCACGACTAGTATGAGTGTATGATCTCGATCATTTAGTGTTTGTGGTACAGTCCCTAAGAAATTTGGTATTCTTGAATCTAGCGCCAATGATCACATGACATTTGATCCCAAATTGTTTTCCTCTTATACCTCCTCCGAGAGGAATTGTTATGTCACTGTTTCCAATGGTTCTTATGGTCGTATTGATGGCTCAGGGGATGTTAACTACAAGATATGCTGCAAGTTCCCACATATTCAAGATCATGCCATGGGAAAGACAATTAGAGTTGCTAAGAAACAAAGAGGATTATACTACTTGTCTGGAGAACAATATGATTCGAAAGTGCTGAGCACTTTCTTCTAGGCTGGGTGTTCTAAGTCTTCTCATTCTGCCACACAGATTTGGTTTCAGCACAAGCATATTGGTCATCTTACATTCTCTTTAGTTAAGTCTATGTTCCCTCCTTTATTTTGCATCATTTAGTTGAGTCTTTTAAATGGGACATGTGTTAGTTAGCTAAGCAGCATCATGTCTCTTTGACTCCTAATATCAATAAAAGTGTTGAACCTTTTGATTTAATACATTCCGATGTTTGGAGACATGCGCCTATTTTTGATGTTTTGGCTACAAAATGGTTTGTTTCATTTATTGATGACCGTACTCAAGTAACCTGGATTTTCTAAATGAAGGATAAATCAGAAGTATCGCAATTATTTATTAACTTTATCACATGGTAGAAACACAATTCGGCAAAAGCATTAAAATAATTTGTTCTGATAATGGCGTGGAATATGCCAACCATAGCCTTTCAAACTTCACATGTAAACAAGGAACACTGCATGAATTTTTATGTGTTGACACCCCTAATAAAATGGTGTCGCTCAAAGAAGGAATCGCCATTTACTTTAAGTTTCTAGAGCCATTCCCTTCCAAATGGCTATTCCCAACTCATACCGAGGAGAAGCAGTATTGAATACTGCTTATTTGATTAATCATGTCTCATCTCTCATTTAAGGTCATGTTAGTCATGTTTAGTTTTTGAGCTTACAACTTCCTTCTGTTCCTATTTTGTAGAGTCTCGAGTGTTTGATTGTGCCGATGTTGTTCATGTTCCTAAACAACATTTAAGTAATCTGGATCCTCATCTAGTCATATGTGATTTTTCGGGTTATGCTCCAATTAAAAGAGTAAGCAAATTTTATCATCCTTCTAGTCGTAAGTATTTTGTCAAAAAAGATGTCATTTTCATGAAAACGTTTCTTATTTCACTTGTCCTCAACTTTAAGGGGAGAATCACAATGACTTCGAATTTGAGTCCCTTATTTATTTTGAAGTTGAAATACTATCCATTGCTGTCAAAGAGGATGTAATAATTGATATAAATAGTAACATGCGACAAAGTCTATTATTGAAAAGACTATATAGGTTCATTTGACGGTTATTATTTTTTGTTAGTTAAGACACTAGTATCATGAAACAAAATTGTTAATTATTTAGTATGCTATTACTTGGGAACTTATTTGTTGGCTTGGTTCTCCTTGATCATTGTATGGGTGCTAAGAGAATCCATTTAATATTATTATTATGATTATTATTATTATTATTATGTCATGTTCTTTAATGAAAAATTCATACAAAAACACCAATTTAAAGTGATGTATTAAGATTTGGGAGAATTCTGTGTTACTCGTTGAGTTTTGTTCTGTATGATACCTACAGGAAAAATTAGTATAATACTTAAATTTGTTTTGAAATACTTAAATGTAAAAAATTGCATTTCATTGAGTGATTGAAGGTTGAGTATTATACCCAACAAAACTCAATGGATATTGGAGTTTTTAGCTAACATTTGTGGATGTTAAACTTTGTTCTTTTTTATAATAGTATGATACGTATAAAATGATAACCAAAATTAGGATTTTATTAAAAAAAATCATAATAATAAATCAGGTGCTTTGAGGGTGAGGGAGCAAATCAAATCCCTCACAGGTGAATCATTAAATATGACCGTAGGATGTAGTGTAAAAATCCATCAACAACTGAGATTTAATACTGGTTGATTCAATCTTAATCACTCATAGTATTTCACACAATATCCTATGGTCAATTATAGTGATTCACTAGTAAGGGATTTAATTTTCTCCCTCATCTTAGAAGCACCCTAATAATCCAAGGAAAAGAGAAAAAGAAGCGAGAAATAGATCTAAAAGGTGGAACCAAAATATCAAAAATTGAAGTGAGCAATTACTTTCATAAGTTTTTTTTTTGAATAGCTTGGCAAATTCTTAATTGCCCCATAAAAAATTAGGTGAAGCCCTCCCATTCATTTTTAAAAAATTGTCCTCATGAAGCAGAACTTTTTTTTGTTGGGGTAAATAAGAATTTAATAAGTCAATTTGTTGGCTAATGGTGTAAAATATTTTACGTCAACGGTATAAACCAATTAATCTCAAATATTTACTTTGTTGACAAAACACTTTTTTTGAAGATAACTTTTTGCCATTATGTAAATCCCCAATTTGGCTAATTTCGTTAATTGAAATTAGCAAGTGGTCATATTTAATTAGTTAGTTAATTTCAGTAAATAGTGTCCTTGATTATATATGAAAGCAAATTACATGTTAAATTAAGCGACTTGGTTGTGTGAATTCTTGGATTAAATGGAATTATTATTGTTTGAGGAATTACATGGCATTGAGATAGTGTCTTAGTTATAAATGGGTAGAGATTCGCTTAAGGGTAAAATAGGAAATGAGCTTTTAAGTTAGGACACCTCAGCTGAAATTAAAACTACTCACTCCTCAATCTCACAAAAACACCACAAACAACCACACAATATTCATTTGTCGCAAAATTCAAAAATAGAAAGAAAGAGGGGGAGAAGAGCTTGAAGAGGAGAAGAGAGAAGAAGAGGAATAGCTGAAAACTTTCACACACCACATTCATCACTCTCCTTCACCCATTGATTTCACCATAGTTGAAGGTTAGTTCCACCATTTCATCTCCCTTTGCTTTGTTTTCCCTTTTTCACCATCAACGAAGCTTGGAAACCCTAAACCCAAAGCTGAAAGTCTTGTTGCATGTTGACATTAAGGGATGTGTTGTACTTCATAGAGGCTATATTGTTCATTAGAACCTTGAGTTGGTGATTTGAAGGCTTGGGGTTTGAATTTGGAGGCTTAGGAGTGAATTGGTGCTTCAAAAATTCAGCTACACTTTTTTGTTGTGTTATTGTCATCAATTAAAGGTGAGTTCTTCACTAAATTGAGAGTAGCTAATGGTTTGTTCCTTGCATGTGCTTGATTCTGAAATTCTGGAAATGAATGTTCTAGTTGATGTTCTTAAGTTGTGAAAATGTTCCTTGAGAAGACCTTGTGCTGAAATTGTTTTAAAGTAATTGTTTGGTGTTGAATGTTCATGACTTGCTTATAATTGAATGATTGATTGCTGGAAAATTTATTGTTTGGATGTACCATGGTGCTATTAGTGATTGCTGTTTAATTAGGAGTTAAGTGGAATGAACATAAGGATCAAAACAAAGAGGAAAAACAGTCAATTTTTGCAAATCTACACTTGCACAGCAGTAGTAGCGTCGCGACTCGAGCTGTCGCCTCGCGACCAATCACACATATGTCAAGAAAAAGTTTCTGGACCATATCGCGACGCGATGGGACAAGGTTGCATCGCGACCCTGTGCAATTTTCAGCAAAATTACATTCATACTGTTTTTCCATAACTTTTGATCCGGGAACCCGATTGAGGTGTTCTCAAGAGCGTTATAAAGCTTATTAAAATACCTAATAATATAAGTGAATCGAATTGTGATATGCTCATTTTCTTGATGGTTGGTGGTACTAACTATATAATAGGAGTATTTGACATTAAGATAATAATACCATGATTTTGCTTATGATTGATATTGCTATTACTATCATCTTGAGTTCTAAAAGAAATTGTAAACCGATTGAATATTCTTTCGAGAGACAACATGGCCAAGGCCGAGTAATGGACACAAGTGTCCAAGTAAACATAAGACATTAAGCGGATGACGATCTCCAGTTATAGCACACTTGACGAGGGGACTTCATGCGCCCTAAACCAAGGGCTTCTTTAGTTGACTCGACAATATTTCTTATTGGGTGGGTTTCCCGTGGTATAAGCCTTGCAGTACCTGGGTTTGTGCTACGAGAAAGATAAGTTAAAACACCGAGAGTCTAAGGTGAGAGGTCCCGAAGAGCTCATTGAGATTTGTAATCTCATGATTTATTTTGTGGTGTTTTCAGATAAGCAGGGCAAGTCGGAGAAAACTGAGAAAAAGTAGCTGCTAGTTCGAGATGCTAATCAAGAAGGATCCTTGAGATCAATATCATGTTTTGCTTAGCTTATCTTAGAAGTCATTTTGTAACCTAAGATGTACTCGATACTTTAACTTAGGTTTTGAAGTTATCGTTTGGTTATTAATTCCGCTTTTGGATATTGAACATTAGGGATTTGTATGGTCATTTGATTATGTTTTTTAGTTTCCGCTTGACCTTTTTATAATCAAGCTTCTTCAAGTTTATAACTTAATATTAATAGAGTTTTTCAATGTCTAAAGTAGAATTAGTACTCTGATTATGCTAAGGTGTTACACATAACACTTAAAAAACATGTCAACATATACCAAACTCAAAATTTATTTCAACGGTTTACTTTTTGATCAAAACTTCTAAAATTTTGGTTGGTCGCATTTGTATAAATTTGACACTTTTCATCAAGATTGTCAAAATCAAACTAAATCGAGGCAGTTTGATCTGTTGAACCGATCCTCAGTCTGACTCAAGTGAACTTGAGACCTGCCCTACATGAAAATTGGAATAAAATCCTGATCCAGATAGAAACAATCCAATCTTAGAGGTACATATATACATATCCTAATTACAAAATTGACACCTAAAATACCAAAACTATAATACATAATAGCAGCTATTCTTCCTCGCCTCGCTCAGTCTTATCATATCTATTTGAAAAACATAACAACATAAAGAGTGAGATTATAAATCTCAGTGAGTTCTTTTGCGACCCCTCATTCGTAACCTCTCGTGATCTTTTTATTATCTTCTCACTTGTCATAACGTAGCGTAATCCAAAAGAAGACTGAAAGACGTCAACTTTAGCGGAGAACCCAACGTGACTCAATTCGAGTCAACCAGAATAACCATAATGAGCCGTGACTCAATTCGAGTAAATCAGAATAACCATAATAAGCCATAACTCAATCCAAGTAACCATAATGGGCCTTGAACTCAGGATACATGACCTCCCATTCCAAGTACGCTACTTAACCTCTTGGGATCGTCATCCTCATAGTGTTTTATTAATATTCTTAGTTATGTCTCACTCGATATCATTCCAATATCTTCCCCAATCAATCCATAATTCAAATTAAGTCACAATTGAACCTTAAACCATATCCATGAATGACAATAACAATTATCAATAACCAATCCAAATCACTTATATGGTTAGTTCTTTCAATAAGCTTTATAACGCATCTGAGAATACCTCAATCGGGTTCCCGGTTCAAAAGTTATGGTCAAAACTGTTTGGGGTATTAATTAAGTGACAGGGTGCGTGTGAGTTGTGTGGGGCGCAACCTAAGCGCAAAGAGACAGTGGTTATCACGCGTGAAGTGCACGTAAGCACAACATAAGTGTGAACTGACAGTAGCTACAGAGTGGTTTGCGCGTGGGTTGTGCGTGCGTGCTCCTGTATAGTAGAAACACCAATTTTTCAGCATTAAACAATCAAATTCTCACCCATTTCAAATCCTAAAACATAACAATTCATCTCAATACCAAATCTAATTCCAAACCACATTTCTACACACATTCTAATCATACACAGGATCACCAATCACACATCAATCATCAATTTTAATCACTTCATACTAGTATTGTAGCGACCGATAAATCCGGGAAAGGATTCCTCGAAGGTTCAAAAATGAAGCCGCCACCAAAGTTTAGTTTAAGGGCAAACATTGGAAAATCCCCTTTGGAATGGATAAGGGTCCTTGAGACCAGATTAGGGTTCGGGAGTCGGTTATGCATGGGGAATGTATCAGCACCCCACAACACCCTTGCTAAGGAAGGTTACCTGCTAATTAGTTGTAGGAAAAATGTTAATTTTCAAAAAGTTTATTTTACCCCTTTTATTTTGAAAAAAAGAAGTTTAGAGAGATAGACTTGGTATATTTGAATTAAGAATCTATTTAGAAAAAGACTAAAAAGGTTTTTTTATTAGTGCAATTGACAGATGTCGGCTGCCCTCTGCTCTTACGTATCTCTTGGTAGAGAATCAAATCACACGTAGTTCTTGGTAAAAAAAATTGTTTGTTGGTGTTTTTTATTTAGGGATTTTAGGACTCTTGAGTGATCAGTTCAATTGTCCTAAAAAGCTAACTAATCCGATTGTACAATCGATTTAATCCCCTATTTTTTAAAATTTGTTTTTTGGAAAGGAAAGAAATGTTTGGGTGTGTGTGTTTTTATTTATTTAGAGATTGTTTATTTTGGATAGGGATTCTAGGACCTGATCCGTAACAGTTCCTTAGTGGTCCTAAAAAGCTGACTAATCCGACTGTACAGTCGACTTAATCCCCTATCTGTTTTTTGAAGAGAAATATTTATTTATTAATTATTATTTTTATTGAGGTTTTAGGACTATTGAGTCGTACAACTCATTCATCCTAGAATACTAACTAACCGGACTGTACAGTCGACTTAGTCCCCTATTTGTATTTTTGGGGAAAAATAAATTATTAGTTTATTGTTATAGGTTTTTGTAAAGAAAAATATAAAAAAACGAAAGAGGGCGCAGCAGTAAAAGTGGGGTGCAATTAGCTGCAGGGTGTTGTGTTATTAGAAAGCGGTGCGCCTAGCTAAACCCAGTTTTCGCTGTTGGGCTTCTTTTAGGGGGGTCTGTGTTATAAAAAAAAGGCTAGTTGTAAATAATAATCTGAAGTTTTAATTTGAAAATAAAATAAATGTTTATTTAATAATATATATAAGGCAACTATTATTGAAAACCTAATGGTTTCCTTCCTCTTTCCTTTATTTTTTTAAAAAGACAATGTTTCTAAATGTGAGTGTGTGAGTATGAGTGTTGATTTCAACATGTATAAGTGTGGGTGTTATAATGGTTCAGCTAAATAAAAAGTTAAGTGGAATGAAGTGTTTGGTTGGGATATGAAATGTTTACTTTTCCCTTATTCTCATTTTCCCACTTAAGACAACTTCTAGTTAATCTAATGAGCAGTCAATACACACAAATATCACATTTAGGCAAATCAATTCATGAAATCATCAATCACTAGTCAATCCAAAAACGATTAAATCAATTAAATCATTTAGCAACTAACACTATAATTTCACATCTAAGCAATCCATTCCTAGAATTATCAATTCAAATCAACACATCAATTCACTATGCAAATAAAATAATGGAAATGACCTAAAAAATTGGTCAAGTCTAAACTATTACTTTCATGCAACCTCACATATCAAACCCCTAGACAAAGCCCTAACATATCTTATTTGAACACTTAAAGGGACTCACCCCAACTTGTATTGATCATACACAATCCTATATCACGTTATGACCCAGACATCTCCGTACAGTAAGGATCAAAGGAAATCATGATTGCATCAAAGAGATTTAGAAAGAAACAAGATAAAATTCTTAAAAGTGGTTTTCCTCTTGAGAGCAATCCAATTTTCTTCCAAACTTAATATAACTTATACTCTCTATATAGGTGATCCGCTACTATTTGCTCGGTGATACAATGGTCAATTCAGCTTCAAAGACTAGATGGTTGCCCACAATTCCTCGAACCAGCCCGAACGCCCACTCCTTCGTTCGACAACATCGTCTGTAGTCCTCTATTTTCGTTGCGTGCTCTAATGAAAGAAGAAGGCCAAGAATCCTATGGTTCGGTGTTTCGATAATTTTCAGGGCTAGGGAAACCAATTGTAGTTATTCTCAGTATATTGCATTAAATATTGAGTTGATCAGGCTCAATGATTCGGTCTATCTAATCTATATACCGTAAAATCACTAAGCCTGACTAGGTCGAACTGCTCTAATACCAAAATGTAACACATTGAACTTTGGACGTGACAATGTGTAGGCTGTTAGCCATTTTACTAACTCGGAGATATGCAAATCTAAGTTTGGATTAAAAGACTTTGAACTTATACTTCATAGGAGTCCAATTTACCAATATGGTAACAATCTTTCTATCATATTCCATGGGAACTCCGTCTAACTTATAGTACAATTTTACATTTAATTGTACATTACTTAATCTAATCTTAGAGGTACATATATACATATCCTAATTAAAAACTTATAACCTAAAATACCAAAACTATAATACATAACCATTGACTAGGGTGAACTAGCACTTAAACATAGACCTCGAAGGATCCCATAACTCGGTATCTGAAAGCAGCTGCTACTCTTCCTCGCCTCGCTTAATCTCAACCTGTCAATCTGAAAAACATAACAACATAAAGGGTGAGATTATAAATCTCAGTGAGTTATTTCGTGACCCCTCACCCATAACCTCTCGTAGTATTTTATTATCTTCTCACTTGCCATAACGTAGCGTAATCCAAAAGAAGACGGAACGACATCAGCGTTAGCAGAGAACCCAACTCGAATAACCATAATGAGCCATGACTCAATACAAGTAAACCCGAATAACCATAATGAGCCTTAAGTCAATCCGAGTAACCATAATGGGCCTTGACCTCAGGAGACATGACCTCCCATTCCAAGTACGCTACTTAACCTCTTGGGATCGTCATCCTCATAGTGTTTTATTAATATCCTTAGTTATATTTGTAACACCCCGATTTTTGTGTGTTGCGGTTTTTTATATGATTTTGTTTTATGAATTATTTTGAATTGATAAAATTTTCGTGCACCCCCTATCACTTACTCAAACAGTCCAGCAACCCAGACTCAGGCTAGTTTGCGCAAACCCACTAGATCCCCAAAACCCGGCCCACGCGTCTTCTTCAATGCGGAAAAGCTGCACAACAAAGCAGCCATTAAACCCTAACAAGGGTTTCCCTCTCCCATTCGTTCTCACACTATGGACCACGGTTAAACCCCAAAACTTACCCCCTGACTCGAAAATGGCCACAGATTCTGAATATGGCCTTGGTTTCATCGATTGTTGCTCCATTGCGAATAGTTGCTCGCGCCACTACCGCCCCAATAAGACTTCTTTCTTCCATCTCCGGCCACCATAACCTTCATCCATGAGAACTGAATGTGGATATGAACTTCCCTCACCAGAATCGAAATTATTGTGGTTGATTTCGCCCAAAGACCCTCACTTTCAAAACCCATCTCAACTCACGTTTCCCTCAGCGAACCGTAACCGTCTTTGATGGTTTTCGTCCCTTGTTCAGATACGGTCTTCTGTTCATTCGTTTTTCATTTTCAACCTATGGTCACGGTAAGGACTCCTCGTCAAAAACATTGGCCTGCTGTAATTTTATTCGTTTTGCATTTTCATAAAGAGTAATTGAGTATTTTAAATATTTTAGTGCATGACTTTCTGACTCTCGTTATTGTTATTACATAATTGTAAGTGTTCGAGTCAAGCATTGGCCTGCTGTAATTAAAACACGCTCTAAAACTTGTGGTTTGTCTTCATTGATTCGCTATAGGAATACACTTAGATATTAGGTATGGGAGAAAGGGTTTCGTTTCTATATGGGGAATAGGGGACAGGACTATAATAGAATTTATTATCACCATTCATGTTGTTTGTATTTATTCATCAGCTAATTATCACCTATTCGATTTATTCAATTTGGATGACTGTAACTGTTATGGATGACTGTAAATTATTCGATTTTGATGATTGTAATTAAATGATTTGGAGGACTGTAAGTAAATGAATTGGATGACTGTAACTATTATGCCGAGTTTAGAGAATGAATCTAGTATGATTAGTCAATTGTATGTTAAATGATGTCCTTTAATTAACGCGTGAGGAACGAAAAGACGTAGATAGGTGACCGTAGAATTAAGTCGCTAGTGGAGATGAATTTAGAGTAAGAACGGAGTACCTATAAGGATTAATGTATAAAATCAATCCTAGTTGTGGGCGATGCGAAGTAAATAATAGTGAATGGGTACATAAGATTGAGACTGAGGAAGAACTTGGGGAAATGACTATTCAGTTAGTAATTGTTAGAATCGATAGTAGAGAAACCAGAAATTTAGCCAACCTTTATATAAGAAAGTGGGATAGTTGTACTACTTAATCTCATGTAGGTATAAAATTTTGGAAAAAAACTTACAAAATCTATTAATACTTGGTTGACATTAAATTATGTTAGAGAGTTAGAAATATGAAAGCAAGTTAACTTAGATGGTAAGAAGCTTTAAATGGTATAAATGAAACTTATTAGAACCAAAGAAATAAGTAGAGATAGCTAACTCTAAGCTATATTTAAGATATAAGAGTAGTATTAAAACTAAGTGTTCGGGACTGGGCCCAAGACCCATTTGAATCAGGCCAGGCCCATCTCTGCACCAAAGACCACCCGATGTGCATAATGACCACATCGAACGGTTAAGAAACCCGCACCCGCATCCAACGGCTCAACGACGGCGCTTCGTCTATAAATAGAGGTGCAAACCTCCATTTCCATGTACGTACTCATTTCATACTTACCTCTCCACTTCCCTTGCTAACTTAGGCATCGGAGTGCTTGCAGGTACCCCACACCCGACGTGCGGGAGCGGCTTATCTCAGACCATCCAAGGCCGATATTCATCCATACGAAGTCAATCTTCAAGCTTCGGGAAGCAGGACAACTTGTACCCTGGACCCGACGTTCAGGTACCGAACACTAAGTAAGTAAAAGAAATAGAAGGAACTTTAAAATACTAAAATTATAAGAAGATCATAAGCTAGACATATTATCAAATTATACTATAGATAGGGATTCATAATTGGTTACGTTTTGTCTATATTAACTGAAATGCTAATTTAGTCTTATCCTAATATAGATCCGGAGAATACATCTCATCGGTATTGGTCCTCGAATCCTCTCTCAATGGCTTAGGAAGTTGGTGAGATCATGGGGACTATAACAAGTCCTACATATTTCTTTTCACTCATTTTATACTTATTTGACGACATCTTTCGCTTATGTTTACTTGAATTTGGTTTTTTAGAGGGACATGGTATTATGATCGTTGTTGCGTCAAAAACACACTTAGAGCAAGTGTACTCTTTCGCAGAAGTAGTATAAAAGATTATCGTATCCACAGGGATTAATTAACAAGTACCAAACTAGTCGAGATTATATATTGTTTAGACGAACAATAATTTGGATGTTGTAGAAACAAAATAAAAAGAAATAAAATAACAAGAATTAAAATGCAAGAATATAATCAATGGAGAGGTCTAGGGTTGCAGTTTCACTTGCAAGCTTCGATTCCCTTATGTCTAATTCTACCTGAATTTCCTTATTTTATTTAATTACCAATCCCTTTACTAAAGCTATTAATCCGTTTGGTCATTCGCGATTAATATTCTTTTTCCTAAATTAACCCTAGTTTGGTCATGCTAGAATTTAAATTTAAGAAAAGTATAAAGTACAAAAAGGTTGAATGATTGGAAGACTAAATTAAAGTTTGGTCATGCATTAATTATAGCCCCAATTATCCTATAGGTCCACCAACTAATTGCAGTACGGTCGCTGATCAACTAATTGATTATGAACATGAGAAGGGTAGCTAATCCTAATTATGTGATAAAAATAATAGAACAATATTAATTAAAATAAAAAGTAGGAATTCAAATAAGAAATTAGAACATAAAGGGGTTTCTAAACATGCAAGATCCACCTAAGACCCTAGAAGAGGATTTAGGTATCCATAATAATCAAGAACAATAAAAGAAAAATAAGGTTCATAAATTACAGAAATAAGAATAACCCGGAAATAGAGAAAGTCTTAATTTTTGTCTTCAATCTCCTTCTTTTACTCCAAAGCTCTTTCACGGTGTCAAGAACGGTGCCGAAAATCTCTTTTTCTCCTCTCCAATCTGTTGTCGTCAGCGTGAGTGGTTTTGTTTGTGTTATGGTGGGTAGCTTTTTCATTCACAAGTAAAGCCCTCCTTTTATATTGGTTCCTTTTCTTTCTCCCCAAGCTAGGGATCAAGTCAAGATTGCTTCCACTTTTAATTGCAAGATATGCCAATCCCTAAATATTAGGATTTAGATTCTTCCTAAATATGTGTTGCTTGCTATCCACTCAATGTCTCTTTCTTTCTCTCCAAGTCACATGTGCATCACTTTTAATTGAAATCTCCAAGAGGATCTTCTTCTTTTTATTACTGTGGGCCTTCTTGCATTAATGGGCTTGGGCTTGCTTTCTTTTATTCTAACATTTCTTCTAATTTCAGCCCACTTTTATAATAATTTTCCTTTTTCTACCTTCCTGCAAATATAGAGTAATTTAAGTCAGTTATTTATTTAATCAGTAATAATTACTCTAAAAACAACTCAAAATATCTCTAATAAATGCACTAAATTAGAGTTTATCAATCGTATAGTTTGCAAATTTAAAGAAATGGATTTTGTTGGACATTTGTGATTGAGATATTCATATATGTATGTATATATATATATATATATATGCGAGTTTGTTTTATTGGAGTTTGGAAATGAATGGGGGTAAAACTTTGTTAGAATACTGCATGCTAACAGCGGTATGTGTTAGTCTTGCTGCACCACGATTTATCTTTAGGCGGTTAGCCTATTTTTATATTTCGAGGCGGGGAGCCTATTATTGATATTTGAGGCGGGGAGCCTATTATTGATATTTGAGGCGGGGAGCCTATTATTGATATTTCGAAGCGGGGAGCCTATTATTGATATTTTCAGGCGGGGAGTGTAACACCCCGATTTTTCTTATTAATTGATGTGCATATATGTGTCGATATAATAGTAGTCTTGTATGTGCTTATTTTAATAATTGGCATATATTAATATTATATTATTATTTATTTTAAATATTAGTCTTGAGTTTGTTTTATTATTTTCAATTATAAGTTTAATGAATTTAAGGCATTATGTATCTTTGAAGTATTGACATATATTTTACTAACATTTAATTGTACTTTTATATGATATTAATAGTATATGGTTGTTATTGTTTGATGTATTTTGATAATGTGAAATACTTTATTGTTATGGTTGTTGTTGCTATTATTATTATTATTATTATTAGTATTATTATATTATTATTATTTAGTGTAAATATTTTGAGTTAAAGAAATGTGTTAGAGTAGATGTTGTATGAGAATTGGGCTTTATATTGTAATTAGAAACAAGTTGGGTTTTTGTAGTGATCAATTTTCTTTTTTTAATGAAATTACTGGTCGCACCCCCTTAGTTACTTCGTACACCCCGGCACATAAGTCAAAACCCTACCTTCCTTTACTCATTCTTCCTTCGTTGATTTCTTCTTCTTGTGACAGTTATCAAACTCATTCTTTTTCTTCTCAGTTCCTGTTCTCTCGTATTTGATCGCCAAAAATAACCAAACATCATATTCCTATACAAAATCACCTTCTGAATCCATTTATGCAGTTATTTTGGTCATCTGAGACAGAAATTATACGTATTTCGCACTGTATATCGCAGATTCTGGACACAACGATCGTCGTTTGGAAAAACGGACATCGCCATTGGATTCCCCTCACCAAGACCTTCAGGATATGGTATTTCTTTTATTATTTTGCAGAATTTGAAAAACGACCTATTTTACTCGTTATTGCATCTTCCGGTCTCAATTCAGGCCACACCGCTTATCATCTTGAAAAACCTAGACTACCTTTGGACTCACCAAAAGGAATACTTTCATTCTATCTAATCAGATTTCCAAACCGAGACGTTTCAAAAATGAGTCTCGTTACTCATCAATCTTCGCCGTTCTTCATTACAGTTGAGCACTGCACAAGAGGATTCACAGTTCATTCATTCATTTGATCTTGATGGACATTCAAATCGTTTAAAGATCCTCTCCTTTGCTGTTTTTAAGGCTAAATTCGGGGTAAGTACATGTTCTTCATATTCCAGACATTTCTTTTAGTTTTATAAACCGTAAGAACGTGTTTTTGACATATCTTTTGCTACCGACGTCAGAATCACGTGTTTTTGACATATCTTTTATGAGCAATGGATTTTATATGTTTTATTCTATAATTTGGTGAGGTCCTTGTAGGAGCAAGGACTCTATTATAATGCGATGAAGTTGATGATGTGTGTAAATGCTATTTGTGGTTTTGAACATGTTATGTCTATATATTTTGTTTTTGTGATTGCAATTGTTGTTACGATTGTTGTTGATGATAAGAGACCAATTCGATATGATCGAGTCTCGGTGTTAAGGCCTAAGCCAACCTCCCTAGAGGATATATGATTGTTAGAGCTGTTGTAATTGGATAGTTATAATTGGTGAACTCTGAGTGGTAGACCTTATTGGAGCTTTGATAGAATGAATGATGAAATTATATTGTTAGGTATCCCATAAGTTGAAGATTGATTATATACCCATGATTCAGACCGTCTCTAAGTTAAGTAATAAGGTTAAAATTTATTATAGGAGATTGGATTGATTATATTGAGACTCCTAAGTGTTTTGAGGATTTAGTACAAATTAAGAAGTATTTATAATGCTTTCTATACACATGTGAAGTTGCTAATTGAGTAGGTAGATGTTATTAAATGATTAGAGTAGTGCAAGTCACTAGAGAGGTGTTCTAGACTCATGTTTGTCTATTAGAGGTAAGACATTAATTGGTTAGAGCAATTAAGATCATCTAAGAAACATTTTGAAGTCGTGCTAATGGATTAGAAATGACTGTTAATCAAGTAGGACAACGAATAATCACCTTCGAGACAATTTTGGAGCTTGTGATCGATTAGGACTAAGCCACTAATGCAATGTGACTACTTTAGATGTGTTTTGGAAGATGATTGGTCATTCCTAAGCTAGTCTTAAGTGACCTTAAACCATAGATGATAACCAAAGGTTCTGGAACTATAGAGAGACGTAAGAAACACTAAGAAATGGAGAGAACCAAAATGATAGAGATAGACACAGTTAATTGGGATTAGTCGGGACTCAGGATGTAGATGTGATTAGAGTTGCTGACCACATGACAAATAACCACCTAGTTGATGATGATACTCTTGGACTTAAGAGTTCTTAGGGAAGTTGATGATGATGATGCTTAAGGAACCTTGTTGCAATACGGGCAAGGACTCGCTGCAGTATGAACGAGCCGTACCTATGTAAAAGTTTAGGAGGAACCTTGTCGCAGTATGGGAAAGGACTCGTCGCAATATGGGAGAGTTGTACATTAAAGAATGGTGATGGCTGTTGTTGTTGTCATTGTTGTCGTCGTCGTTGTTGTCGTTGTCGTCGTCGTCGTTGTTGCTGTTGTCATCGTCATTGCTGTTGTTGTTAGTAGGGCATTATCGGGCAAGGTATCCTATTCGGGAAAGGTATCTCGGTCCTAATAGTCCTCTTTTGGGTGTTCTTTAGGGCATTATCGGGCAAGGTATCCCGTTCGAGTGACTCGGTCTTGTTGTTCTTGTGGGGCATTACCGGGCAAGGTATCCCGTTCGGGCAAGGTTTCCCGGTCCTCTCAGTCCTCTTGCTACTGTTCTTCGTAGGGCGTTATCGGGCAAGGTATCCCGGTCCTATTGATGGTGTTCCTTATAGGGCGTTATCGGGCAATGTATCCCGTTCAGGCAAGGTATCCTGGTCCTATAATTGTTGTTGTTGTTGTTGTTGTCGTTGTCGTTGTTGTTGTAGTAGTAGTTGTTGTTGCTTGTAGTCCTAGGACCGTACGTGAGGTCGCGACATGGAGGATCAGATGCCATTGTACACGTTTAGGTGATGAGCTAGCAGTTGGTGATGAGCCTATCGACGTGCACGCTGAGAAGTAGTTCGTGCTAATGAAGATTATTAGCTGCTAGTTGCATTGTTAATTGTTTTTAAAAGGTTGTAATAATTTGTAGAAGCTCTGAGACATGCACAGGGGTCCCATGGGATTTTATTTTAATTTCGATGTTTGGTTTATTTTTGTTTCCGCATTTATTGGTGATACTTGTTATTTCGTTTGACTCAAAGTTTTTTATAAAGACGTATTATCTATTAATCCTTGTATTTACGCCACGTTTTCCAAACGGGGTAGCGAGTGTCACAGGGAGCCTACTTCAGTTCTGCTTATGTATTACCCCATTTACGACTCTACGATTTACTTATTTACGATTTTTGTGGAAATCACTTCTTGATCGGTATTATCGTGTCCCGCTTGTTGTGCCCTTCATTATTTGCTCACTGAGTGGTGACTCACCCCGTCTCTCTTATATGTCTCAGATTTCCAGGATCGTGTCAAACCGTGCACTCCTGCTAGAGTTTAGAGTCCTACTTCTAGGTGATGATCCATTATGAGTCTAGAAAGATGCTAGTGATGTTATGTATATTTTTGTTAGTGTCCATAAACCTATTCTAAGTTTTGATGCGATCATTGTTCTTTAGGTCGACTAGATTCTGTCGAGGCTTGCCAGGTTATGTTAGTAGTCTGTGCGTCGGTGATGTCCCAAATCGGGTCATGACAAAGTTGGTATCAGAGCTTAGGTTTTGTGTCAGTATGTAACAGAGCCGGGGACCTTTAGTAGAGTCGTGATTGTGATAATGTACCCGGGCATTATCACACTTGGGCCCCTATTAAAGACCTTTTTAGGATTTTCCATTCCTCTTCCTAAGTCTCTTAAATTGTTCCCCATCTCGTGAGTGACTGATAATTCTCGTGCCTTGTTTTTAATTAGCTTGAAGGTCGTATAATATGATAGAAAATTCTCTTTTAATTCTGCCCAAATAATTATTAATGTGTTAAGATATCGATAAGTAGAATGTTCTCTTTGATGAGGTCTTCGTTACTTAGAAATTTGCATTGGAGGTTCTTGACTTTCAATGGATAATAATGAGAATATTATATTAACTTGATTATAAGAAATTGATACGGATCCAGATGGATAAATCCATGAGGATAAAAGGTTTTTGATTGTTTTGATGAAGGTGTAATAAAGAATTGGTCATGAAAATCTCTCTTAAAAGATCCTAAGCTTTAACTTATTGTTAAGACTGGGATAAGAACAATTAGTAATATTTGAAGAAAAAAACAACCATTAGTAAATTAGTATACTCATACCGTAGGTGAGTGAGGAATCATCATGGTAAACAGATACAATTGAATATTAGAAATTTGAAGTTCGGGGATATCATGGGGTAGAAACGGATGTGAGGAAAATATGATCTTATGTGAATCCTTGTTAGATTTCGTTCCCTATTATTTTTCACATGATTGGTATATGGAATATTCAAGCATAGATACCGTTTGAATTGCCCTTGATTTAGAAAGGTACATGTCTACACTTATAGTTATGATTAATAGCTGAAATTTGGTAGATGATTGAAATTGTGATTCCTAGGAGGAATATTTGTACGTACCGATAAGGGAATTGATGTTTAAGGGTGGTGAGTTTATAGATGCTATAAGTTAGATGCAATTTGTAAGAAGATAAGTTTTGGTGTTTGCTATTTAATGTCTTCAAACTTGTTGAGAAGAAACTGAGTTGAAGTTAGATACCTTAGTTAGGAACTATTTAGAAAATATAGTATATCTTGAAAGTATATAGAGCACGTCTTGTGCTTAGTAGTGGATTTGGATCATACGTTGATCTTTTCGGAATCCTATGACATAATCAAAAGTTTTCATGGATGATTAGTGGGGGTTCTTAAGTTGGCTATAGGTAATAGTTGGGAGTGAAGATTGAAAGTTAACATTTATTTTGGTAATGAACTGAATGTCGCGATGAAAAGGGGCAATAGAATCTAAAGACTTATACCAATGATTCTAGTATGGTTAGAGATCTAGTAAGGAACTTTTAAAGGAGGAAAAATAAAGTTGTTATTTTTCTTAATGGCATTGTTACTGGATGGGTGACTTGGAGAGGAAAGTATTTTTAAAGGAGATTTTAATGTTACTTGGTCATAGACAAAGAAAAACAATTTATGCTTAGATAGGAATAAACTCTTATGGTATAGTTATACATGAAGAGTCTCTCCTGTAATTAAGCAACAAGAAGGGACACCGGAATCGAAAAGAGAAATGTATTATAAACAAGATTATATTTTAAAGGTTTAAAGAGAGTAGGTGTTGTGTGAAAACAGTATGTGCAAGTATACACAATCGTAACAAGTAATAAAGAGTAAGTAGAGATCGTTCCCACGAGGATTGTTGAGTTCTTTTCTATATTTAATTAGCAAGTAAGCTAGTAAGTAAAACAAAGTAAAATAACAAGTTGTAGAACTTAGTTTTATCAACAAACAGTAATTAAGATAAATGATTAGTAGAAATCCAGAATGAGAGTAAGTTGGGAATGCTTTCACTATGCAAATTCATAATAATGCTAAAAATGCTATGCTAAGTGCTGCAGCACTAGGTGCTGCCGCAATTGTGCATTATGTCTAATGCTTAACACTAGGCTTTAGTCGCCCCAAATTATGTCTAATTCGGAAGAGATTATTTCCCTAGGCTACTGGAGAACAAGCAGCATTACACCTAAGTGTTTTTCCTCATGGCTTATGCCTCTCCTATGTCTAGGACTCAAGCAAGGAACAACTATATGTCTATAGTGCAACATACCATGTTATCTTGTGAGATATATATACAAACCATGTCTGTGAATGTATATCTACTTAGATTAGACGGCCAATCTTAATCTAAGATGGAAATAGTAAAAACACACAAGATAAAGCGCTCAACACAATAACATAAGCATCAAGAACATTAAGACTTCATTACATAGATCTAAACATCCCAACTAAGAGTATTTAGCTAATGATGAGCAAACAACACAAGAAATACAACTCAAACATAAATGTTAAACCCATAATACTGAAAATACAAGGAAGAAAGATACTAAGAAGAGGTAGACTGAAGATTGGCTCCAAGAACAGTAGCATGGAGGTTCAGATCAGCTCCGAAATCCACGAAAACCTCCAAGTAAATCAACTCGTGTATTGCTGCAGCATCACTCCCAGCAACAGAATTTCTACCTTTTATTGTGAAAATGGAGCTTGGAACGAAAATGGAGAGAAAGGCTATGTCTAACCCTAGCCTCCTTTCTGAACCAGCCTCCCAAATGAGGAAGATGAGCTCCCTTTTATAGAGCTAGGGTTTAGTGATTAAAGAAATGTCATTTGGAGGCTCTTTTTGTCATTATGTGTGCCTAGGAGTACAAGTGACCACATAGATGGAATATTCTTGGCATAATAGTACCCATTCACTGCTACAGGACGTGCCTGTCCTTTTTGACAGCTAGCAGGCGCTGAAATCCGTGTGACAACATTTTCTCTCTCATTTGTCGCAGAAATGCTGCAGCAATGAAATACACACATAAAAGCACAAAATGGGGCACCAAAGTGCCAAATGACTCCAAATCCGAATTAATTATTCTTTTACACTAAACAACATATTTTAACTATCTAAACACAATATTACTTTAGAACTCACAACAATATAAGCTAAGAAAGCATAAATAACTCTATATAAAATAGAGGTATCAGTAGGAGACCATTAAGTGTTATTGTATGTATAGGATGTAGGATAAGCTCGCCAGAGATTTAGATTATTAAGGTTAATTACTTGTCTCTTACTCAGTTAAGGCTATGATTTTCAGGGACAAGTGAGTCTTGTGATTAGAATCTTTTTGTTGTAAAATAGGGACTTAATAGTTTTGTGTGTCTTGTTATTTCCAAGGGTTGTTGTATGAGACTCGTTTTCTGCACGAGGGTTGGAAGTGAGAATAAGAAATTCTAATTTAGATATACATAAGAAGATACAAATATGAAGTTATGGAGTCAAATTGATTTTGAGATTATTTGATTAATTATAGGTTATGTTGGTTGGTACTCTAGTCAGAGGGTTATGACCGGTAAGTTCTGCAAATCATTGAGGGAAAGTAGTTTGGTTAAAAAAGAAGTTGAACCTTCTAAAGTTTACATGGCCTGAATTTTACAGTTGTTATAAGTAGCAGTTAGTAAAGTTTTATTTGTTTGTAATTGCATAGTAGGTTATAAATTAAATGGTATCTTCCTAGTGTATGGTTTTGAAGTTTGGACTTTGACATTGAAATGGTCCCCTTTATTATGGAATTCAGACTGGACACAACTAGAAAGAGGTTGTAGGTTATGCTGGTCAAAATAGTTTGGTTAGTGAAAAAGATTAGTACCTGGCACCATAAGAGTGAATTAAGACAAAGAATTGTATGTAAGAGATGTATAGGTCGTAGAAAAGATGTGAGACAATTTTTACTCACGATGCAAGACATGGATATTAAAATCAACTCTAAAGTTGCACAAGTTAAGGATATGGAAATGAGTGATAAGTGACAACTATCTAAGAGTTTTTTTAGTAAGTTATGTAATATAATAGTGATGTGATCCACTATAGAAAAATAAAAGAGTGGATGGGAAGGGGGAATAATGACAGAAGATAATTTTAAAGTTGAAACATGAGTGTCAAAACTATAATTGAGGGCCTTGAGTTACATATTATCATTTAACCATATGTTTGATTGTGGGAATAAAGTGAGTAATGTATTAGAAAGGAATAAAAAATTCATGCACTAATTTGATGTCAGATGGCATGTGTTATATATAGAAACCCCAATATGTATTTTGAATATAACCATGAAGGTTCTAGTAGTTGTAACTAATGCTTATATGATTGCTAGGGGTGCCAAAAAAAAGCATAAGTATGTCTTAAGAGGTTTGCAAATTATCATTAGGCTATTTTAATGACTTTAAAGTGAGGTCTGTCGTCTTGTATATTAGGGATGAGTCATAGGTATTTTATAAATTTAGTATTATAGTATACTTAAGATGTCACATATTTCCTTTGAAGATTTAAAAGGTCAAATCATTGAAATTGTTATAATTAAAGATCGGAGATTGCTGTAAGAATGAGACAATGTGTCATAGTGATAGTATATAGACAGAGTTTTAGACTCTTAGAGTGGGCATATGTACTCTATTATTTTTAGTTGGGTTAATTAAGAACAAAGTGGATTGAAATAAACTAGGTTGAAAGGGTGTAAGTCTATGTGGTGTGAATACATTAGTTTATATGTCCTAGGACAATGTCTAATAGAATTGCTATGGGCTAGTGTGGTCGATAGTGGAGCAAAGGAACTCTTGTTATGATCATCTTTAAGACCAACTTTGAATTATAGAGAAGTTATATTGGAACTGATTCAATGGTAAATTATGTTAAGTCTCAAGTACTAAAGGTAAATATGACATCTAGCATTCATCAAGTTTTGTCAAAAAAAAAAAGCATTCATCAAGTTGATTAGTGAAACTAATATTGAATTTATGATTGTTGATTGATTAATACTCACTACAACAGATTTGGGGATGGACATCGCTTTTTTTTGGCCATGAACAGCGTTTCTGAGCGCTGCTAAACTTGGCGTTGCTGATTCCACCCCCACAATGGGCAGCGTTTAAGAAGCGCTGCTCATTGGGAAAAGCGCTGCTTATCATGTTAGCGCATTTTTGGAATGGGCAGCGCTTCCTATTATAAAGCGCCGCTCATTCCCAAAATGCGTTAACACAATAGCTAATTAATTTTTTTTTCCTGTTTTTGTTTATTTTCCTTTTTACATTTGATATTTTCCTGGTCATATACAGGTAATACAATCCAATCCATTATATAACTAACAACATATATATATATATATATATATATATATATATATATATATATATAAACTAGTTATATATCCAAATGCACCAATATATATCCAACAAGAACCAAAACAAACTAGCTAACAAGTTATTATGTATCCAAAACTTAGCAACATACATTATCCTTCGGCAGCATTTCTTTCAATAGTGCGAGTAATTCCGTAAAGCTCTTATACGTCCATCCGTGGCAAGTTTTCAAGTTATACAACTTTATCATAGCCAATAGTATTGTGAATTCAGTACAACCTGAATACAACGGTGTCTCCGCATCCGTTATCAACTTCTCAAACATTTGAGGACAATCATTAAGATCGTCTTCAATAGCCTTTGCCATCTCTTCAAATTCGTCCCCACCAAATGTAGGTCTTTCGGTGTCAACCGGTGCACATTTCTCAGTACTATTACCCATATTTGAAGATTCTCCTCTTTCCTCACCATGCATTGTCCAACAAGTGTAACTTTGATCTATTTCATAACCCTTTAAATGTCCTCCCAACTCCTTTGCATTAACTGATTTTACATAACAACAACTTAAACAAGGACACTTGATATTACTAGAAGTCACTAAACGTTCAACAACACACTTCACAAAATAATCCACTCCAGCGACATATTCCTTGGACAAACGATTGGCAGACATCCACTTTCTATCCATAATTTAATTTCCCAATATTTAAAATAAAATCCTGATAAGAGAACTTAAACCTATTATAGTTGAAAAACACACAAAACGAACAATATTTTTGAACCTAATACATCCAACTATTTTAAACTAAAGAAATCAAAGACTTTCATGTCTTCCATATTGTCATTCTTCATATAATAAATACAAGAAAATAACAAAAATACCTGAACAAGTGGAAGCAACAATGAACTCCAATGAATGTGAACCAACACTCGAACCAGGACGAACTCGAACAATGAACACGAAGCTCTGGCAAAACAAACTAGCAAAACCTAACAAACAATTCGCATATTCGATTTATGCATATTCGATTTTACTTTGCCAGTTTCATTCACCACACATATACAATATAACAAGTTCAAACACAACATAAACTTGAAACTCAATATGCATCCATATCAAATAACTGATTTCAATCATTCATTTAAAACATTCACATGATTATTGAAATTATGAACACCAAGTGGTATTTTGAATAACTAATTTCCATATCAAATAACTAATTTCCATCTCAAATAATTAAGTCATTCATTTACAACATTCACATGCATCCAAATTTCTAGAACAAACAACAAAACAACCACATATATATACACAATATCACAAACCAAGTAATATAATAGAAATTGGGCTTCTTTGAGTCAAAAACACAAACACTTTAAATGCAAACCAAGAAACACAGCACACAGCAAAACAACCACATCTACAAACCAAGTAATAGAGAAATATAGAAGAAATAAAGGAGGAGAGAGTTTATGAGTTACCTCCAAAACCAAAATGAAATGGTTGAGAGAGAGAGAGAAATGAAAAGCGCAACGAAGTGAGGGAGAGAAGGCGCGGCGGAAGGGGGAGAGCTTGGGGGAGAGGGACAGCGCGCAGACAGAGGGGAGGAGGACGAGAGCTTGAGAGAGTGGGAGTGTGCTTCGGAGAAAAGAGTCGTTGAGGTTGTGAGCAGGAATGAGTGACGAAATGAAGAAATAAAATAAAAGCAATAGGCAGCGCTTCCTAAAAAGCCCTAGCAATGCCCAACGTGTTCTCAGCAATAGGCAACATTTGCCTGCTAAGCGCTGCCCATCACCCAACGTGTTCTCAGCAATAGGCAGCGTTTGCCTATAAAGTGGTGCCCATCACCCAACGCGTTCTCAGCATTAGGCAGCGTTTCCTTTCAAGCGCCGCTCATTGAAGGACCTTTTTCACCTATAAATAGCGTTTTTATCTTAAGCGCTGCCCATTCTTAACATTGCGTAGCGTTTAATAAGGAAGTGCTGTTTATGGATGAGCTCTTTTTTCCACATCTAGCATAGTGACTCAATTGATATGAGGATGATCTCCTGAGATGAGATAACTAGATAACAGTGGAAATATTTTATGGAAATGTACCACATAGACATTGCTTCAACCAAAAAGTAGAAGAAATAAGTTGTTCAACGAGGTTATCAGAAAATTAGAGAATTATTGCAACAAGTCTGTAGTAAGATATTTGTAGGCTATCTCATCGACCTTTTTGGTGAAGGATATATCATTGACTTTGGCTTAGGAATATAGTTTTGATGATTAGAGGTTTAGTTGTAAAACAATGGGCGAAACATTCAAATGGTAGATTGACGGGTTATCATTTGATATGAAGTTTTCCAGGATTATTTGGGTAGTGATCAACATTAAGATCACTGCTACACTAGCGGGTAATTATGTTAATCGAGAGTCCAGATGGATAATAATTTGGAGGTCCAAATATTAAATGATATTATGGAGGATGAAATCTTGTAGTTAATTACTGAAGAGATTATGGATTGTTACAGTCTGCTGAATAGTTAATACCAATATGAAGTGATAAACTAACTTAAATTCGGGGACCAAATTTTTTTAAGAGGGGTGAAATGTAAAGCTCTAAAATTTTTAAGTATAGACTTAAACAGTTAAATTATAGAACGACATAGGAATTATACATATAATCTCCTACTATTGAAAATAACATTTAGATAATAAAATTTTAAAAGAATATAAACAAGAGGTGAAACCTGATATCTATTTTAAGTTATCTATGTTATTTTAGTAGAGTTTTAAAACAAACTATATAATTGTATAATATATTGTGTGGAGGAAAAAAATAATGGAACGTGAAGCCAGGAATGTGCCACGCATAACAAATCTTAAGTTATACATTATAATATGTAGTCATGTCCAAGTTTGATACCATAAGAAAATAAATAAATAATTAAATAAAATATAAACATGTATATTATTAATGTATTAATGGTAAAGAACCTAGAAGTTTCCCAAAATTTCATTCCAACGATCTTAACAAGAGATGAGAACCATGGAAAGTAGTTTGTAGGTTGAGAAAAAGAAGAAAAAAACACAAAAACTGAGAGAGGTAGACACGCAGAAGTCCGTAGAAGATGGGAATGGAAAGGCTATGCAAATCCAATTGCACTAGTGGAGAAGAAGATTTCGACAGTGAGAGGTAACTAGAAGTGGAGTTTTGCATTTTTTGAGAAAGAAAGAAACAAGGGAGGAAATTCACTAGGGGAGAATTAGCCATACCATAATTTTGATTGAAAGATATAGACATTTGGTGAATTTCCAATTGAGGTAAAATAAGTTTCATTTCCTTGGTTATAGAAATTTTATGTTAGGGTTTTCTTTTCTCTAAGTTATATGTTAGAATCGATAGTAGAGAAACTAGAAATTTAGCCAACCTTTATATATGAAAGTGGGATAGTTGTACAACTTAATCTCATGTAGGTATAAAATTTTGTTAAAGAAATTACAAATTCTATTAATACTCTCCTAAGTTAGTGGTTGACATTAAATTATGTTAGAGAGTTAGAAATATGAAAGCAAGTTAACTTAGATGGTAAGAAGCTATAAATGGTATAAATGAAACTTATTAGAACCAAAGAAATAAGTAGAGATAGCTAACTCTAAGCTGTATTTAAGATATACGAGTAGTATTAAAACTGAGTAAGCAAAAAAAATAGAAGGAACTTTAAAATACTAAAATTATAAGAAGAACATAAGCTAAACATATTATCAAATTATATTATAGATAGGGATTCACAATTGGTTACGTTTTATCTATATTAACTGAAATGCTAATTTAGTCTTATCCTAATATAGATCCGGAGAATATATCCCATCGGTATTGGTCCTCGAATCCTCTCTCAGTGGCTTAGGAAGTTGATGAGTAAATAATGGGGACTATAATAAGTCCTCCATATTTATTTTCACTCATTTTATACTTATTTGACGGCATCTTTCGCTTATGTTTACTTAAATTTGGTTTTTTCGAGGGACATGTTATTATGATCGTATAGTTTGCAAATTTAAAGAAATGGATTTTGTTGGACATTTGTGATTGAGATATTTTTATATATATACGAGCTTGTTTTATTGGAGTCTGGAAACGAATGGGAGTAAAACTTTGTCAGAACACTGCATGCTAATAGCAGTATGTGTTAGCCTTGGTGCACCAAGATTTATCTGTAGGCGAGGAGCCTATTTTTATATTTCGAGGCGGGGAGCCTATTATTGATATTTGAGGCGGGGAGTCTATTACTGATACTTTGAGGCGGGGAGCGTATTATTGATATTTGAGGCGGGGAGCCTATTACTGATATTTCGAGGCGGGGAGCCTATTATTAATATTTCGAGGCTGGTATTTTTTTTTTGTTTTGACAAGACATGCTATATGTGATTTTGGAATGCCCATATTTCAGAGGAGATTCTGTTAAATTTTTGTTGGAAATTTATTTAAAATATAAACCTATTCTAAGTTTTGATGCGATCATTGTTCTTTAGGTCGACTAGATTCTGTCGAGGCTTGCCAGATTATGTTAGTAGTCTGTGCGCCGGTCATGTCCCAAATTGGGTCATGACAGTAATTACATTCTAGTAACGAAAACATGATAATTGACTTTCAGAATAATTCTTAGTGACGGAAAGACAGGTCGAGCTAGTTGCAAATCACGAGTAACATAAGACCATAAATGAGTGAGGTGTCCATAACTAATTAATGAATTAGTGCTAGTTAGATTAAGAACCCTTTATAGCTTAATGAAGTCAATTAAGTAATGAACGATAGATGAGTAGATATAGTCTGGATATAGCGTGAGAGTTATTCATAATTAAATTTAATAACTTAAGTGAGAAGGAAGAGTTAGTTACAATAGTTAAATGATAGTCGATGATGATGACGTTTAAGGAACCTTGTCACAGCATGGGCAAGGACTCGTCGCAGTATGGGCGAGCTACCTAAAAGGATGGTGTTGTTGTTGTCAATGTTGTTGTTGTAATACCCTAGCATCTCTAACATAAATAGAATAATAAAACATACAAGTTTGCACATATCAGAGATAGATTTCCTATTTCAGATATTGAACACTACCAAAAACTCTCGATAAATAACATCAAAGAGTCACAAAGAGTCACACATATCTGAAGTACTTCAAATTAAAACATTATTTCAAGTACTCATAACCTTAGATCTTTCTTAACATGACATCAAGTAATGTTCAATATCCAAAAGCATAGAAATAGCGGAAACGATTTTACAACTTTATATAAGTTCAAGTCATAAATTCGAGATACAAAGACAACAAGGGAACATAAAACATAAGAGCAAACACTAAGTCTTCAATCTTCTCCTCGAGCACATCATCTACTCGTGCCTCTTTCCTTTTTCTCTGTTTCTCTACAAAACAACAACAAATAAACAATGAGATACAATCTCAGGGAGTTCAACCGAAATCCCTAACTACACTCGCGGTTCAATTATCAATCTTTTTCTTTTGTAGTTCAATTTATGAACCACGTGCCTTTTTACTTAGCACAACACCGACTGCAACCTGCTAATCCTGGTGAACCCCCAGTCCGGCCTAGTTACGGGCTCATGACCTTCCCTCCTAGTATACTACATCTTTAGGTCGTCATCCATATAAGTCTATAACGACCTATCCGTCTTTTTATTTAAACCTCAATCAGTCTTTGATGAACTATTAGTTCAACCATGCTAAAAAAATCTGCAAATATTAAAATAAATTTTAATTCTATTAAAACTAGACAGTAGACAATAGACATTAGAAGCAATATGTTACCATAGATCAATCAATGCTATCCCGATGGAATTCACAAATTCTTATTTTGGTAGAAATGACAATATCCTAAAAAGAAAATAAGACAAATTTAGTTGTGAAATAAATGATAATTAGTGAGAGAAATATAGAGCAAACAACATACTATCGACAAAAGGCTTTAATTGAAAAAAATAAATAATAGGATATTATTACAAGATTAAGAATGAAACAAGTTGAAAAAAGAATTAAACCTCTTTGATTTTATAATTTTCATCACTGCTTCTTTCTAGCAAAAATAGAAGATAATTTGCACAATACCGAAAGTAAAACAGATAGAAATCAATGTGGTTGTTGCAAAAATTGTTTGATAACTTCTTTTGCTTCAACAACAACTCTTTGAATGTTCAGAAAAAGTGGATTACAAGGTTAACAGAATATTTACTTTGATGAAAGAGTCGATCAAAGTGGTGATTTGGGTTTGGTATGTAGATAAAATTTTGTTTTATGGGAGTAACATAATTTTCTATATGGGGCCAAAACGAAAATAATATGCATGCAAAACTAAAAAAATTCTAGTTGATGGTAAAATTTTCCCCTTATTTGTCAATATGCATCTGCCTCTAGCAATCACTTTACTCTACCTATGCTTCTCAATAACTATGTATTCAAAAATCCGATATGTTGTTGTCGACCCCATCTGTTGAAATAATAGCATTACCAATGCTCATACTCTAGCCATTTAATGGCGTTGACCGTTTCAACTATTGGATGAATTCCCCCATTATGGCCAATGCCATTAACATGTGTTTTTGCGTATTAGGAAAAACACATATTAGAACTATTATTAATTTATGATATATCTAAAAGCAATAAATAAACTCACCGGATCACGTGTACATAATTTGAGGGCCAAAGGTCGTGAATTGAAATTGTTGCAATATTGAAATATTAGGACCTTGGTGGTAATGCCATATAGTAATAATTGTCCGTTGGTAAAATCAGCCATTTAAACGTAGTTTGTTTTTACTGTTCAAGTAAATAATAATATGTTTGAGCAGCAATGGGTTTGTTTTATAAATTACAAAATAATATCCTAAATTAAAAACAACAATCCCTATTGATAATCCCTTGAAGTGGATGAAAGTATTTCATTAGTATAAATAAAAATGAATTGGGGGAGAGATTTTTGAACTGAATTGGGGGATGCAAGTAATTAAAGTGCACTCTCAAAAAATAAATAAAATTGCATGAAAATAATAAATAATGAATTGGGGAGAGATTTTTGAACTGAATTGGGGATGTATGTATAAATAAATATAAAAATGATAAAAAATTACGAAGAAAAAGATAAAATAATAAAATAAATAATGTATGAGACAAGGGTGGGGGCATTCACAATGAAACAAATAGAGATTAATAAAATAAAAGAAATTAGTGGATAAGATATTAAAAAACATGTAAACAAATAGCCTAACAATATAACAATAATAATACTAATAATAATTAGTAAAAATAAGAACAAGGAATCAGGAAATAAGAATTCACAAGAATAAACAAGGGAAGAAATCTGAATGGAAAGAGAATAAAAAAACAGAAAAATAAATATAAAGATTAGAATGAGTGATAAACAGCTACTAACCATAACATTTGCACACAATGAGATGCGAAAGAAGAGAGGCGCAACCAAGAACAGATGGAAAGAGAGGGGTGAGGTCTATGAAGATGAAGGATGGTGTTTAACGGTGGATGGGGGTTCAGCTCGCGGTGGAGAGAGAAAAATCGTGCGTGAGGGGGAGGGATCAGCGGAGATGAAAGAGAGATGCAAACAAGATGGAAAGATGAAGAAGGTTGGTGGTTCTCTCAATTTTTCTAGTGTTTTTTTCTCTTAGTTCCATTTGTGTACTATTGATGTATTTATAAGCAAAATTTTGATGGTGTAGGTGAAGTGTTGAAGTAGCGGAACATTGCCATGGGAGAAAGGGCTGTAATAAGACAAAAGAAGTTACAACATGCGAAGATACCTTAGACCTAAAAGAGAAAGCAACAAAACAACAGGCCGTGCGCACATGGCATTTGCGTTTTCTTTTTTTTTTGAATTATTTTCCTTAGTGCCCTTAACAACAATATTTTTGTTACCTAGTAGAACATGTGAAGTGGTGTTGTTAGTAATTACTAATAGTAATTGTTATCTTTTGAGGTTGGTTGCTACAATTTGAAGGCAACTTAGTTCCAAAAACCCAATTTAGCTGATTGATGTTACCCATTACGATGTAACCAATGTTACCCCCTGACATTTCTTAAAAAAAAAAATGTTACCCTTAATGGGTTGTTTATTTCCGTTGCTGCACCTACCCGCTACCCTAGTCGTTTCTTCTACCACAAGGCATCACAGAAAGCCCTATGTGTTATTAAACTATCTCTCCTGCTCCACACGAAAATAATCATAAACTAACCATCAAGAAAGTAGTACTAAATAATAAAAATATGGCAAAACTACTCCCAAGGTCCCTTAACTTATTTTTTGGTATCAAATCAGTCCCTTAACTTTTTTTTGTAATGACTTAGTCCCTTAACTTTTAAAAAGATAGCAACGTAGTCCCATTTAACGTTTTTTGGTTAACTCCGTTTAACAGTGGTTGACGTGTCTATTAGACTAGTGACTAGGAATGCCACGTAGGTTAATGAGATTAGGGGTCATTGTTTTCCTTCTTCATTTCTCTCTCACTCAAGAAACTTCATTTTCTCCCAAAAAAAGAAATGAAATGCGAAAGTGAGAAGCAGAAGCAGCGAAACCAGAAGCGAGAAACCTAGGGTTTCTTTCTCTCAATCTCTGGTTCATTTGAGGACGACGAAGACGAAGCAGCAGCAGTTCAGAACGATGGTAACTACAGTGTCTACGACTACGGTTTATTTCTCTCAATCTCTGGTTCGTTCGTTTACTACAGTGACTACGAGAGTGACTACGTTTTCGTTCGTTGGTTGATTTGGTCAAATCGGAGCTTCTGGTTTGGATAACATCAAAAGGTAAGCCTTCATCTCTTATTAATTCGAGTTTTGGTGAAATTTTCGTTGAGTTCCCTTTATTATTAGGGTTTGTCTGTTGGATGTGTTGAAAGGTGGGGTATTGGTGGGGTCTTGATGTTTGTTTGTCTGATTTGTATGCTTTTATGTGGGGTTCTGGCTTTATTTGGGGTTATGGGTTTATGTGGGGTACGATTTCTATGTGGGGTTAGATTTTTGTGGTCCCAACATGTATTCTATTATTCTTTGACTGAGACTCTAACTGTTGAATCTGTTTGTTAAATCTGTGAGTGGAATTGTTGAATTCAATGCAGCTTTTAATTTGATCAAGTTACAAATACATAAGTGTGGGTAGTTTGGTAAATTTACAGATTAATATGGATGCTTTTAAGGTTGATATACACCATTGTCGTCAGTTTGTGGGTAGCACTTATGAAGGGTTAGTTGCAAATTGGGAGTGTGATGCGGATAGATGGAGTTATTTTGAGATTAATGACATAGTTAAGGATATGGGTTTTCTAGAAGTAGTAAGTATGTGGTACCAAGTTAATGGGGTAATGAAACTCCTCAAAGATGATCATGGGGCCATGGAAATGGTAAAATGGGCTAAGTCTAATGAAAAGGTAGATTTGTATCTTGTACATCCAGCATCACAACCTGAACCAATTGATGATATCAATTTTGATGCTGCTGCCCAACATGATTTCAACCCTGAATTGTTAGTTGACCTCACTGAAAATGATCATATTGCCCAAAGACATCCCCAAATTGAAAATACAGCCCACAATGAACCTCAAAATGATCCTATAGCCCAAACACATCCCCAAACACCTCCCCAAACTGAAACTACAGCCCACAATGATCCCCAACCTGAACCTACATCCCACAATGATCCCCAAACTGATCCTACAGCCCAAACACATCCTATAGATGAAACATAGGAAGGAGAAGGAAATGAAAGCGATGGGAGTGTCCAGAAAGTTAGATTTAATGACTTTGATGATGAGATTGGAGAGAATGATGGATTTGAGCAACCCCCAAATCTGGATGCAAATACAGTTGATGTTGAGGGCATTGTGGTACCAGATCCTCCTAAAAAGAGAAAGAAGAGAGGATCTAGTAGTAGAAAAAGAGGGAGACCAAAAAAACAAATTGTAGAACCTGGTTTGAATGAAAATTATGAACTTCCAGCTTCTGATGAAGATGACATGAATATTGGTAAGAAGGTGCAGAATAAAAGGTGTGATAGGGGATTATCTGATGAAGAATACATGTCTGAAGAACTTGAGACTGAAAATTCAGGGGAGTCTAGTGATGAAGGTGGTTCTAGAGATAAATTTCCAAGTTTTGTGATGCCAAAGAGTATGGAAGATTTCAAATGGGTGCTTGGGACTTTGTTCTCAACTAGTGATGAATTTAGGGATGCTGTGATCACTTATGCAATCCATAATGGAAGGGATCTTAGGTACATAAAGAATGATAAGAGAAGAATCAGAGTTGGTTGTAAAGATGGTTGTGATTGGTTAATTTATTGTGCCAAGTTATCACGTGAAGAGACTTGGCAGGTGAGGAAGATCATAAACAGACATTCCTGCAGTAGAGAATATAGGGTCAAATTAATGAGTTCTGGTTGGTTGGGGAAAAAACTATATGCCACTGTAAGAGATAATCCAAAGGTTAAGCTGGATGATATTTGCAACAAGGCTCATGAAAAATGGATTCAAGGGGTAACCAAGTGAAAAATGGATGATATTTGCAAGGTTAGTGTTTTCTGACGTATATTAATTATTTAATATTTTGCTACCTCAAAAAAAAGATTCCAATATATTTATAATAGAGAACCACTTTGGTAATTTCAAACCCAAAAGTAATTTTTGTCCAATGTATATAAACAACAGGAATTAAATTAAACCACTTTTAACGGTGGAACGAAAACCAATTTTATTAAAATAAGCACGGAGGATCCCAACATACACTTAATTAACATAAAATCATTAAATGTAATATTATTCGTATATCCCGATTTTAATGCCATCTAAATTCACAAACACAACTGCAATGTCCCAGGTTCGAGTTTGGATGATAATATTCAACGTAACAATTTTGACATTTTGCCATTTGATAATATACAATCTCTTTCTTAATATCCAATAAATCTAGGTAGTTACCATGACTATCCACATGGTATTTTTATTCTTATACAATTGTTTTTCATGCTGGTTTGTTTGTTACTATTAGAATTTCTTTTTGTGTTACTAGAAAAATATTCAATCAAAATGCACTCCATTCGATCTAAATGAATCAAACCAGTCAACATTTTTAGATGTAATTATATAAAAAAATTCTTATGTTTTTCTCGACCAGCAAATTACTTCTTGGGTTATCAATTGTAGCAACCATCGGCTTGATTTTCCAATTGTAACAAAATTATGGCAATTTTTATTTACCCCATTATTCTCTTATTCTTTACTATTCAACAGTTCAAACAAATGATCATTGAATGCTCAACTTGTACAATAGATTAGCTTATTTGTTTACATGTTTCTTGAACTTACCCTAAATGTATGATACAACTAAAATATGTAGGAGTTAAGTTATGGAACTTCATTAAATTACTTAAAATTTTAGTCTAAAGTTTTGCTTGCTTCCTTAGTTTGTTTTGTTGATAGTATTAAGAATGTCAATGGAACTACATATTTTCTTTGTAATAGTCCATTAGTAATTGATAACTCTAGCAACCAACTTGCAAGTTGCATGTTATTTTCTTATGAGAGAATCTTATGTAATGTGATCTACAGTTCCCAGTTGGTAGGGTCCACTGAAATTTGAAGTCAAGAACCACATCAAATTGTAGAGTGGGGGCAACAGCTGCTGTTTACGTCGTTGTTATCTTGGAGTATATAACTGCTGAAGATCCGAAGCTAGCTGGGAATGCTTGCAAGGATTTAAGTGACGCAGAGTGATTCGCTTGACTTTTAAATACTTGCAAGCATTCTCAACTAGCTCCATTACTTCATCAGTCAAATACCCTGAGATTCCAGCGATGTAAACAACAGTTGTTACCCTTACTCTACAATTTGAGGTGCTTCTCGACTTCAAATGTCGATGGACCCTACCTACTGGGAACTATAGATCGCATTACACAAGAAACTCTCATAAGAAAATAATATGCAACTTGCAAGATGGTTGTCTTAGTTACCAATTATTAATGCACTATTAAAGAGAAAATATGTAATTCAATTGACATTGTTATACCTATAAACAAAATAAACTAAGTAAGAAAGCATATCATTTTCAACAAATTTGTTGAACTTTCATAACTTAACTCCTACACCGATTGGGGCTAGGTTTTACTTATCTATCAGCCACCGATATCAAAGTGAGTTGGACGTGATGACGCTTTTTCTTTTCCTTTCTTACAATTTCCTCCATCTTTTTGAGTAGACATTTTAATCTACAACCTATAAATAAAATCAAGAAACAGAATGAGCCGTCAATAAGATTTATGATTTTTAAAGAGATATTAATCCAAAGTGTCACAACAACTATAGTAACAAGAATAGTAACTATAAAGTTGATGGATTCAAAGGTCAACTAATGAATGGAGTTCGAGTAAGTGAGAGCAATAGAAGGAGATAGTGAAAGAAGACATAGATCTTAGATTTATATGCTTTTTTTTATACAAATCTTAGATCTATATGCGTTTACAACAAAACCACAACATATGATATATTTCTCGAGAAAGAAAACAACAAACAAGAAAAACAAAAATAAAAGCCAACTAGAGATATCAAACAACGAAACCTAGTCAATTGTGAACCCTACCGTTGAGATTGGATGAATCTAATTTATGTTTTGTATATGTCACTTGGTTTTGGCTCTTGTTGTGTTTGTACTGGTACGTCTTAGGTAACTCTTTGAGTAGTTCACTTCATTTGGTGTTACACACATATATATACATGAACGAAGACATGGTGGTCAATGTCTGATATATAAATATTATATTAGAAACAAAAATTTAATTGTACTACCAAAAACATTATACTATATAATGTTGTCAATATATATATATATATATATATATATATATATATATATATATATTAAAATATTAATTCACACAATATTAATTATTGCCTTTTTAATGAATCTTAATTATTACTTGAAAAGTTTAGTCTTGAATTGATTTTCTTTTTTGAAAAATTTTTAAATTATTAAATCCTATATTGATTGTTACTTTTTTAGTGAATATTTATTATAATTATTAGTGTTTTTGTTACGTATATTAATTATTAGTGTTTTGTTACTAAAAAAATATTAATTATTAACTTTTTTGTGGATATTAATTATTACTTAGAAGATATTGTAGAAGTGATTTTATTTTTTTGAAAAATTCTTAAAATGATTAAATCCTATATTTGTTTTTGACAATTGTGATTAATCATCACCTTTTTGAAACAATATTAATTATTACCTTTTAGTGAATAATACTTATTACTTTAAAAAATATTCTTGAAATGATTTTATTTTTTTGAAAATTTCTTAAAATGATTAAATCCTATATATATTGTTACTTTTTTAGTGAAAATTTATTATAATTATTACTTTTTTTACGTATATTAGTTATTTAATATTTTGCTACCTCAAAAAAAAGATTCCAATATATTTATAATAGAGAACCGCTTTGGTAATTTCAAACCCAAAAGTAATTTTTGTCCAATGTATATAAACAACAGGAATTAAATTAAACCACTTTTAACGGTGGAACGAAAACCAATTTTATTAAAATAAGCACGGAGGTTCCAAACATACACTTAATTAACATAAAATTATTAAATGTAATATTATTCGTATATCCCGATTTTAATGCCATCTAAAATTCACAAACACAACTGCAATGTCCCAGGTTCGAGTTTAGATGATAATATTCAACATAACAATTTTGACATTTTACCATTTGATAATATACAATCTCTTTCTTAATATCCAATAAATCTAGTTAGTTACCATGACTATCCACATGGTATTTTTATTCTTATACAATTGTTTTTCATGCTGGTTTGTTGGTTACTATAAGAATTTTTTTTACTGTTACTAGAAAAATATTCAATCAAAATGCACTCCATTCGATCTAAATGAATAGCCAACATTTTTACATGTAATTATATAAAAAAATTCTTTTGCTTTTCTCCATAAGCAAATTACTTCTTGGGTTATCAATTGTAGCAACCATCGGCTTGATTTTCCAATTGTAACAAAATTATGGCAATTTTTATTTACCCCATTATTCTCTTATTCTTTACCATTCAACAGTTCAAACAAATGATCATTGAATGCTCAATTTGTAAAATAGATTAGCTTATTTGTTTACATGTTTCTTGAACTTACCCCACATGTATGATACAACCAAAATATGTAGGAGTTAAGTTATGGAACTTCAATATATTAGTTAAAAATTTAGTCTAAAGTTTTGCTTCCTTCATTAGTTTGTTTTGTTGATAGTATTAAGAATGTCAATGGAACTACATATTTTCTTTGTAATAGTGCATTAGTAATTGATAACTCTAGCAACCAACTTGCAAGTTGCATTTTATTTTCTTATGAGAGAATCTTATGTAATGTGATCTACAGTTCCCAGTTGGTAGGGTCCATCGAAATTTGAAGTCAAGAACCACATCAAATTGTAGAGTGGGGGCAACAGCTACTGTTTACGTCGTTGTCATCTTGGAGTATATAACTGCTGAAGATCCGAAGCTAGCTGGGAATGCTTGCAAGGATTTAAGTGACGAAGGGTGATTCGCTTGACTTTTAAATACTTGCAAGCATTCTCAACTAGCTCCGTTACTTCATCAGTCAAATACCCCAAGATTCCAGCGATGTAAACAATAGTTGTTACCCTTACTCTACAATTTGAGGTGCTTCTCGACTTCAAATGTCGATGGACCCTACCTACTAGGAACTATAGATCGCATTACACAAGAAACTCTCATAAGAAAATAATATGCAACTTGCAAGATGGTTGTCTTAGTTACCAATTATTAATGCACTATTAAAGAGAAAATATGTAATTCAATTGACATTGTTATACCTATAAACAAAATAAACTAAGGAAGAAAGCATTGCTTTCGACAAAATTTTCAACTAATTTGTTGAACTTTCATAACTTAACTCCTATTGATTTTGTTGTATGATACAAGTATGGTATGTTCTGGAAACATGTAAATAAATTATCAAGTCTATTGTACAAATTGAGAATTCAATGACCATTTGTTTGAGCTTTTGAATGGTAAAGAAGTATAGAAAAATGGGGTAAATAAACATTGTCATAAATTTTTTACAATTGGAAATTCAAGCTGATGGTTGCTACAGTTGATAACCCAAGAAGTAATTTGCTTATGGAGAAAAACAAAAGAAATTTTTTATATTATTACATCTATAATGGTTGGTTGGTTTGATTCGTTTAAATCGTATGCAGTGCATTTTATTTAAATACTATTCTAGTTAACACCAAAAAAATATAAAATTGTTACCAACAAACCAGCATGAAAAAGAAATATTTAGAATAAAAATACCTTGTAGATATTCATGACAACTAACTAGCTTTAGTGGAATGGTAAGAAAGAGACTACACGTTTCAAATTTAAAACCTTGTTGATTCCACAAAATGTTGTCTTCAATTATACAAAAAATGAAATATGTAGTACGCATGTTAAAAAACAATGAAAGTGAAAAGGGGTTAGGGTTAGGGTAAGGATTACATAGTGGACTAGAGTAAAGATCTACACCGATTGAGGCTAGGTTTTAGTTACCTATCAGCCACCGATATCAAAGGGAGTTGGAAGTGATGACGTTTTTTTTTTCCTTGCTTACAATTTCCTCCATCTTTCTGAGTAGACATTTTAATCTACAACCTAAAAATAAAATCAAGAAACAGAATGAGCCGTCAATAAGATTTATGACTTTTAAAGAGATATTAATCCAAAGTTTCACAACAACTACTTTCCCTTACCCTAATAATAAGAATAATAACTATAAAGTTGATGGATTCAAAGGTCAACTAATGAATGGAGTTCGAGTAAGTGAGAGCAATAGAAGGAGATAGTGAAAGAAGACATAGATCTTAGATCTATATGCTTTTTTTTATACAAATCTTAGATCTATATGCGTTTCCAACCAAACCACAACATATTATATATTTCTCGAGAAAGAAAACAACAAACAAGAAAAACAAAAATAAAAGCCAACTAGAGATATCAAACAAGGAAACCTAGTCAATTGTGAACCCTACAGTTGAAATTGGATGAATCAAATTTCTGTTTTGTATATGTCACATGGTTTTGGCTCTTCTTGTCTTTGTACTGGTAGGTCTTAGGTAACTCTTTGAGTAGCTCACTTTATTTGGTGTTACACAAATATATATACATGAACGAAGACATGGTGGTCAATGTCTGATATATAAATATTATATTAGAAACAAATGTTTAATTGTACTACCAAAAACATTATACAATATAATGTTGTCAAAATATATATATATATATATATATTAAAATATTAATTGACACAATATTAATTATTCCCTTTTTAATGAATATTAATTATTACTTGAAAAGTTTATTCTTGAATTGATTTTCTTTTTTGAAAAATTCTTAAATTATTAAATCCTATATTGTTTGTAACTTTTTTAGTGAATATTTATTATAATTATTAGTGTTTTTGTTACGTATATTAATTATTAGTGTTTTGTTACTTAAAAAATATTAATTATTAACTTTTTAATGGATATTAATTATTACTTAGAAGATATTGTTGAAGTGATTTTATTTTTTTGAAAAATTCTTAAAATGATTAAATCCTATATTTGTTTTTGACAATTGTGATTAATCATCACCTTTTTGAAACAATATTAATTATTACCTTTTAGTGAATAATACTTATCACTTTAAACAATATTCTTGAAATGATTTTCATTTTTTGAAAATTTCTTAGAATGACTAAATCCTATATTTATTGTTACTTTTTTAGTGAATATTTATTATAATTATTAGTGTTTTCTTACGTATATTAATTATTGAATGTTTTGCTACCTCAAAAAAAAATATTCCAATTTATTTATATTAGAGAACCACTTTGGTAATTTCAAACCCAAAAGAAATTTTTGTCCAATGTATATAAACAACAGGAATTAAATTAAACCACTTTTAACGGTGGAACGAAAACCAATTTTATTAAATTAAGCACGGAGGATCCAAGCATACACTTAATTAACATAAAATCATTAAATGTAATATTATTCGTATATCCCGATTTTAATGCCATCTAAAATTCACAAACACAACTACAATGTCCCAGGTTCGAGTTTAGATGAAAATATTCAACGTAACAATTTTTACATTTTGCCATTTGATAATATACAATCTCTTTCTTAATATCCAATAAATCTAGTTAGTTACCATGACTATCCACATGGTATTTTTATTCTTATCCAATTGTTTTTCATGCTGGTTTGTTGGTTACTATTAGAATTTTTTTTAGTGTTACTAGAAAAATATTCAATCAAAATGCACTCCATTCGATCTAAATGAATCAAACCAGCCAACATTTTTAGATGTAATTATATAAAAACATTGTTTTGTTTTTCTCCATAAGCAAATTACTTCTTGGGTTATCAATTGTAGCAACCATCGGCTTGATTTTCCAATTGTAACAAAATTATGGCAATTTTTATTTACGCCATTATTGTCTTATTCATTACCATTCAACAGTACAAACAAATGATCATTGAATGCTCAATTTGTAAAATAGATTAGCTTATTTGTTTACATGTTTCTTGAACTTACCCCACATGTATGATACAACCAAAATATGTAGGAGTTAAGTTATGGAACTTCAATATATTAGTTAAAAATTTAGTCTAAAGTTTTGCTTCCTTCATTAGTTTGTTTTGTTGATAGTATTAAGAATGTCAATGGAACTACATATTTTCTTTGTAATAGTGCATTAGTAATTGATAACTCTAGCAACCAACTTGCAAGTTGCATGTTATTTTCTTATGAGAGAATCTTATGTAATGTGATCTACAGTTCCCAGTTGGTAGGGTCCATCGAAATTTGAAGTCAAGAACCACATCAAATTGTAGAGTGGGGGCAACAGCTACTGTTTACGTCGTTGTCATCTTGGAGTATATAACTGCTGAAGATCCGAAGCTAGCTGGGAATGTTTGCAAGGATTTATGTGACGAAGGGTGATTCGCTTGACTTTTAAATACTTGCAAGCATTCTCAACTAGCTCCGTTACTTCATCAGTCAAATACCCCGAGATTCCAGCGATGTAAACAACAGTTGTTACCCTTACTCTACAATTTGAGGTGCTTCTCGACTTCAAATGTCGATGGACCCTACCTACTAGGAACTATAGATCGCATTACACAAGAAACTCTCATAAGAAAATAATATGCAACTTGCAAGATGGTTGTCTTAGTTACCAATTATTAATGCACTATTAAAGAGAAAATATGTAATTCAATTGACATTCTTAACCCTATACACAAAATAAACTAAGGAAGAAAGCATAGCTTTCGACAAAATTTTCAACTAATTTGTTGAACTTTCATAACTTAACTCCTATAGATTTTGTTGTATGATACAAGTATGGTATGTTCTGGAAACATGTAAATAAATTATCAAGTCTATTGTACAAATTGAGAATTCAATGACCATTTGTTTGAGCTTTTGAATGGTAAAGAAGTATAGAAAAATGGGGTAAATAAACATTGTCATAAATTTTTTACAATTGCTACAGTTGATAACCCAAGAAGTAATTTGCTTATGGAGAAAAACAAAAGAAATTTTTTACATTATTACATCTATAATGGTTGGTTGGTTTGATTCGTTTAAATCGTATGCAGTGCATTTTATTTAAATACTATTCTAGTTAACACCAAAAAAATATAAAATTGTTACCAACAAACCAGCATGAAAAAGAAATATTTAGAATAAAAATACCTTGTAGATAGTCATGACAACTAACTAGCTTTAGTGGAATGGTAAGAAAGAGACTACACGTTTCAAATTTAAAACCTAGTTGATTCCACAAAATGTCGTCTTCAATCATACAAAAAATGAAATATGTAGTACGCATGTTAAAAAACAATGAAAGTAAAAAGGGGTTAGGGTTAGGGTAAGGATTACATAGTGGACTAGAGTAAAGATCTACACCGATTGAGGCTAGGTTTTAGTTACCTATCAGCCACCGATATCAAAGGGAGTTGGAAGTGATGACGTTTTTTTTTCCTTGCTTACAATTTCCTCCATCTTTCTGAGTAGACATTTTAATCTACAACCTAAAAATAAAATCAAGAAACAGAATGAGCCGTCAATAAGATTTATGACTTTTAAAGAGATATTAATCCAAAGTTTCACAACAACTACTTTCCCTTACCCTAATAATAAGAATAATAACTATAAAGTTGATGGATTCAAAGGTCAACTAATGAATGGAGTTCGAGTAAGTGAGAGCAATAGAAGGAGATAGTGAAAGAAGACATAGATCTTAGATCTATATGCTTTTTTTTATACAAATCTTAGATCTATATGCGTTTCCAACCAAACCACAACATATTATATATTTCTCGAGAAAGAAAACAACAAACAAGAAAAACAAAAATAAAAGCCAACTAGAGATATCAAACAAGGAAACCTAGTCAATTGTGAACCCTACAGTTGAAATTGGATGAATCAAATTTCTGTTTTGTATATGTCACATGGTTTTGGCTCTTCTTGTCTTTGTACTGGTAGGTCTTAGGTAACTCTTTGAGTAGCTCACTTTATTTGGTGTTACACAAATATATATACATGAACGAAGACATGGTGGTCAATGTCTGATATATAAATATTATATTAGAAACAAATGTTTAATTGTACTACCAAAAACATTATACAATATAATGTTGTCAAAATATATATATATATATATATATATATATTAAAATATTAATTGACACAATATTAATTATTCCCTTTTTAATGAATATTAATTATTACTTGAAAAGTTTATTCTTGAATTGATTTTCTTTTTTGAAAAATTCTTAAATTATTAAATCCTATATTGTTTGTAACTTTTTTAGTGAATATTTATTATAATTATTAGTGTTTTTGTTACGTATATTAATTATTAGTGTTTTGTTACTTAAAAAATATTAATTATTAACTTTTTAATGGATATTAATTATTACTTAGAAGATATTGTTGAAGTGATTTTATTTTTTTGAAAAATTCTTAAAATGATTAAATCCTATATTTGTTTTTGACAATTGTGATTAATCATCACCTTTTTGAAACAATATTAATTATTACCTTTTAGTGAATAATACTTATCACTTTAAACAATATTCTTGAAATGATTTTCATTTTTTGAAAATTTCTTAGAATGACTAAATCCTATATTTATTGTTACTTTTTTAGTGAATATTTATTATAATTATTAGTGTTTTCTTACGTATATTAATTATTGAATGTTTTGCTACCTCAAAAAAAAATATTCCAATTTATTTATATTAGAGAACCACTTTGGTAATTTCAAACCCAAAAGAAATTTTTGTCCAATGTATATAAACAACAGGAATTAAATTAAACCACTTTTAACGGTGGAACGAAAACCAATTTTATTAAATTAAGCACGGAGGATCCAAGCATACACTTAATTAACATAAAATCATTAAATGTAATATTATTCGTATATCCCGATTTTAATGCCATCTAAAATTCACAAACACAACTACAATGTCCCAGGTTCGAGTTTAGATGAAAATATTCAACGTAACAATTTTTACATTTTGCCATTTGATAATATACAATCTCTTTCTTAATATCCAATAAATCTAGTTAGTTACCATGACTATCCACATGGTATTTTTATTCTTATCCAATTGTTTTTCATGCTGGTTTGTTGGTTACTATTAGAATTTTTTTTAGTGTTACTAGAAAAATATTCAATCAAAATGCACTCCATTCGATCTAAATGAATCAAACCAGCCAACATTTTTAGATGTAATTATATAAAAACATTGTTTTGTTTTTCTCCATAAGCAAATTACTTCTTGGGTTATCAATTGTAGCAACCATCGGCTTGATTTTCCAATTGTAACAAAATTATGGCAATTTTTATTTACGCCATTATTGTCTGATTCATTACCATTCAACAGTACAAACAAATGATCATTGAATGCTCAATTTGTAAAATAGATTAGCTTATTTGTTTACATGTTTCTTGAACTTACCCCACATGTATGATACAACCAAAATATGTAGGAGTTAAGTTATGGAACTTCAATATATTAGTTAAAAATTTAGTCTAAAGTTTTGCTTCCTTCATTAGTTTGTTTTGTTGATAGTATTAAGAATGTCAATGGAACTACATATTTTCTTTGTAATAGTGCATTAGTAATTGATAACTCTAGCAACCAACTTGCAAGTTGCATGTTATTTTCTTATGAGAGAATCTTATGTAATGTGATCTACAAATCCCAGTTGGTAGGGTCCATCGAAATTTGAAGTCAAGAACCACATCAAATTGTAGAGTGGGGGCAACAGCTACTGTTTACGTCGTTGTCATCTTGGAGTATATAACTGCTGAAGATCCGAAGCTAGCTGGGAATGTTTGCAAGGATTTATGTGACGAAGGGTGATTCGCTTGACTTTTAAATACTTGCAAGCATTCTCAACTAGCTCCGTTACTTCATCAGTCAAATACCCCGAGATTCCAGCGATGTAAACAACAGTTGTTACCCTTACTCTACAATTTGAGGTGCTTCTCGACTTCAAATGTCGATGGACCCTACCTACTAGGAACTATAGATCGCATTACACAAGAAACTCTCATAAGAAAATAATATGCAACTTGCAAGATGGTTGTCTTAGTTACCAATTATTAATGCACTATTAAAGAGAAAATATGTAATTCAATTGACATTCTTAACCCTATACACAAAATAAACTAAGGAAGAAAGCATAGCTTTCGACAAAATTTTCAACTAATTTGTTGAACTTTCATAACTTAACTCCTATAGATTTTGTTGTATGATACAAGTATGGTATGTTCTGGAAACATGTAAATAAATTATCAAGTCTATTGTACAAATTGAGAATTCAATGACCATTTGTTTGAGCTTTTGAATGGTAAAGAAGTATAGAAAAATGGGGTAAATAAACATTGTCATAAATTTTTTACAATTGCTACAGTTGATAACCCAAGAAGTAATTTGCTTATGGAGAAAAACAAAAGAAATTTTTTACATTATTACATCTATAATGGTTGGTTGGTTTGATTCGTTTAAATCGTATGCAGTGCATTTTATTTAAATACTATTCTAGTTAACACCAAAAAAATATAAAATTGTTACCAACAAACCAGCATGAAAAAGAAATATTTAGAATAAAAATACCTTGTAGATAGTCATGACAACTAACTAGCTTTAGTGGAATGGTAAGAAAGAGACTACACGTTTCAAATTTAAAACCTAGTTGATTCCACAAAATGTCGTCTTCAATCATACAAAAAATGAAATATGTAGTACGCATGTTAAAAAACAATGAAAGTAAAAAGGGGTTAGGGTTAGGGTAAGGATTACATAGTGGACTAGAGTAAAGATCTACACCGATTGGAAACGATGACGCTTTTTCGTTTCCTTTCTTACAATTTCCTCCATCTTTCTGAGTAGACATTTTAATCTACAACCTAAAAGTAAAATCAAGAAACAGAATGAGCCGTCAATAAGATTTATGACTTTTAAAGAGATATTAAATCAAAGTGTCACAAGAACTACTTTCCTTTACCTAATAATAAGAATAATAACTATAAAGTTGATGGATGCAAAGGTTAACTAATGAATGGAGTTCGAGTACGTGAGAACAATAGAAGGAGATAGTGAAAGAAGAAATAGATCTGAGATCTATATGCTTTTTTTTTTGCAAATCTTAGATCTATATGCGTTTACAACCAAACCACAACATATGAAATATTTCTTGAGAAAAAAAAACAACAAACAAGAAAAACAAAAATAAAAGCCAATTAGAGATATCAAACAATGAAACCTAGTCAATTGTGAACCTTACCGTTGAGATTGGATGAATCTAATTTCTCTTTTGTATATGTAACTTGGTTTTGGCTCTTCTTGTGTTTGTACTGGTAGGTCTTAGGTAACTCTTTGAGTAGTTCACACTAGTGCAAAAAAGACATTTAGCATCAGTTGTTTTGGACATTTAGCATCGGTTATCCGACGATGCTAAATCCCCAGATACTAAATGTGGGACATTTAGCATCGGTTATTTAACCGATGCTAAATATCTCCTTCTGGTACCTTTTGCATCGGTTATAATATACAACCGATGCTAAATGTACCTGAAGGAGACATTTAGCATCGGTTGTACAGTATAACAGATGCTAAATATACCTTCAGGAGACATTTAGCATCGGTTGTACTGTACAACCGATGCTAAATGTACCTGTAGGAGACATTTAGCATCTGTTGTACAGTAAAATCGATGCTAAATGTACCAGAAGGAAACATTTAGCATCGGTTGTACTGTACAACCGATGCTAAATGTACCTGTAGGAGACATTTAGCATCTGTTGTACAGTAAAACCGATGCTAAATATACCAGAAGGAGACATTTAGCATCGGGTGTACAGTAGAACCGATGCTAAATATACCTGTAGGAGACATTTAGCATTGGTTGTACAGTAAAACCGATGCTAAATGTCTAATGTTGGTACTTTTAGCATCGGTTATACTGTACAACTGATGCTAAAAGTCTCATTTCTTTTATATATTTTTTTGTTTTTGTCCATACCAGTCATCCAATACATAATAACCTGTTATATACAAAGAGATATTCCAGTCATCAACACATAAAAGTACTTAAAATTCCATTAAACTAAATAATGTCTTGCATAGTGAGAACATTAGTTAAACTAATTAGAAAACAAAATACATAACAAAATGTGGTATCCATCATAACATATATAACACTATTGTGCACAAAATGTGGTGACCCTTTCCTAATTACACAAGTTAAACTACGCACGAAATAGTGTATCCTTTTGCTCTGTACGTATCTTGAAAAAGAATTCCGCCCAAAGCTGACGAGTCTCCTCAAGTTCCTCATCGGTGTATGACTTTGCATTATCAAATACCTACAAGTTTAAAATTTACTCAAACAAATTAGATTTCAAACTTTTATACCTTCTCCTAATTATCAAATACCTACTAAAAAAGACTTTGCTTTGACAGAATTTAATACCTTCTCCCAATTATCAACAATACCGGCGCTCACAATGGTCAACATAAACTTCATAACATAATAGCCACAATGAAAACCATTCGGTTATATTGGCATCTACACAAATGAATTAACAAAGTTAACCAAAAAAGAATATAATATATATATATATATCAAACTCTAAAGTTCTCAGTTTTCCCAACCATTTGCAACTGTACCATATAATATAATACTAAAACTGTACACATCAACCCAATATTTTAAACTACTTACTATAGGGTACAACCAGTTGGTGGCCGATGTAGAATCCCCTTTCACAGCTCTATTAACAACATAATATAAATTAGTTATAAAATTTCAACTAGAAGTTCAAATACTACAATCTAAACCATGATAAACAATTAAAAACTTACTTGCCAAACATTTCTTTGATTGCTTTTGTTGGTTGGCGACATAAGGAACACATCCAGACCACAATATTTTGCTTTGGGAGGAGGAAAACTAGTTGCCAATGCTTGCTGCAACATTGATAAACAAAAAACTAAGAAACAAACAAACAAATAAAGGAAAATGTATTACCAATTCTTTCAAATATGTAATCATGTACCTATTGCAAAATGGAGCCAACCATATTTCCTTATTGGTAGTAGCCAATATTTGTTGAATATATATAGAAACATCTTGTTTGGAATACCCGTTCAAGTTCATCTTATGCGGACACACAAATCCTTACAAGTCATCGACACCCCTTTCAACAACTTGGCGATACAGATATCTATTAATGAAGGAAATATCAAATTGACTAATATATGTAAAAACGCGAGAAATTTATATAACCAAATAAACTTTACTACTTACGTGCACCATATGCCCAAGTGGCACAAATCAAGCCACGCTTCACCAGAAACCATGTTGATGATCTCTTTGAAGGAGACAAAGCACACATGTTTTTGGTGCTCCAACATTATGCTGGCATGTCTCTTATCATCATACGCAATCATATGTATCTTTCTCAGCCAATCAATTTTCTCCTCCTTTTCCTCCTTCTCCTCCTGCTTCTTCTTCTCCTCCTCCTCCTCCTCCTCCACATTAGATGGTGAGCAGCTCCCCTTAGATCCAACAGTGGTCATGGGAGTGGGAACATGAACAGCCGTATTTTGACATCCTCCACATGATTGAGAGTGCTGAATAATTAAAAAATACATATTTCAATCAATCTGTTTACAGTGAAAAATATACTTTATATTTCATAAACACATACCTCTGCCAACAACTTGGTAACTTTGTCTTCCACCAACACTTCGACGCCCTCCAAGACTTGTTTAATGAACGCCTCTTTATTGAGTTCTGAGTTGCTCGAGGAAGAACGTTGCACACCTCCAAAGTATTTCTTTAGTCCGACACCTTTTCCGGCTCCCCGACAACGACCGGGATGCTCAGGTGTTCCAATGGCAGCGGTCAAAATATCCCTCTTTCCTCGCGGAACGAAAGATCCTTGGCTGCTCATAACCGTAAGTTCGTCCTACAACAAAAACATGTTTACGTGTTAGAATTGAATTAATTTGTTACTAACTGATGCTGTTTCTAATAAATATGTCTCTAACATGTCTCTTATCAAATAAATATGGTTTGATGTGTTTCTAACAAGTGTTTCTAACATCACACTATATTTTACTTACAATCTTAGATCCAACTGATGCTGACTCCTCAAATATATAAGATCCAGACTTGTTTTTGCGGCCAGCCTTCCACAGCTCATGTCGCTCTGGAGATGTAGGCTCCACCACCAAATCAGGATCACCAGACTCCTCCTTGACTTTTTTTATATGTTCTTCCTTCAAATTCTCCTTCAACTTTTTATAACCACCTGGCCCCATTGTGTGTTTGTATTTATTCTTTTTTTGCATATTCTTGCAAGCTTCTCTCTTAGCCTGTTACAAAGAATAAACACCACCACATATATAACAAATCCATAATATTGTTTAAGAAACTAAAATATTTGTGGTTAAAGCAATACCACAAACTCCGGAGTAGTGTGAGATTTTACAAATGCGGCCCATGTCTCGGTAGATATGGTGCTATACTTGTCACATGGAGTTGTTGCACCGCTATTATCGCCATTGCCATAGACATATTCTCTGTTGAGTTTTGTCTTGAACTGTCTCCAGCAGAGATTGATATGAGACATCCAAGTCTTCTTGAATTGCTCATTGTCGGGAACATCAAATGTTTGCTGAACATCATCCCAGGCAATTTTTTTTGTCTCGGCATCAACTTCATCCCAAGACATGGGCAATATGCTTACTTTTGTTCGTGCAACCATCCCTAAATAGATCTTGAATTGGCTAGCATATGGACCAATAAGGTTGCCTTTACTATCAACTGCCACACTATATTTTTGACCACTTGGGAGCCTATTAGTGAACTTATTTAATGATGTCAGACGTCTAGTTTTCTTTTTTGGAGGGCCGGCACTGGAACCATCCATGATATCTGTTTGAACAAAGGAAACAAAATATATCAGTTACAATATCTCAACACATGCTGGAACACCTAAATATATCAGTTACAAAATATATCAGTTACAATATCTCAACACAGAATCAAAGAAGAAAAAGACAAAAATAAAACAGGCCATTTTCATTATGATTTATATAATACATGAGTTTATTTCATACATTGTCAAAGATTCCAAAAAAAGAGAACAAATCTAAACTCCAACAAACATTGTGGGAACAATAATTGTCATTAAAGCTCAACAATACAATTTCATAGATTCCAAAAAGAAAATAACAAATCTAAACTCCTTCATATAAAATCCCTTCATTATGATCATTGCGAGTGGCATGTTCATCGTCAACTTCATTGTCAACAACTAAAGTAGGCACTTGTGTTAACAAACAAGGTGTCTCTGAAATTACAAGACTTGAATCTTCATCACTTGCTATTTTTCCTTGTAGGACCACTGACCACTTTTTGTTAGAAGGATCTTTCACATAAAATACTTGTTTTGCTTGGTCAGCCATGATGAAAGGTTCCTCATTATAACTTACCTTGTCAAGGTCCACTACTGTAAATCCCATTTCGTCGGTACGCACACCATTTTTGCTGCTAACCCACTTGCATTTAAAAAGAGGCACTTTAAATTTACGGTAATCAAGCTCCAAATCTCATCAATGACACCAAAGTAAGCAATGGATGCAAGTACGGGATTAGCATCCTTTGAACTAGAGAAGTGCATTGAGGAAGCCATGACCATAACTCTGCTGTTTTGCATGGTACTCATGTCATCTTTCGACTTTGTGTAAAAGGAAAAGTTATTTATGTCGTACCCGCTCCAACACACGACACTAAAGCAAGGGTCATGTGCTAACCATCTCAAAGTCTCAGAGGCAGTCGCATCTTTCTTAATCTGTGATTTAAACCAATCTATGAATGTGTTGTTATGCTCGTTCAATAACGATATTTTTTTCATTCGAGGGTTTTTGGCCTTTACTATATCTTTATGATGAGACAAGTAAGGTATAACCTCATCTGTGTTATTCAAACCATACAAATGTGCTTGAAGCACTTCAGCTCGACCCATGCTCTTAGTGGCCGGCCCATGTGTACCTTTACCTTGGCATCTCCCTGCATAACGAAACTTTGGTAGTCCTACAGACTTCGCTTTTGACAAGTAGTCTGAACAAAACTCAATAGCTTCTTCTGTGACATACCTTTCGACAATGGATGCTTCAGGACGATATTGGTTCTTCACGTACCCTTTCAAGATCTTCATGTATCGCTCGATTGGGTACATCCACCTTAAATAAACAGGTCCGCATAATCTAATCTCCCTAACTAGATGAACAAATAAACGAACCATGATATCAAAGAACGAGGGAGGAAAAAACATCTCCAACTGACACAAGATAATAACAGCCTCATTTTCCAACTCGTCCAATTTTTGAGGGTCGATGACTTTAGCACATATACTAATGAAGAATAGGCACAATCTAGTTATGGTATGTCGGACATCTTTCGGCAAGATGCCACGAATCGCCACAGGTAGTAGTTGTTGCATCTAGACGTGGCAGTCATGCGACTTCAAGCCAACTAATTTGAGATCTTTCATTGAAACCAGACACTTTACATTTGAAGAGTAACCATGTGGCACTTTGATTCCCCCTAGACATTCACAAAAGCTCATTTTCTCTTTTTTTGACAAGGTATAACATGCTGGAGGCAAATATGTGCATTTACCTCTTTCCACTGGATGTAATTGTTCTCTTATGCCCATCTCACGCAAATCTAGACAAGAATTTATACCATCCTTTGTCCCTTGAATGTTGAGAAGAGTCCCGATGACGCTATCACAAACGTTTTTCTCGACGTGCATGACATCTAGACAGTGCCTTACATCAAGATTGGACCAATACGGAAGATCAAAGAACACCGATCTCTTCTTCCACTTGCTTTTCTCCTTGGACTGCTTCTGCTTTTTGCCGAATACAACTTTGATGTCCTTAACCACTTGATAAACTTCTTCTCCAGTCAAGGCATTCGGAGCAGTATCATTTTCCTGGTACCCATTAAAAGCTTTTTTCAACTTACGATATCTATGATTTGGTTTGAGAAATTTTCGATGCCCAAGGTAAACAGTCTTCCTTCCATGTTTGATTTGATGGTGGCACGTGCCTTCTGCACAAATAGGACAACCTTTATGCCCCTTGACACTATACCCAGACAAGTTTCCGTATGCTGGAAAGTCATTAATCGTGCAAAATAACATGGCTCGCAGCTTAAAAGTTTCACTACAATACCCGTCATACACATCCACGCCTTCATCCCACATTGTCCTCAAGTCTTCAATCAATGGACTAAGGTAAACATCTACGTCATTACCTGGCTGTCTCGGACCAGAAATCATCATGGATAACATCACATATTTGCGCTTCATGCACAACCATGGAGATAGGTTGTAATTTACAAGGAGAACAGGCCACGAGCTATGATTTGTACTTAAGTTACCATATGGATTCATACCATCTAAAGCAAGTGCAAGCCTAAGATTTCTTGATTCAGCGCTAAAATCCGGATACAAATTATCAACTTTCTTCCATTGCAAAGAATCGGCCGGATGGCGAAGCTGCCCGTCACATTTCCTCTCATCTGCATGCCATCTAATGCTCTTCGCGTCATTTGCATTAGCAAACAAGCGTTTGAACCTAGGTATTATTGGAAGATACCACAAAACCTTCGCAGGGGAACCCCTTCTGCTGTTGTCTTCAAAACTAGATTCACCCGACTTCACTTTGTAGCGCGACCAATTACACGTAGGGCACTTATGTAAATCCTCAAAGTCTTTCCGATACAATATGCAGTCATTGGGACATGCATGTATTTTCTTATACTCCACACCTATCGGACACAGAATCTTCTTCGCATCATACGTACGTTTTGGCAGTGTGTTACCTATGGGAAGCATGTCTTCCAACAACTCAAGCAATTCAGTGAATCCCTTATCAGTCCACCCATGTATCGCCTTCAGATTGATCAATTTTAACGAAGCAGACAATCGTGTGTATTTTGTGCAACCCAAATACAGAGGTTGATCTTTGTCTTTGCACAAAGTATCATATTCATGCGCTCGCTTAAAAGATTCAGGATCAATGTCACGTATCATGTCCTCCATTCGATCATCCATATCTTCATCGGCTTTCTCACTTTAGGACACACTTGGATTGCCGGTTGATTCACCATGCCATATCCATGTGGTATAACTGGGTAAGATCCCATAAACAAAGAGATGGTCTCGTATTACACCTGGTAGTTGTGGGGCCCGATTCACACAACTACAACAAGGGCAGGAATAAGTTACTTCAGTTTCGGGAACATCTGTTTTGGTAACATCTGTTTTGAACATTCAACAATTGTAATTCAGTTTGCATAGTGCAATGCAATATCTACGCACTAAATTGAAAAGAAAGCCTCAATGTTTTGAGTTAAATTACACATAAATCTGTTTGATTGAGTTTATATCTCAAATTTTCTAATGTGCCAATAAATTTGAGAAGAAAAGTCTAAAAAATAATGCCTCAAAAGATAGTTTATAACCTGCATCAGTTTAATCTTTACTTTAAAAGAATAACCTTTAATGTTTTCATATTAGCCACTATTGCTTAATTGGTTCCTTAAGGTCCTATAGATCAGTGGTTTTTATGTTGGTTCTTCACATTAAATTTATCTTCCTCATTAAAAGTTTTACCAAACACTAAAAAAAGCCATCATCAGAAGCTGTGAGTTGAGGAAAACAGAAAGATGCAAAACTGTAAAAATCGTAATTGATTAATTCTGATCAAAACTTTGCATCTGTAAATTTAACCACATCAAAACTTCAAAGAAAAAACTAAAAAAGAGTTCTAATGAAGTTCTAAATGAAAATTGCTTAACATTGAGAAATCTATAACTGATTAAGCAAAAAAAGAGTTCGTAAATTCTTTAATCGTTACCTGAATGAGTTTTTTCGTTGAAGCCCGGTAACAAAATGTAGTTCGTGTAGCTGCAACACCCGCAGATCGTGCCTCCTCCGCGAACGATTGCTGTCTAATTGTGTAGCTCTTTCATATTCTTGAAGAGAAGAAAAACCAAACGAATGATTTTACTCAAGATCCTTCAAGCAATTGCACATTTTGTGTGTAACCTAACAAAACAAACTTGACAAAATCAAAATTACCCCTTTGAACACAAAAACGAAATTAGGGTTTCAACTTGAGAAAACGAAAGCAAAGGGAGAGGAAGAGAGAGCCAAGATGCTTACCATTTGAAGATTCTGAACGAACTGAGGTTGAAGATTCTGAAACAGTGAACGAAAATGAAAACAGTGAACGAAACAGTGAGAGACTGAGAATGGCGAGGGAGGACAGCGACGGCGAGGGGCGACAAGAGGGGCGACAGCGACGGCGATGGAGGGGCGACAGCGACGGCAACGCCAAAGGCAAGTGTTCAGAGTTCAGAGTGAGAGACTGTGAGAAAAGTGTGAAAGGAAACTGAGAATGAGAGTGAGAAAGAATCGTTAATTGTAGAAATAAATTGGGACCTTTAGCATCGGTAGTTTAAACAACCAATGCTAAATGTACATGCGTCTGGAAATGACTTTAGAAAGCATCCTTTAGCATCGGTTGTTTAAACAACCGATGCTAATTGTAGGCGAGAAAAATGAAAACTTCCACTTAATTGCAAAATTGCCACCGTGTCTACATTTAGCATCGGCTGTTCAAACAACCGATGCTAAATGATGCTTTCTGAAGTCATTTTTCCACTAGTGTCACTTAATTTGGTGTTACACACATATATATGTACATGAACGAAGACACGGTGGTCAATGTCTGATATATAAATATTATATTAGAAACAAATGTTTAATTGTACTACCAAAAAACATTGAAAAAGAAATATTTAGAATAAAAATACCTTGTAGATAGTGACGACAACTAACTAGCTTTAGTGGAATGGTAAGAAAGAGATTACACATTTCGAATTTAAAACTTTGTTGATTCCACAAAATGTTGTCTTCAATCAAACAAAAAAATAAATATGTAGTATGCAAGTTAAAAAACAATGGAAGTGAAAAGGGGTTAGGGTTAGGGTAAGGATTACATAGTGGATTAGAATGAAGATCTACACCGATTGAGGCTAGGTTTTACTTACCTATCAGCCACCGATATCAAAGTGAGTTGGAAGCGATGACGCTTTTTCTTTTCCTTTCTTACAATTTCCTCCATCTTTTTGAGTAGACATTTTAATCTACAACCTAAAAGTAAAATCAAGAAACAGAATGAGCCGTCAATAAGATTTATGATTTTTAAAGAGATATTAAATCAAAGTGTCACAAGAACAACTTTCCTTCACCCTAATAATAAGAATAATAACTATAAAGTTGATGGATGCAAAAGTTAACTAAAGAATGGAGTTCGAGTAAGTGAGAACAATAGAAGGAGATAGTGAAAGAAGACATAGATCTTAGATCTTTATGCTTTTTTTTTGCAAATCTTAGATCTATATGCGTTTACAACCAAACCACAACATATGAAATATTTCTTGAGAAAAAAAACAACAAACAAGAAAAACAAAAATAAAAGCCAACTAGAGATATCAAACAATGAAACCTAGTCAATTGTGAACCTTACCGTTGAGATTGGATTAATCTAATTTCTCTTTTGTATATGTCACTTGGTTTTGGCTCTTCTTGTGTTTGTACTGGTAGGTCTTAGGTAACTCTTTAAGTAGTTCACTTAATTTGGTGTTACACACATATATATATATATATATACATGAACGAAGACACGGTGGTCATTGCCTGATATATAAATATTATATTAGAAACAAATGTTTAATTGTACTACCAAAAAACATTGAAAAAGAAATATTTAGAATAAATATACCTTGTAGATAGTGAGGACAACTAACTAGCTTTAGTGGAATGGTAAGAAAGAGATTACACATTTCGAATTTAAAACCTTTTTGATTTCACAAAATGTTGTCTTCAATCAAACAATTAGGGCAAAGTTTTACTTACCTATCAGCCACCAATATCAAAGTGAGTTGGAAGCGATGATGCTTTTTCTTTTCCTTTCTTACTATTTCTTTCATCTTTCTGAGTAGACATTTTAATCTACAACCTAAAAATAAAATCAAGAAACAGAATGAGCCGTGCTAGGTGAATGAGCAGCGCTTCTCCCACCAAGCGCTGCTCATTCACCTAGCACGTTTATTTTTTTTTCTTTTTTTTCTGTTTTTTTGTATTTTCCTTTTTTACATTTGAGAATTTCCTGGTCATATACAGCCAATTAATACCAATTCAATCCATTATATACTAACAACATATGTATATATAAACTAGTTATATATCCAAATGCACCAATATGATCACAAACCAAAACAAACTAGCTAACAAGTTATTATATGTATCAAAAACTTAGCAACTTACAATATTAACAAATTAATATGTATCCAAATCAAACTCTCTAACAATATGTATCCAAAACTAGCAAGCTACTTACAATATGTATCTAAATTAAAATAAGTTAGCAACTTACATATGCATGTATCCAAAACTAGCAAGCTACTTACAATATGTATCTAAATTAAAACAAGTTAGCAACTTACATATGCATGAACCAATTCATATGCATGTATCCAAATAAAACTCTAACAATTTACAAAATTACAATCTATCTAAAATCAAAAGAATTGCGAGACATAATGGCACCACTCTCCTCTAAGCTCATCAATCTGTGCAGTAGAGTATGTCTTCCACCGACAATCGGGAAAATACTGAAATTATATAATTAAATAAAATTAGAATTGAAATATATGGTTAAATCAAAATAAAAAAGAGTTTTGTAAAGATACCTGTCTGGGGATAACCATTTGGTTGTGGGTAATAATTTCCTTCATAAATCTCATTACATAATACCTACAATCATTGTTATTTGGTTGTTTCGGACACTACAAAACAAAATATTAGTTAATTGTTAAATTTAATTTAATACATTTTTTTGACAACCATAATGTAAATAAATATATGAGAAGATTGATTACAAACTTACCTCTATTGGCACCCATTTTGTCTGTGATTGTTCCAATCCCCAATATTCCTTCAAATAACTGAACACAATTGGATATAACTATATTATTAAAAATACATATAGTTAACAACTAAAACAAAGAAATATGCAGAGTGATTGAAATACCCACACCTATTAAATATCACAATCAAGTCTAGGTGGGTGTTGAAATGACCATGCACAGAATCAATGTAGTACACCGTATTTGTCTTAGGATTTATTGCAAGCAAAATCCAATGATCCCTACAAAATAAAACTTTGAATAAGTAATTGACTAGTATTTAAAAAATGCATGTTATATAAGAATAGATTAAATCTCTCACCCTACGAGACACGGTGCCAAAACATGGTATCGACGCCTGTATGTTGAGCATCCAATAAGCGTCGAGTGATATAATTTGTAACATCTGTCTTGGTTTGTTCCACAAGGTCGTTATAATTAGACAGATCCTCCCTGACATTACGGAGGTGTGTACTATCCGGACACAAGAACACATATCTCTGTGTCTGCTCCGAAGGGACCAAAATGTTATGATACAAGCACCTACAATTAGAGGTATATATATATATACAAATTAAATTAACGATATAATAAAATAAATTTAATGATGTTAAATAATAAATTACATACGTACCTGATATATGCTCTAATACAAACACTGGTTGCCCAATTCATCTGACATAAATCATTAATATCCTATTTTGGGATTATCAATAGTTGATCGGGATTTCGAAAAATATTGTCATCCATCTGTAATACAAGCGGGGTTCCATCATGCATCTTGAATTGTGCATGCATTTCGGTATACAAAATAATCCTAGAATCATCAATGGAAGAGGCGGAGGGCTAACACACTATTGGAGGAGGGGCGGGCTGAGTCACTTTTGGAGGGGCGGGCCGAGTCACTTTTGGAGGGGCGGGCCTAGCCACTTTTGGAGGAGGGGCGGGCTGAGTCACTTTTGGAGCAACGGAGGACCGAGTCACATTTCGAGGAGGGGCGGGCTGAGTCACTGTTGGAGGAGGAGAGGACTGAGTCACTGTTGGAGGAGGAGAGGGCCGAGTCACTTTTTGAGGGGCAGGCAAAGAAACTTGTGTTGAAGGGCCGGACCGAGACACTTTCTTGCTAGTAGATATTGCCTTGCTAACACTTTTGCCCCTAGATTTTGCATTTTGGCGTACCTATATATAAATAAAATAATTCATTAGTTAGCACACAATAAATGACAAAATAAAATAATTAGTTAGTTACAAATATATTGTCACTTACAACAATAAGGTGTGCTGGCCATGCCACAAATGTACCAACTGCATCTTGCACAGTTATTAAATCTATAGTGGGTATTGGAGTAGGCAATGGTGCATCCCCCACAATTGCACAGTCAACTCTGACTCTAACATGATCTGGAGGTATGGATAAATTGTGCATCAAAGTTCCCAATTGGTCACATGTGAAGCCTATTGCAACCATTTGGTGTGAGTTTGAGATATACAATTCACACTCACACTCATTGTTGTCCTAAATCAATTATAAACAAAAATTAATAAATACATTGCGTAAAAGAAAGATAGTTTAATAATTAATTTCTTTTTTATTGTCAAAAAAAATAATTAATACCTTAGTTGACGGAATGGTGCAGCTATCTCGTGCGCTATCTGTGGCAGGGGATGGTACTGCAGGCGAAACCAACCCATAGTGCAATTTGATTTGACTAAGTTCAGACCTTAGACCTTCATACAATACCCGCAGCTCTCTACTTTGTTTACAATCATGATGCTCATCATAAGTTCTCTTCTTTGATCCAAGGTAGTTGGATGGATTAACGCCAAATCCACAACCCCTTGTACGACCTGTGTATTCTTCCTTTTCCAAGGCACGAGTAAGGATTTCCTTTTCAGAGCAATCAGTGATCTCTCCCTGTGACCCAGACTCTGATATGGTTTCCTGATTCACAAACAAAAGTATAATAAATAAAATTATTATACATTTTATAGATCATAAAAGTTTCAAAACACTATTCAAATTTTGGAAATACTTACAATTCTGTCGGTCACCTCCTTAGTTTTGGGATCCACAACCTCCCCATCCTTTTGTCTGGCTGCTACCCACAAAAAATGTCACTCAATGCTTTCTTTAGTAGGATCTTTCCCACTCTCCTCCAACTATATTTACCAAATGTTAAGAAATTATAAATCATTTGTAATTGGTATCATTTGTTTTACCTTACTACCGAGGAAGGTAACCAAATCTGCGCGATTATCCCCAATTGGCTGACCCTTAATATTCCACACCACCTACATTATGTCATTATTAAATTAGTTAACAAACAATTAAAACTAAGTGTTGAATTAATAAGTTAATTAGTAATTAGTAACTTACTGGTACTTTTCCTTTTCCTTTATTTATTCGATTGATGATATTTTTTTTTACCGTCATTCCCCGAGGAGCCTGCTTTCTGATATACTTTTCAACATCACACTCATGATCACTGTCATGATCACTATGATCCGCCATCTGACCTGCAATAAAACATAATCACGCACTATTCGCATAGGCATATTTGATTTTACTTTGCTAGTTTCATTCACCACACATATAGAAGTTTGCATAACTTATATTCTTGTTCAAGTATAAAATATATAATATAAAAAAAGGTGATCTATTTCTAAAAAATAGTAATAGAAGAGTTTGCATAACTTATATTTGATAGGTATCAAGAAAACAAAGCCTACATATCAATGCAATATCTATGAAGAAATAAATCATCATGGTTCAATCAAAACAGTTATTAGCAATTGATTTTTAGAATCATTGTTGTTGCAAAGACTGAACTTCATCACAAGTTAGGTATCAATCTTTCATTTCAAGCAAAACTAAAAGAAAAGGAACACATAAAATAAATAAGAGAGGCAATTTTAGTTTTAAATAAATAAATAGCCACTCTAGTTTTAAACAACAAAAGTACCTGAACAAGTGGAAGCAACAATGAACTCCAACCTAGGCGAACCACGCACTAGCAAATGAACCGAACTCTCGAACAACGAATGCAAAGCTTCGACAAAACAAACTCGCAAAACCTAACAACAATTCACATATTCAGCAACAATCCTCAATTTCTCATGTTTAGAAATACATCACAAGTATCCCTTAACCTAGAACAACAATCAATTAACATGCATTTCACTAAATACCTCAAATTTATAAATACAACACAAGAATCCCTTAACCTAGTGCAACATTAAATTAACAAGCATTTCATTTGGACATTTCAACAAACACTACACCTACATTTCCCCTCAAGTTTAGAAACACTTCACCCTTTCAAAGAACCAATCAACAAGCATCAAGTTTGAATCATCTAACCTAAGGTTTCAATGCCATTAAAATAACTAGAACAACAAGCAATCCTAATTTCAATCATTCATTTACAAAATTCTTCTATTTATTGCAATTGGTATTCTTTGAGTCAAAAACACAAACACTTTAAAAGCAAAGCAAAAGAGACAACACACAACAAAACAACCACATATACACAATGTCACAATATGATAAACCATGTAAAACAACCACATATATCACAATAACATTTTAAATGCAAAACAATAAATGAGTTTATGAGTTACCTTCAAAGATGCTTGGCTTGGAGATGGTTGAATATGTCACCAAAAATAAATGGCTTGAAGATGGTTGAGAGAGAGAGAGAGAGAGAGAAACGAAATGGTAAGAGTACGTGAGAGAGAGAGAGAGAGACGAAATGGTTGAGAAAGAGAGAGAGAAACAAAATGGTGGGTTTACCTTGAAGAAGGGTTGAAGATGGTTGAGAAAGAGAGAGATAAAAACGAAAATGGGTGGGTTTTCGTGAGAGGGAGAGAGTGGGAGTTGAGGAGAACGAAAGTGAGAAAGAGAGAGACGTTGGAAGCTTAGCTAGTGTAAGAAAACGAAAAGAAAAAAAAAAGGCAAAGGGCAGCGCTTTCTACTTATAAGCGCTGCTTATAGGTGTAGCGCTTTATATCAATGGACAGCGCTTGCTCCATAAGCGCTGCTTATAGGTGATACGCACCTAGGCAATAGGCAGCGTTCCCTAAAAAGCGCTGCTTATTGGAGGACGCATTTCACCTATAAGCAGTGCTTTTTAGGGAACGCTGCCTATTGCCTAGGCGCGTATCACCTATAAGCAGCGCTTATATACAAGGCGCTGCCCATTGCTTAGCCCGTTAAACCTATAAGCAGCGCTTAGAGGAACAAGCCCTACCCATGCTTATTCCGTTCTATCAATGCGTAGCATTTTTTAAAGAAGCGCTACTTATGGATGCGCTCTTTTCTTCAACATCTGGCGTAGTGCGAGCGCTTCCTATAGCTAAACACGGAGGTTGAATAAGTAGCGCTTTGTATGTGAGCGCTCCTTATGGTTAAACACAAACGTTCAATAAGTAGCGCTTGGTACGCGAGCGCTCCCTATGACTAAACACGGAGGTTGAATAAGTAGCGCTTTATTAGTGAGCGCTCCCTTTGATCAAAATGCGTCCTCCAATGAGGAGCGCTTTTTATGCGAGCGCTCCCTATGGCTTTTTTCTAATTAATTTCCTCGCGCCTCCTTCAGTACTCTCAGTCTCTTTTGGTCTCTCTCTCAACGTTAACGTTCTTGAAACCCTTACTCAGTACTCAAACAAGTAGAAGCCCTTCTCACTCTCACGCAAACCCTTCACGCTAACCCTAAATCTCTGCCGTGACCGTCGTGTGCTTTCACTATATCGCAAATCTCTGCCGTTTAGCCGCCAAATCTCTGCCGTGACCGGCGTTCTGTGATTGTTGCTGGTTTCTTCATCGTTTTGTGACTATTGCTGGTTTCTTTGTTGTTGTTGAAGTTGGTCTGGGTTTCTTCGCCGTTGTTGAAGCTGGCCCTTTGCTGCGTTTCGTTTTCTTTCTACGTTTGAGGCTAGTTTCCTCTGTGTTTTTGTTTTCCTTGCTGCGTTCTTTGTTTCCTAAACATATGCCTATAATATCTCCCAAGACTATGCCTATAAACTCTCCCTTGACAGCTTGGTCAAAGGTATAGCAAATCAACATTAATGGTGCAGCAAAGCATTAATGGACAATGATTCCATATAAAAGGAAATAAAAACATATAATACAATTTCCTATTAATGGTGCAGCAAAACATATAATATTAATTTATGTTTATATTCTGAACAATAGTAATATAAAACATTCGATTTCAGTTTTTGCTTCATTAGTTTGTTTTTTACATTCATAAAGGTAAGATTCTTTGATGGTTAACTAGTATTATTTTTTGCATTTGTAATTATAGTGAAATCGGAAGCTGAAGAGGAATGAGTTCGTTGTGGCAGAGATTTAACTAAAAGTGTATGAAGTAAAGGTCCAGCTTGTGTTACACTTTTTAGCAGCTTACTTTTTTGAGGTAAAGCTTTTCCGCAAACCAGGTTTTGAATCACTTGTGAAGAATCATTATTATCTCTTGAAGCACCATTAATACTATGTTTCTTCATTTTGTTTTGATGATTTGGTTCTTTTGATAAGGATAAATCACATGAACCATTTGAGAATGGTGCTATAGAATTAGAACATGTATCTGATATGATATCAAAGAGGCATATAAGTAAAACACAAACACACAGAAACGAGAGAAGGAGTATTTCGCTTGCTATTTCATTTACTGAATTGATGTACATAGCATGCATTTCAATCCTTTATATAGGCAACAATTTACAAGAGTATGCTTAATGATTAAGCAAAATAGAAAGTCGGTTCTGCTGCACTTGATTGATGGCGGTGCCTACAATTTTGTTTTGGTCCAATCATATCATTCCTTAACATGTAAGAATAATGGCTTCTAACATTCACCAGGTGTAGTTAGCCGGTGGTTAATAAAAAATCAAGCTTGTATATAGCTTCTGAAACCTTCTAGCTAGTGGTTCTCAAATACTCTAGTATGCCTTGATTTAATTCTAACATGATATAATGTTGCTCTTTACTGATGAGGTAGATGGTTGAAAATTTCTTATGAGTAATTGAAGTTGGTCTCTTGCTTCATCTCTCTCTTGACAAACTCTCTTTAATAGCTTGTATAAGCGATTAACTGTTTATTCATGTTTCTTTATCTCTTCACTGGCTTCCATTCTAGCTGATAATAGTTCAAGCCTTGTGCATATAAGCTTGTGCTTGATCTCCTCAATGTTTTGTTAGATAAAGACAAAGTTCATGGGAATTCAATTAATTTTCTAGGAAAATAGTCTCCCATTTTTGTCATTTTGTTTCTTTTTGTTTCCAAATCTCAATTAGTGTGAATATATTATCTTACTAGTAATTGTGGTATTCACTTACATTGCAACTGCTCTCAGTCTCCCTTATTATTATTGTTATTACCATCATGAAATGTTTCACATTAAAAAAGTGTGTCACTGTAAAGAGGTGGGATAACTGATAACATCAATTTAACTTGAATTTTGGAACTGAGGTGTTACCTGAAATGAATTAATGTGAAGAGTTGGGGTAGAGGGGAATGAATGAAGTTAATTTTAAGAAAGTTATTTTTTGTCACAGGCTCTCGTTCATCTCTCTCGTGCACTCTCTCTGGTTCATCTCTCTGCACTCTCTCTAGTTCATCTCTCTGCGCTCTCTCTAGTTAATCTCTCTGCACTTTTCTTGTTGAATGTGAGTTTGTAATGAAAATTCTGCACTTGAAATTGATGGATTGGTTGACTTATAGTTGAAATTGCGTGGAAAATTGGATTAAATGGCATGCTAATTAATGTTTAGTTTATGCACAATTAGAAAATATGTGGTTAATTGGAATTTGATTGAAATGCAAGGTTCCAATTGTTAAGAGCTAATAGGATAGTCTCCAATGCTTTCTGCATAATTAGTAAATACTGTGATTTTCTTTTGAGCTCAATCTATGATAGAAGAACATAACATCATATTAGTAATGACCTTATCCAAGGTCCAATATCTTAGGTTCAAAAAATTGTACTTTGTGCGTTTTTCACCTATAACATATTTAAGTTCTCTTATCAGGATTTTATTATCAATTTTGGTTAAATATGGATCGAAAGTGGATGTCTGCAAATCGTCTGTCGAAGGGATATGTCGATGGAGTAGAATATTTTGTTAACTTTGTTGTTCGACGATTGGGAACTTCTAGTAATATCGAATGTCCTTGTTTACGATGTTGCTATGTAAACCCAGTTACTGCAGTTGAGTTGGAAGGACATTTAAAGGCCTACGGAATCGAATAAAGTTATACTTGTTGGACAATGCGTGGCGAGGAAAAAGGCGAATCTTCAAATATGAATAATTGTACTGAGAGATGTGCGCCGGTTGACACCGAAAAATATTCATTTGATGGCAACCAATTTGAAGAGATGACAAAAGCGGTTGAAGATGATCTTAATGATTGTCCTCAAAGGTTTGAAAAGTTGATAACCGATGCGGAGTTCAGAAAATTATTGGCTGTGATAAAGTTGTATAACTTGAAAACTTGCCACGGATGGACAGATAAGAGCTTTACGGAATTACTCGCATTGTTGAAAAATATGTTGCCGAAGGATAATGTGCTCCCTTCTCAAATATATGATGCAAAACAAATACTAGGCACCATTGGCTTGAACTATGAGAAGATATACGCTTGTCCCAATGATTGCATATTATATCAGAATGAACATGCATTGTTAAAGTCGTGCCCTAAGTGTAATGCTTCACGATATAAGAAGAAAGAATCTGCGCCAGAAAAGGTGTTGTGGTATTTTCCTATAATTCCTAGATTTAGGCGCATGTACTGTAGTTCAGAAGATGCAAAACACTTGACTTGGCATGAGGATGAAAGGATGAAAGATGGCTTGCTACGACATCCGGCAGATTCTCCGCAATGGAAAAAAATTCATATTCATTATCCTGATTTCGGGGAGGAACCAAGAAACCTTCGACTTGCATTGTCTCACTACAACAGAAAAAGGCATCAGGGGCGCTTTTTTTTATCCATTGGGGGCGCTTTCGGGCGCCCCTAAATCTGGCGCTCCTGTTGCCAAACACTCTACAGGAGCGCGCAAGAAGCGCCCCTAAATGTTAGCCAACAGGAGCGCTTGTAGGAAGCGCCCCTGATGGTCTTACGCGCAACTAACAATCAGGGGCGCTTTCTGTTAGAAGCGCCCCTCTTGTCTTGACCAACAGGAGCGCTTTTTTAAAGCGCCCCTGATTGTCAAGTACTCTAAGAACATCAGGGGCGCTTGTAGAAAGCGCCCCTGATTCTATGTTTTTTTTTAAATTTTTTTCGTGTTTCTGGTATATCCAATATTTGGCAGCAGTTCCCTACTCTCTTTTTCATCAACCAACAACAACCTATATTTACCAAATTTCAAATCAACTGACCAATTGTAAATCAAAATTAAAACTAGCCAATTGAAAATCAAATTCCAACTAATAAACCTATAAATCCATCTAATACAAGCTAGCCAATTGAAAATCAAATTCCAACTAATAAACCTATAAATCCATCTAATACAAGCTAGCCAATTGAAAATCAAATTCTGAATGTCAACATAGACAACAAAAATGACATGACATCCAATACAAGCTAACCAAAATTACTTGAATTTCGATTTTCATTAATCAAACAAGCAACATGACGACACCACTCTCCTTTGATCTCAGTAAGTTGGTCATCAGAAAATGGAGCTCCAACCGCGTGTCCTGGAAAATACTGTCAAAATAAAATAAAATAAACTTAGAACTAAGTGGTTAAATGCTAGATATGGAAATACTTATCAAAAAACAAACTATAAAAAATGGAAATTACATACATTTTGGGGAATTTCCATTTGATTGTAAGTGATTGTGTCCTTCATAAACTTCATAACATAATATCCGCAATCATCATTGTTGGGTTGTCTCGGACACTACAAATCAAAATAACAATTAATTATTAAAATGCAAGCAAAGTTTACATGGATAAGAATATTGATTATAAACTTACCTTTATTACTATCCATTTTGTTTTATTGTTCCCACCTCTAGTCCTGACCTCATTCGATGCCCAATAAGTTGTCACACAACTGAAACATTATACATATAACTATATTAATTAATCGAAATATATATATATATATATATATAATTTATATGATGAAATATGCGATGTATCTAAATACACACCTTTCAAACATTCCTCTCATCATGGTGTGGTTGCTATAATGACCGTGACACGAATCCAAATAGAAAATTCTATTTCTCCTAGGATCAACTACCAACAATATCCAATGCATCCTACAAAAAAATTGGATAACCAAATAAATAACACATGTTTCAATAACACGTTTTATATATATATATATATAGATTAAATTTCTTACCCTAAGTTGATGGGTGCCAAAAACAAGCAATCACATATGCTTTCCCGTGCCAAAGCCAAGCGACTATTGATATATGCTTTTACCGCTTCCTTGTTTTCTTTAACCGCTTCCTTCAATTCCCCAACTTTTTCTTTTGACATGTCTTTATCAATGCGGACGTTGCGTAGAAAAGTACGTTGGTGGCACAAGAATATAAATCTTTTTGTTTGTTCCATGGTGCTCATAATCTCATGGTACAAATACCTATAGTTAAAATACATACAAATAAATTAACATATAATAATAGTAGTAGTAGTAATAATAATAATAATGATAATACCTGATGTACATTGTAATAGTAGCCGCAGATGCCCACTTGTGCTCATATACCTCTTCAAGTTCATCATTTGAAAGGGAAATTTGGTGGTCAACTCCAAAGATGTCTGGATCAATCAATACATTTATCAAATCAGCACTCGCCATTGTTGAGGCATGAATCTTTAGATAACTCATGAATTCCTTAGAAGAGGGGGGTTGGGATTGAATCTCATTCCCGCTAGCTTCTCCCCTAGCCACATGCTTCTTGCGACCAATAGAAGGGGAGGGTTGGGATTGAATCTCATTCCCACTAGCTTCTCCCCTAGACACATGCTTCTTGCGACCAATAGAATGGAAGGGTTGGGATTGAATCTCATTCCTGCTAGCTTCTCCCCTAGACACATGCTTCTTGCGACCAATAGAAGGGGAGGGTTGGGATTTGCCAACATGCCCAGAAATCTGAGATCTTCCTTTCCTTACCTATATATTTAGAAATATAATTAGTTATGAATATATGAGACAATAAGGCAATGATTTATTAACAAATATATTAAATGCTCCTTACATTGATAATATTTGATGGCCATGCCACCAAGGTGCCAACTGCATCATTCACAGTTAACAAAGTCATCTCTGCAGTGTCAACTGGTACCGGCAATTCAGCATCATCCACAACAACAAACTCAACTCTGACTCTCGCATGATTTGGAGGAATAGGAAGATTGTACGAGGTGGAGTCCTCATTGTTACAAACAAAGCCCTTTGCGACCAACGTAAGCGGGTTTGATAAATATAATTCACAATGACAATTGTTAACCTAAATTATTGATAACCAAATATTAATACTTATAAGTTATTGTAAAATATAAAAAATAAAAAAGAGGTCCAACGATAATTACCTCATTGGACGCAATATTGCAACTATCCCTGAAGCTATCTGGGTTAGGAGATGGTACATCATTAGTCCTTGAACCAACTCTTTCTTTAAGTTCATTAAGTTCTTTTACTAGCATCAATACAGTGGCTTCCAACCGTCTTTCTCTCCTTTCTCGTTCCTCTTCTTTTTTTTGCCTCTTTGAACTCGAAAAAGTCGTTGGAGAAATGCCAAATCCCAAACCCCGTAGACGTCCTGGATACTCTTCAGTTCCCAATGCACGACCAAGGATGTCATTTGGAAAATCAGAATCAGTAATCTCTCCTTGTGATACTGATTGAGATATTGACTCCTGATTCACAAACATTATTAGACATTACAAAAAGATAAGAAGTTTATTCACCTTCAATGAAAGAATTCTTTTTTAATTTTATCATACTTACAATTCTTTCATACACCTCTCTCGTTTTTGGGTGGTCAATGACACCATCTTTGTTTTGTCGCGCTTCTAACCACAAAACTTGTCAGTCAATAGATTCATGAGCAGGATCATTTCCGACCTCTCGCAGCTATTAAAATTTACCATGTATTAGTAAATAAATCAGTATATTAATTTAATAAATGAAAGATAAAATATAAGATAATGTGCCTACCAGTCGTTCTTCAATCTCGGGATAACTAGTAACACCAGCTCTATAAGGGTATTCAGGACTTGTCGCTCTCTCGCGATTTTCATTGCTTAATCTCTATAATGACACATCTATTTACATTAATACCTCATAATTGTCAAATATAGGTATATGTATGATAAGTAATTGTAATAAACCCGGAATTCCTCATCTTCGCGTGAAATAACAAATGCAGTCCAATCCTCCAATGGTATAATCCCAGCATACTGTGGTGGAGGATGGCTTCTGTAACACCCCCCTTTTACTATTACAACTAAATAGACAATTATCAGAGTCACCTCGAAGGGCGCTACATTTTTCACCATTTTAAAAAAAAACACCATTTATTCCAAAAAAAAATCTCCAAAATAATTTATATAAAAGAAATCACCAAGCAGCGGAAATATTAACCAGTTTAAACATCTCCAGAATTAACAATTAAAGACATCTCCAAAATTAATTAAAACAATTTCCAATAACTAAAATAATAGTTCAAAACGATAACTAACGACTCCCCGGTGCTACATATCAGAGCTGACACAGACCCAAACGAGAGAGGAAGCAAAACCTAGCAATTCCTCCACGAGCACTAGCGATCACCTGCAGCGTTGCCGCATGAGAGCAACATTCCAAGCAGAAGGGGTGAGTCTAACAGAGGTAATAAGCAGATGATAAGAATATGCTAGCATCAGGTAACTACAGCAACACAATACAATTACACCATATTACAGCACCAGATACCAAAGGAAAAATCCATTTGACAGTGAACCACCAAAATTATAACATTCATAGACAATGGGATGATATGCAACCCCTCCAGTGGGCATATGCATGCGGTACCGATCACCAAAATGAGCCACGACGGGCATATCACCAATAAACACCAGAGGCAGAGCCTATATCACCAAAACATGCATATGACAATGCGACACCATGATTACGCACCAACTCACCATAACAAGTATTTAAAATAAATACTATATCACCAGAATCAAAACAAATGATTTCACCAAAAATAGCACCAAGTTGTAGCATCACAGCTACCACTAAACTCTCCTGAGCATACCAGCACCGCACCTGAAATATTAACACCAGACGGCTCCACAACGCGGACATAACGCACGCACACCACGAACAAGACTGGCGCACAGCGCCTAGGCACATCGCACCTACTTCAGCGAATTAATTAAAATAGCAAACGACATCGGATTTCAACAAATAAATACTTGTTGGAAAGCCCTATGGGTCTGGTTATCATCCCTAAGTTCAGTTTTTGAAGGAGAGTGTCCAATAGGTACAGTTTTCGAAAAGCACACAGGCTAGTTGCAAAAGAGGACAGTTTCTGTCCTTCAAATTCAAGCAATTCCAAAGTGACCAAAACTCAATCAAATTGCATGAAACTTGTGCATAAACTGGGGCAAATTTTGTCTAGTTTTCAAAGAAATTGGATTCGTTCGAAAAGGAGTTCTTTTGAAAACGTGGTAACCAAAACACTGACCCTGTGTCCAGATTGTTTCCAGAATCTTACTCTAAATTGTAGAATTCATATCTCCAGCTACACAACTCTAAACGTATCCAAACCAGTGCAAAATTAACAAGCATTAAGTCTATTTTCCAGAAAAATAAACCACATAATTTTTCGGTCAATACAACGTTCCCAGTCACCGAAATACCGAATCTATACCCAAATCGTTTCCAGAACTTTAACCTAACTTGTATCGCCTATAACTCGAGCTATACAACTCCGAATTTAACGAAACCAGTGCCAAAACGACCGGCATTAAGTCTATTTTCAAAAACAATCAACCTCATAATTTTTGGATCAACCAAACAGCGCCAGTTTTAGAAAAACCGAACCTGTGTCCAGAATCGCTAAATTACCAAACACCAAACCCTAACGGCAACGACACCGCAACCACCACAACAAAAACGACAATTCGACAACGCGACAACAACAATCAACCACGCACAGCAACAACAAAAACACGAACAATAACAACACCATCATCGTGATACAACAATCACGCAACAACAAATAACGAAACAAATCACAATAACGTGCAATAATCATCAAAGCACCAATCTCAACGAAAACACGATATGCAACAACACGAACAATTCAACAAAACCCTAGACTACCCACACATAATTATCATCAACCCATTATCAAGGTTAAGCCCACCCTTACCTCGAATAACGTAAGCTCCGGAACACGACGAACGAGACACGAACAAAACCACAGCAACACGAACGATCTCCTTTTGAAATTCTTCGCGAAACCCTCCTCTTCTCTCCCTCTTAGCGCCGCGTGCTCTCTCTCTCACTCTCACTTTCGTTTTTCTTTTTCTTGCTGCGAATGAGGGTTTGGCTTAAACCCCCAGGGTTTAAGTTGAGGGCTCAGTAAACACTGGGCTCTCTACGTCACCACCTCCTTTACTCGTTTGACCTCCTACGCATAAAAAATATTAACCTTTTAATTTATCTATATCCCGCCTCCAAATTATTTTAATAATTCAATCAACTATTTTAATTAAATTATTTCCGGGGTGTTACAGCTTCTGGTGTTCCCCTCTTCATCTTTCACCCACTTTGTTAGAATTGATCTGAATTTTCTATGCGCCTTTCCAGCTTTCATAAGACAATAGTCTTTTCGAGAGTCGTCCACATCAAAGTATTTCTGTTTACATTCAACAAAATGATTATAAATATACTTACATATTAAATTATAAAATAACTGAATAGTCAAAAATAAGACTCATACCTGTATCATATGCCATAGCTCATCTTTATGCTTCTTGATAGAGGCATCTTTTTTACTATTCCAACTGCTGATTGTAATTGGTATATCCTGCCTTGCTCTGACACCAATGAAGATTCTCAACTGTTTACCATTGCCACCGATCGCTTGGTTTTTAACATTCCATTCGACCTGCATTATTACTTAGGTAAATTAGATAACAAACAATTAAAAGTATGTAACAAAGTTAGTTAATTAGTAAGTATCATACTATAAGTTTAGGAAGCCCTTTATTCCCCCGATTGATGATATTCTTCTTAACTGTCATTCCACGAGGAGTGAACTTTTTTTTGGGCTGATGTTCACTCTCATGACCACTGTCATGTGCACTATCATCACTGTGGGAAGTCATCTCACCTGCAACATAATATAATCATTGTTATTAGGTTAAATGTTATTTTATAATAACTATAAGTTAGTTAATTTTTACAATATGAAAAATGAATAAAAAAGAAACTACGCATGATATATTACCTTTTCCTTTTCCTCGATCTAACGTTACTAGCTACTTGTTTATTTGTATGATATTTTGTTTTTTGCTTCTCGGTACTTTGTTTTCGACGAAATGTAATTCCATCGGTATGATCCTTTCTAACATACAAAATATCGTCATTAGAAGTACTTTCCCCTATTATTGGTTGCAATGTCCCGAAGAAAGGGTCATCCTCAATGTCAACATCTTCGTGCGCTTGATCCCCAATGTCATTCACCAATAACTTTTTGTTTGTCAATAAAACAATGAACCAATTGATATCAACTGGATCAGTGACATAAAACACTTGTTGGGCTTGCGAGGCTAAAATAAAAGGTTCATCTTTATACCCTAACTTGTTGAAATTCACCCGCATGAAACCCAAGTCATCCATCTGTACACCATTATTATTGTCAACCCAATTACATTGGAACACAGACTCCGAAAACATATTGTAATCCAACTCCCATATGTGTTCAATAACACCGAAGTATGACATATTCGCGTAAATGGGATTTCTGTCTTTGGCACTTGATGTATGCATAGATTCAGCTACAAGAGTCACCCCACTATTTTGCGTTTTACTCTGATCATCATGGGATTTTGTATAGAACGTGCACCCGTTTTGTAGATAACTAGTGTAAGAGAAAACATGTATATTTGGACCTTTTGCTAACCATCTCAATCTTTCTGAAATCGAGGTAGGATTCGAAACAAACTCAATATCAATTTGATTTTTTTAGCCACAGTATGAAACTCCGATTATGTTCTTTTTTTAACCAAACTTCACTCTTAGTTGGGTGCTCACTCTTAAGAATCTCCATGTGTTTGGCAATATATGAATCAACCTGACTATCATTGTGCAGAACATATAAGTGTGCTTGCTCTAGTTCTTTCCTAGATACCATCACTATTTTCCTTCCTGTCATCCCTTTACCAACACTTGTTGTGTGACGCTCCCTTGGCATCCCAACAGAATATTCAACACTAGATAGATAGTCGGTGGAGAACTCAATAGCTTCTTCAACTATGTAGCGCTCAGCAATGCAACCCTCGGGTCGTGATCGGTTTTTAACATATCCTTTTAATATCTTCATGTACCGCTCAAACGGGTAAATCCATCTCATGTAACATGGGCCACACAATTGTGTCTCTCTAACTAGATGAACTATTAAATGAATCATTATGTCAAAGAATGAAGGCGGAAAAACATCTCAAGCTCACATAAAGTGACAGTAATTGATCTTTGCAGAGCTGCCAACTTTCCAGGGTCAATCACCCTACTACAAATTTCCTTAAAGAAGAAACAAAGTTTAGTTATGGCCTGACGCACTTTATTGGGCATAATGGATCGTATACCAATTGGTAGCAAATTCTCCATGAGAACATGACAATCATGAGACTTTAGAGACTTTAACTTGAGGTCTTTCATCGATACAAGGTTCGTAACGTTTGAAGAGTACCCCTCTGGAACTTTAACTCCATGAAGAAACTTACAAAAGACAGTTTTCTCCTTTCTAGATAGAGTATGAGCTGCCGGAGGTAGATATGTATGTGTACCCTTCTTAATCGGACCCAATTCTGGTCTCAACCCCATACTAACCAAATCCAACCTTATGTTGATGGTATCTTTAGTCTTCCCTGGCATATTGAGTAAGGTACCAATGACACTTTCGAATACATTTTTTTCAACATGCATCACATCAATGAAATGCCTTACGTGTAATGACTTCCAGTATGGCAACTCAAAGAAAATCGATTTTTTCTTCCACCCTCGTTTGGCAAGCTCTCCTGCAAAAGGCTTCCCAAACTTAATGTCCAAATCTTTCACCTTTTCAAATAGTTGTTCACCGGTCAAAGGCAGAGGAGCTTTACGAGTTTCTGAATTCCCATTGAATGCCTTTCTCCACACCCGATAGTGATGAGTTGGAGGCAAAAATCTCCGATGGCCAAGATATATATTCTTCTAACCATGTTCCAACCACATCCAATCTGTATTATCTTCACATATAGGACATGCACATTGACCTTTGTTACTGTACCCAGATAGATTGCCGTATGCTGGAAAGTCATTAATGGTACCAAAAATCATAGCCTTCCGAATGAAACTTTCTTCTCTGAACCCATCATACACCTCTACCCCAATCTCCCACATTTGCTTCAAGTCTTCTATTAAAGGAGCCAAGTATACGTCAATATCATTTCCTGGTTGTTTGGGGCCAGAAATTAACAAAGACAACATCATATACTTGCGTTTCATGCAAAGCCATGGAGGTAAGTTATAAATCGCCAAAATCACAGGCCATGTACTGTGGGAGCTACTCTGGATACCGTGCGGGTTAAATCCATCAGCAGACAATGCAAGGCGTAGGTTTCTTGGGTCATGCCCAAAATCGGGATAATCAATATCAATTTTTTTCCCAAAAGAGATGTGATTTTCTATTTGGATTCACTGTTAGGTCATTACAACTACTACACCAAGTTGGTGGGAGTATTTAATAGGTGTGTATTTAGATACCTTGCATATTTCATAGTTTAAATTATGTGTGTATTTCGATTAATATAGTTATTTAAATGATGTTGTTTCAGTGCTTTGACATCTTATTGGGGATTGAGTGATTCCAGGACTGCGTACAGAAAATCATCATCTTCTACAAAATGGATAGCAATAAGGGTAAGTTTATAATCAATATTCTTATGCATATGTAATTAATTAAATTTAATAACCAAGTCATATTTTGTTTTATAGGGTCCACTCCAACCAAACAACATTGATTGCGGGTACTATGTAATGAAATTTATGAAGGACATCATCAATCACAACGAAATGGAAATCCCAATCAATGTATATATAATTTGATAGTTTGTTTTTTGATAAGTAATTCAATATTTGTTTGATATTGATATAATTCTTAGTTCATTTTATTTTACTTTTTCAGTATTTTTCTGGATATGTGTCTGGAGTTCCTTTTTCTGATGAGCAACTTACTGAGTTCAAAGGAGAGTGGTGTCATCATGTTGCCGGTGTTATTCATGAAAATCGAAATTGATGTAATTTTTTTGGATATCCTATTTTTGTAGTACCTCATATAGGATATCTTGTAATTTTTGTTGTTATGTTGACATTCATGTTTTGGTACATGATGATTTATGTAATTTTGGTTGGCAAATATGTGTGTATGTTGAATTTATTAATTAGTTGGAATTTGATTTGAAATTGGTTTTTGATTTGGAAATTTCATTTGGAAGTTTGTTGTTGGTTGATGAATATGAGCAGGGAGCAAGGAATTGGTAATAGAGAAGAAACAGAAAAAAAATTCTTTAAAAAAAAATTAGGCATAGATAGCGCTTTCTGAAAGCGCTACTTATGGTAATAGAGAAGAAACAGAATTAAAAAAAATTAGGCATAAGGAACGCTTTCTGTAAAAAGCGCTACTTATGGTCTAAGCGCATCTAGGAATGGGGAGCGTTTGAACAAAAAAGCGCTACTCTTGGTCTATGCACATCCGGGAATAAGGAGCGCTTACGCTTAGAAGCGCTACCTATGGTCTATGCGCATCCGGAAATAAGGAGCGCTTATGCTTAAAAGCGCTCCTCTTGCCTGTTCATTGGTAGCGCTTTTCGAGCGCTACCTTTGGGGGATTGGCAACAGGAGCGCAAGCTGTAGGAGCGCTCGAAAGCGCTACTGATGGCCTAAAAAAAGCGCTCCCAATCCCCAAATCTGTTGTAGTGCCTAGTCAATTGTGAACCTTTCCGTTGAGATTGGATGAATCTAATTTCTCTTTTGTATATGTCACTTGCTTTTGGCTCTTCTTGTGTTTGAACTTGTAGGTCTTAGGTAACTCTTTGAGTAGTTCACTTCATTTAATGTTAGACACACACACACAGATAGATAGATATATATATATATATATATATATATATATATATATACATGAACGAAGACACGGTGGTCATTGTCTGATATATAAATATTATATTAGAAACAAATGTTAAATTGTACTACCAAAAAACATTATACTATATATGTTGTCAAAATATATATATATATATATATATATAGATATATATTAAAATATTAATTGACACAATATTAATTATTGCCATTTTAATGAATATTAATTATTACTTGAAAAGTTTATTCTTGAATTGATTTTCTTTTTTGAAAAATTCTTAAATGATTAAATCCTATATTGATTGTAACTTTTTTAGAGAATATTCATTATAATTATTAGTGTTTTTGTTACGTATATTAATTATTAATGTTTTGTTACATAAAAAATATTAATTATTACATTTTCAGTGAATATTAATTATTACTTAAAAGATATTGTTGAACTGATTTTATTCTTTTGAAAATTTTTTAAAATGATTAAATCCTATATTTGTTTTTGAAAATTGTTATTAATCATTACCTTTTTGAAACAATATTAATTATTACCTTTTTAGTGAATAATACTTAGTACTTTAAAAAATATTCTTGAAATGATTTTCTTTTTTTGAAAATTTCTTAAAATGATTAAATCCTATATTTATTGTTACCTTTTTAGTGAATATTTATTATAATTATTAGTGTTTTCTTACGTATATATTAATTATTTAATGTTTTGCTACCTCAAAAAAAAGATTCCAATATATTTATAAGAGAGAACCACTTTGGTAATTTCAAACCCAAAAGTAATTTTTGTCCAATGTCTATGAACAACAGGAATTAAAATAAACCACTTTTAACAGTGGAATAAAAAACAATTTTATTAAAATCAGCACGGAGGATCCAAACATACACTTAATTAACATAAAATAATTAAATATAATATTTTTCGTATATCCCGATTTTAATGCCATCTAATATTCAAAAATACAACTGCAATTTCCCATGTTCGAATTTAGACGATTATATTCAACATGACAATTTTGACATTTTGTCAATTGATAATATGCAATCTCTTTCTTATTATTCCAATAAATCTAGTTAGTTACCATGACTATCCACAAGGTATTTTTATTCTAATACAATTGTTTTTCATGCGGGTTTGTTGGTTACTCTTTTAATTATTTTAGTGTTACTTAAAAAATATTCAATCAAAATGCACTCCATTCGATCTAAACGAATCAAGCCAGCCGACATTTTTAGATGTATTTATATTAAAAATTTCTTTTGTTTTTCTCCATAAGCAAATTACTTCTTGGGTTATCAATTGTAGCAACCATCGGCTTGATTTTCCAATTGTAACAATATTACGGCAATTTTTATTTACCCCATTGTTCTTTTATTCTTTACCATTCAACAGTTCAAACAAATGATCATTGAATGCTCAATTTGTAACACCCCAATATTTCTAACATGTAGATATACTAGAATGCACAACTTAAACAAAATCAGAGGACACAATCCCTGTTAAGATATTGAACATACTAAATTTTTCGATGGTAATACAACCTAATCCATCTGTCTTAAACTTCATCGGTCAGTAACTTAGAATACAACCATACCTATTTGTTCAATATCCAAAAACAGAGAAGAGGAAAAAGGTTTTTACAACTCATAATAAATATAAGTTACATAACCATGACATAAAGTAACAGGGAAACTTAAGCAGAATAAAGACAACAAGTCTTCAACATCATCAAGCACATGCCACCTAATCGTGCCGTTTCGATTTCTTCTTCCCCTGTTTCTCTGTAAAAACAACAACAATTGATAGGGTGAGATAACATATCTCAGTGAGTTTTACCGTGACCCCTAATTACGCTCACGGTTTAAGTATAATGTTCCTCTTTAATTGGTAATACAATATGAATTACAAAACTATCTGGCAATTTTATAAATGAATTGCAAAAATATCTGGTAATTCAATAAAAAAATTTCGATAAAGCTTTATTAGTTCTAACACATCACCAACAACCCAAGGAAGCTTGAGTGAACCCCAACATCTGGCCGATAAGCGTACAACTCTTAAAGGCAAAGCAATAATAAACATCTGGGGACCCAGGATAAGGGCTTATGACTTCGCTCTCCTAGTATGCTAACATCATACCCGCATTGGGCCGTCATTTTTATATACTCGCATTGAGCCGTCAATTTATATACTCGCATTGAGCCGTCAATTTATATACTCGCATTGAGCCGGCATCTCATATACTCGCATTGAGCCGTCATCTCATATGATATAATTTATATATCATGTCTACTACAATAGCAGAACATAAAGATCCGTTTTAATTTGAAAAACATATGTTCTCACACGTGGCTAGACTCGGTTTTTCGAAACATTGATAAGTTCAAAAACATTTCTGAAAATCAAGTTTGAACATGTTAAAATCATGTTTTTATAAAGTAAATATCAACCCAATTGGTTGAGAAAAGGTTTAGAAGTGATTTGGAACAAAAAAGAGTGACGAAACGACAAAACGGCATTTTGAACCCGAGAGCAACGCACGGTCCATGCCACAGGGGCGCACGGTCTGTGCTACCTGTAAACAATATTGCGTGGGTTTCTGTCTACGGGACGCACGGTCCATGCCTCTGAGGCACACATTCCGGGCCTCTGAGGCACACGGTCCGTGCTACCTGTACAGAAACAGCATTTTAACTCCGTTTCGCAATTCCGATTGATTCCAAACCGAAACCCGAACCAATTCAAACTAAAAAACAGAAGATTTCACAAAATATTCCAGTCCAAACAATCACAATCAAAGTATAATTGGAAAATTAAACCCCAAACGATGTTTTTCAAATATTCGGTTTTTGACTCTAACACCATTTCGAAACGGAAACATCAATCGATTCCAGAATTTCAACACAATTGATTTAATGTGTAAATTCCCTAAACGTGAGTAAAACCCACCAGTTTGACCAAATATCGAGAATTCACGTTGTCACGCCAAAAACAATCTACCGTAACTCCTTAGAACCTTGGGATAACTTCCATGTGCCAAAACTTCAATTTTTGAGAAAAGCAATTCGTAGTTTCCAATACAACCACATACATAACAAGATTTTAAACTTAACCAAGATAAATCTCTTAGGGTTTGAAAAGGGGAAAAGAGAAATAGAAGGCATTAGTTTTTCAAACTTGCATCAATGAAAAGGAAATCAAAAATGGAAAAGAATGGACTACGGAAGTCTCACCTTCAACAAGAAATTGAGTAGCTCCCCACCTCTTCTTCTTCCTCTTCACGCCTTCTTTCTCTTCTCTCTCTCTATTCTTCTTTCTTCCTTTGCTTCTAAATATTGAGAGTGAAGGTGAGTGAAGTAATATGTCCAGCTATGGGGATAATTACTAAAATACCCCTTAGTTCCAATTTCACTTAAACATCCCTTTTTACCCAATTTAAACACATAGTTAGAAAACTAATGCATTTTAATCACATGGTTTAACCAATAGACAATACTTTCTCGACTATCCCATAACAGAAACTTAATTTATTATTCACTTCAAATAATAAATCATTCGTTAATTCCATAAATTGAATTTAACGAAGTTAGGGATGTTACACAATTTGTACAATAGATTAGCTTATTTGTTTACATATTTCTAGAAGTTACCCTACATGTATAACACAACCAAAATATGTAAGAGTTAAGTTATGAAACTTCAATAAATTAGTTAAAAATTTAGTTTAAAGTTTTGCTTCCTTCCTTAGTTTGTTTTGTTGATAGTATTAAGACTGTCAATGGAACTGCATATTTTCTCTATAATAGTGCATTAGTAAATGATAACTCTAGCAACCAACTTGCAAGTTGCATGTTATTTTCTTATGAGAGTATCTGATGTAATGTGATCTACAGTTCCCAGTTGGTAGGGTCCATCGAAATTTGAAGTCAAGAACCACATAAAATTGTAGAGTGGGGGCAACAGCTGGTGTTTACGTCGATGTTATCTTGGAGTATATAATTGCTGAAGATCCGAAGCTAGCTGGGAATGCTTGCAAGGATTTAAGTGACGAAGAGTGACTCGCTTGACTTTTAAATACTTGCAGGCATTCTCAACTAGCTCCATTACTTCATCAGTCAAATACCCTGAGATTCCAGCGAAACAACAGTTGTTACCCTTACTCTACAATTTGAGGTGCTTCTCGACTTCAAATGTCTGTGGACCCTACCTATTGGGAACTATAGATCGCATTACACAAGAAACTCTCATAAGAAAATAATATGTAACTTGCAAAATGGTTGTCTTAGTTACCAATTATTAATTCACTATTAAAGAGAAAATATGTAATTCAATTGAAATTCTTAACCCTATAAACAAAACAAACTAAGGAAGAAAGCATAGCTTTCGACAAAATTTTCAGCTAATTTGTTGAATTTTCGTAACTTAACTCCTATAGATTTTGTTGTATGATACATGTATGATATGTTCTAGAAACATGTAAATAAATTATCAAATCTATTGTACAAATTGAGAATTCAATGACCATTTGTTTGAACTTTTGAATGTTAAAGAAGTATAGAATAATGGGGTAAATAAACATTGTCATAAATTTGTTACAATTGGAAATTCTTGCTGATGGTTGCTACAGTTGATAACCCAAGAAGTAATTTGCTTATGGAGAAAAACAAAAGAAATTTTTTATATTATTACATCTATAATGGTTGGTTGGTTTGATTCGTTTAAATCGTATGGAGTGCATTTTATTTAAATATTTTTCTACTTAACACCAAAAAAATATAAAATTGTTACCAACAAACGAGCATGAAAAAGAAATATTTAGAATAAAAATACCTTGTAGTTCACGACAACTAACTAGTTTTAGTGGAATTGTAAGAAAGCGATTACACATTTCGAATTTAAAACTTTGTTGATTCCACAAAATGTTGTCTTCAATCAAACAAACAAACAAATATGTAGTACGCAAGTTAAAAAACAATGAAAGTGAAAAAGGGTTAGGGTTAGGGTAAGGATTACATAGTCGATTAGAATAAAGATCTACACCGATTGAGGCTAGGTTTTACTTACCTATCAGCCACCGATATCAAAGTGAGTTCGAAGTGATGACGCTTTTTCTTTTCCTTTCTTACAAGTTCCTCCATCTTTCTGAGTAAACATTATAATCTACAACCAAAAAATAAAATCAAGAAACCGAATGAGCCGTCAATAAGATTTATGATTTTTAAAGAGATATTAATCCAAAGTGTCACAACAACTACTTTCCTTCACCCTAATAATAAGAATAATAACTATAAAGTTGATGGATGCAAAGGTCAACTAATAAATGGAGTTCGAGTAAGTAAGAACGATAGAAGGAGATAGTGAAAGAAGACATAGATCTTAGATCTATATGCTTTTTTTTATACAAATCTTAGATCTATATGCGTTTACAACCAAACCACAACATATGATATATTTCTCGAGAAAGAAAACAACAAACAAGAAAAACAAAAATAAAAGCCTACTAGAGATATCAAACAACGAACAGGAAATTGTGAACCTTACCATTCAGATTGGATGAATCTAATTTCTCTTTTGTATATGTCACTTGGTTTTGGCTCTTCTTGTGTTTGTACTGGTAGTTCTTAGGTAACTCTTTGAGTAGTTCACTTCATTTGGTGTTACACACATATATATACATGAACGAAGGCACGGTGGTCAATGTCTGATATATAAATATTATATTAGAAACAAATGTTTAATTGTACTACCAAAAAACATTATACTATATATGTTGTCAATATATATATATACATATAAATATATATATATATATATTAAAATATTAATTGACACAATATTAACTATTGCCTTTTTAATGAATATTAATTATTACTTGAAAAGTTTATTCTTGACACAATATTAGTTATTACTTGCAAGTTGCACGTTATTTTCTTATGAGAGTATCTTATGTAATGTGATCTACAGTTGCTAGTTGGTAGGGTCCATCGAAATTTGAAGTCAAGAACCACGTCAAATTGTAGAGTGGGGGTAACAGCTGCTGTTTACGTCGTTGTTATCTTGGAGAATATAACTGCTGAAGATCCGAAGCTAGCTGGGAATGCTTGCAAGGATTTAAGTGACGAAGAGTGATTCGCTTGACTTTTAAATACTTGCAAGCATTCTCAACTAGCTCCATTACTTCATCAGTCAAATACCCCGAGATTCCAGCGATGTAAACAATAGTTGTTACCCTTACTCTACAATTTGAGGTGCTTTTCGACTTCAAATGCCGATGGACCCTACCTATTGGGAACTATAGATCGCATTACACAAGAAACTCTCATAAGAAAATAATATGCAACTTGCAAGATTGTTGTCTTAGTTACCAATTATTAATGCACTATTAAAGAGAAAATATGTAATTCAATTGAAATTCTTAACCCTATAAACAAAACAAACTAAGGAAGAAAGCATAGCTTTCGACATAATTTTCAACTAATCTGATACAAGTATGGTATGTTCTAGAAACATGTAAATACTTGTTGTATGATACAAGTATCGTATGTTCTAGAAACATGTAAATAAATTATCAAATCTATTGTAAATAAATTATGCCTCTTCAATTTATTTTCTGAATGTTTAACTCTGTGTGCTTCTGACCGTTTATTTCTGTTTTTATAGGTGAAATGTCCAAGCTTGGGTACGAGGCCCTCTTCAAAAAGACAAATAAGGGGTAGCAAGTTCGCTTCGCCTCCTCCCCCTCTGCAACCATCAACCTAGAGGACGGGGAGGTTCATCCTGAAGCTGATAAGGGAGTGGGCTCGTCCCAAAAGAAAAGATATCGGGTTCACCATTCAGCTGGTACCAGTGCCACTGAGGTCTATCACCCTCCTCCACCTCCAAAGAGGAACAAAGAGATGCAACAGAGGTCGTCCTCAGCTCTTAATCTAGACGATATCAACGACGTCGATTTCGAGCGTCTTTGCCAAGATCCCCTACTCTTCATGTCAGATGTGTGGCCAGAGCCACCTCCTTAAAGCTTGCTCGTTATAAGGAAGAGGAGGCCGAACGACAAGCAGGTATGAGCCTTGTTCATCGTAATTTATGGTTGGAGGGAAATCTAATAGATAAGATTGATAAATATAATTGTGCTCTCGATCACATCACAAAGCTGCAGGCAAAGCTGGAATCCCCCAAGAAAACGCTTGAAGAGGCCCAGAACGCCTTCCAACCAACCAAGGATGCTCTGAGCTTGATCACCAATGAACGGGATGTCGCGCTCACTGCCAAAGCTGAAGCTGAAAAGAAGCTGACCTCTGAGACGACCAGAGCCCACAAGTTGTCTGAGAAAGTTAAAGGGCTAGAGGATGAAGTGAGCGGCTTGAAGCAAGACCTTCGCGACATGGAAGCAGCCCGTGATAAAGCTTTGGCCGACTACGAAGCCCTCGGGGAGTCCACGTTGGAAATTGCCAAGGAATGATTTGAGGAGGCCGTTGCTCAGATCCAGTGTTGCTTTCCTGGTCTTGAGATCAACCGTAACATTGTCAACAACGACCATTTCCTGAAGGACGGCCAAATCATTCAGCCCGAGCAGGAAGATGAGGATGGGAGAGTGGGTGGTGGAGGAGGCGGTCATCTATAGGCGTCCTGAATGAGCATTTCACTTCGTTATAATCTCTTTTTATTTTCTTTGTATTTTTGTTATTGGGGGCGGG